>JACEII010000139.1:492555-537796 GCA_014332785.1 Antheraea mylitta
TGCGAATATAAAACAAAGTTAGAGTATTATTATAGGAATCTAAAATTAGCATTTATTTATCCATAAGTTGTCTGGATGTTCTATAGGTATAATAAAATACGTATTTATACCTAAATTTGTGTTCTGCGCTAGTATATTCAAAGCGACCATAAAGTTTGATAAAGATTATACTTGAGTTCTTTGTGGAAATTATAGATGTACCATAAATAATTTAGATATATTTTTTATGAAATTTGGTTATTTTATAATATTTGAATGAATAGCGCCAGAGGCCCACATCCCTCCCTTCTTCCTCTTCCCTTTCCTCCTGCTCTTTCCCGCTCCCCTTCCCCACCAACACAGGCTGGCAACGCACTTGCGACTCCTCTGGTGTTGGTGGTGTCTATGGACGGTGGTGATCACTTAACATCAGCTTCCCCACCTGTTCATGTGCTTCCAATGACAAAAATATGATTCTCATTTATGAAATTAATAAAATATTTTTGTATGTATGTCAAGGTAATAAATACAGAAGATTACTGTATGAATATTCGAATGAATATGAAATTACGGGTATTGCATTTTTTGTTCATTCATTGATGCCACAAAGCATTTTCTTTCAACTAACGAGAGGTAATAGAATAAGTTATTGTTGTGTAGGAAGTAAGCGCACATTAATTATATTATACCTATCACGTTAAGTAATTTTGGTTACAGTATAATAAGCAAGAATTTAGGCAACGTTCATCGCTATTTACGTCGCATCGTTGCTTAAAATCTTGATTTTTTTTAATCGTACTGTTCCGTCTGCTTGTGCTTTCTGTTAGCATTTAATATATTTTTATACTTTATGAATTTTAGTGTTTGACTAATTATCAACTTAGTGGATGTTTTCTTTCACTGGAAACTCCAGCTCATTGCAGGATTCGAGTCTACGTGTATAGACGATGTCCGAACACGCTGAGCTATCTCGTGTTTTCTGTGCCAAATCATTTTAACATTACTAATAGCTTTTATCACGACTTAATTAGATACAGTATATCCAGTATTTGATTTGGTTTGTCGGAAAGAAGAGTGAGACGTGCAGCTAAGGTCGGAATGCTTTAGTTTTGTGACGCGTTCTCTTTCTCGCAAAACGTAATGATTTCGATAGACAAAGACAACGTTATACGAAGCCAAATGTAGCCGACTGTCTCGTCTGCGGGTAAATTTCGCTCCCGCACACCAGACTAGGCCCCCTTCTCCAGCTGCTCGAGCCTAGGTCCATTTCCTGGGCGTGAAGCCCTGAGTACGCTGCTCGCGCGATACAGAGACACAAAATCTCACATCACTGCGACAATATGACACATATCACCTTCACACACGTGCACGCACACATGCCTACACATGAAAGTGAAAGGGTTTATTTTCCCTTATTGAACTGAAATAGTTTAAAAAAGTTATCCGACACAAAATACATATAAGAGTTGTCGAGGTATGTATACTCGTACTTGGTACGCATACATGTTTCAATAACTCATATAAGTATGAATATGTAGCTTAGCTTAGGTTAGCTCAGATAGGTCGCAAATTGCGTGTATCAGGCAACAGCCCAAGCAGAGGTGTGCCGTGAACCCTTGAGGTTGTTGCCCAAATAAAATCGGCTGAGTGCCGCAAGCGCTCGCCTTAGTAGTCCGGTGAAGCTGTTAAGACCTTGCTAGTTTAATAGCGTAATCAGTTCGAAAAAAAAAACCGACTGTCTCGGTCTTCTATCCGACGTGCCAAACTAAATGGCGGGAACTGTACATACATTTTTAGAAGGCATATGTATTATGGTAGGTCACTGTTATACAATTAATAACAAATGTAGCGGTACTTAATATGCAAAGGAACTTGCTTTCTCACTGATATTAATGTGAATACAAATCAGGGTTATTTAAGATTGTGTACCTAGATATGTATTAAAATAACTATCGTTTATCGATCCACAAAGCTCGTCAGCCGTGACTTCGATTGAATGGAGGCTTTTATAAAGCTCGGACAGATGCAGAGTAACGATATTTTCGGTCTAGCGCGTAAAAATTGGCCAGGTACAAACCCAGTATTTATGAACGGCCCCTAAATGCGATATATTACGATGTATAACAGGTCAAATATAATTGTGATACATATTGATCACATTTTCATATATGGTTCAACTTTGATGTTCTGTCAACTGTCTCAGTGTTAACCTTAGTGAATATATATATATATATACACACACATATGTATATATATATAGTTATTTTGATTTAAAAGTAATAAAGCCATAATAATGCACTTGTGAGAATTACACAAAATTGAGTTACATAAAACATCAAAAATAGAAAAAGGTCAATGACCTGTAGTATAGCTTATGACATCACTAGTAAAGAAAAAGTGAGTCCACGAAAACGGCAGTATATCCACATAATAATTTACTTTTATATTGTTGATTCGGTTCTTATGTTGAACAATGCATATACATACGTAAGAGTATACAATTTTATCAGCCCATAAAGTGCTTCTTTTTAATTATTTACTGTTTTACTAGTTATTCGTGCACAGAATATAATCCATAAATAAATAAACAATAACTTAGGAAGAAATATAATAGTAACGTACTAACTGTTGCTAAGTACATTAAAACTTCTACTTATAGTCAAACTGATCGTGAAACAATTAAAAATAATTGATTAAAGATGTACGGTTCAAAACAGAAAAAACGAATGAATGTTGATGTGAGAACTATTAAGAGCATAATCTATCTAGTTCCATCTCTGTAACTCCGAGCTGTGTGATCCGGATGGTAAATTAACAGGCGTATCAGAACTGACCATTGTTGGCGTATAACAAACGTGCGGCGAACGAATCCAGTGATTTTACATTATTTCAGAGGAGTGGCCTTGGAAATTTTGAGATTATCATTTGTTTTAGCGTCGAATCATTATACTATTATTTTTTATAGAATCGCTGCCGCGGCACATTAACACTAGTACATGATGGTAGGTAAGCATATAACAATGCAAACATAACAGGAACCAAAGAAAGCTGGGCGATCTATTGCAAAACATAAATGCCATATTAACTTACATGATGGTAAGTGACAAGCTAAAAAAATCAACTGCGAAGGATCTACCTCCATACCAACTCACTTCATTATCCTAACCAAATCAGATTCTAAGAGACCCATCGCTAAGTCATAGGCTTTTCTCGAAGGAAGCTATAAGCATCATCACTATGCCAGCTCACAACGTATTGGTGTTTGCAAACTCTGAGAGATCCATAGTTCTGTTCTTGTGGTAATACCAAATCATTTTTATGGTTTTGATTTTCTAACGATGTTTTCCTTCAATGTTAGCCGATAGTGTTACAAATTTAAATTAATGAATGTTCGCGAATTCCGAAAAATTCGTTGGTACATGTGGTTCGAACCTTCCGGTTAACTGATCGATCCCGGAACGCGATAGCTTAAGCGTGCCGCTATGGCAGGTGGCACATAATGACAGGTGGTTGCAGCTGTCGTGTCTCTTATCACTAAGTTGTTAGCTACTTTATTAATTAAATAAATGTTTGGAGGTTAAATTATAGAGGTTTGATTCCAGATTAAGCATATGTTCTAGTATTAACACAATTGTTATATGGATACAAAACTAACAAACTCATTTCAATTATATAGCTGCTAATCGCGACTTCGTTTGCGTGGAATTTAACTAAAATTTGTTTGCACAATGTAAAGGTGTAAAGGCGTGCGTTTCTATACACCTCTTCTTTAGCTTATTATATTTGCGCTGATTCCATTTTTTTTTCTAGAATAAATTAAGCTTATGTTGTCTCTGGGTGAAGGTTCCATAAAAATCGTTCGAACCGTTTCAGAGATTAGTCGGAACAGACGACTATTTTTAAACTAATTTTTTTGTCCTTTTTTATTTTATTGTATAGTTTTATTTTAAAATGTTGTAATAAAGACAGAAATACCAATTATATGGCTTTATTCAGCAAGACTTTAGGATAGTTTTACATTTTATAAAAGCATGACAACGAAAGACAATTACTTGTCAATGACAACCATAGTACATAACATTCTCCTCTGGGTGTTTTTAATTTCACCTTACTGTAAAACATAATCTTGTAAATAACTTGGCGTTTTTCTTTCTCTAGTTGAGTGGCGAATCGGTAACTCCGCCTCATTTTGATCAGTTTCACACTTCGCCTCTTGATTAAGTTGAAGCTCTGAATCAGGTTTAGAATTTGGATTTGTAGAGAAAGAATCATCATCTAAATCATTTTCATTAGGATAAGGTGCCAATTGCCTGTTACATACTGTCGTTTCTCGGCCATCTGGTAAACAAAAATAAGAATAACTAGGATTCCCACGTAGTAATTGTACTTCACCTACTAAATTTAAAGTTAAAATTAAAAGTTATATCCATTTTATTGGAATTTAGGCAAAGTTGTATTGTTTGCCATAGTGTTCCATTCAGACGTTCGATTTGACCGTTTCCTGTCGGATTATAGGGCGTGGTCCTACTTTTTGAAACTCCATATTTTTCAAGGAATAACTTAAGTTCATTTGACATAAATGCAGTCCCTCTATCAGCTTGAATATAAGCAGGAGCGCCAAACAAGAAGAATAGGTCTTTTAGGGACTTTATAACAGTTTGTGCAAAAGATCTTTGCATGCATAAGCAAAAGGAAATCGAGAATATTCATCAATTATTGTTAACATATATATATTTGATGTCTTAGATGGTATTGGCCCTTTAAAATTTATGTTTAATCGCTGAAATGGTTCTGTAGCTTTAATTAATTTGCCTTGGATTTTGGCATGTCTTGGTTTAATTTGCGAACAAATTGGACAAGACACAGTCATTGTTTTGACATTTTCAAGTGAATAAGGAAGATTTTTAGATCTTATCCAATGCATCATTCGAACGATCCCAGGATGACACAATATGTTATTTAAATCTTTCAGTCTGTTAGGATTAAGAGAAGCAGATATTCGTGATAATGCATCAGCAGCAGCGTTTTCTTTACCTGGTCTATACATAATATCATATGTGTAGCAGGAGAGATCTATCCGCCATCTTTCAATTTTTTCATCCTTTATTTTGCTTGAATGCTTTTGATTAAACATGAATGAGATAGACTGTTGATCAGTAATTAATAGAAAATGTCGGCCGATTAAATAATGACGCCATTTTCTCAGAGATTCTACTGTAGCGCAGGCTTCCTTCTCAATTGCAGAGTGTTTCTTTTCGAGATCATTAAATGAATCAGATACGGTTTACACCAGTAGATAAAGTGACTCACGAGGAAGGTTTTAGTATATAATCTGTCAAGGATTTTTTTATAATCAGGGTGGGGCAACGTACGCCGGTCCCGCTAGTAAAACATTAAATTAACAATTACATTAGCTGTGTATTTCAATCAATTAAATGCTGGATGGCTTTACAAATGACTTACCACTTCGGTGGTTTACGAATTTCTAGCTCTGCACAATAATAGTATACTAGCTTTTGCACGCGGCTTCGATCCGAGTTAATATAGATTTCATCTACCCCTTACGAATATACAACATTTCGGGATGGATCGTGTATGCAATTTTTTTTATGACGATCGGTTGAGTATATGTTACGTGAAATTATAACAAACAGACTTTCACATTTATAATGTTTGTTAGGATTAGAATTATATTGGACAAAACGTGATGCCTCATTACTTACCTATATTAGGTATCCACTGTCTATGAAGAAGGCACAGAGATAATTAGATGTTCACCGTCATTTCAGACACACTAGCTGGTTAGTTTTCAAGTCGGTACGTCATTCACAGCCGTGACTAATGATTAGTAACATATCTATGTTTGTAGTCGGTATCATGCTTTCTTCCTTATATTTTCTAATACTATATTTTTATTTCGATTCGCTTTCAAGTACACTGTGTATTTGCCAGTATACTAACACTAAAAAAAAAACATTAAAAAATAATTATTATGAATAAATTTTTAAAAATACTATTCTGAGATTTTTCAGGTTGCCACTTTCACCAAATTTAAAACTTTAGAATAATAAGTACGAGAATGATAAAATGTACTTAAAGCGAAAAATTTTAAAAACATTTAAAATATTTCAAGAAATAACTTTTCAATTTACATCGATAAAGGAAAAAATAACGCCCATATCTCTATAAGTATAAAAGATTTCCATCTCCCAAGTTCCAAAATGTGGTCGCGTTTTTTACGTACAAGGACAAGTAACAAGGGTAATAAACCCAACTATTGAGTCAAAAGTTTGAAGGCTTAGTTTATAATAATAATTGTCAGTTAGTCTGATTATCATTATCTACGTATACGTACGTGTTGTCACCCGATTAGGCCTCCCACGGCAGCGGCTCAAGCCTAGGTTCGATCCCTCGGTAGGGAGCCCTTGAGTGCGTCGCTTGCGCGATACGGTGACATACAAATATACATCACTGCTACAACACTACACGATCACCCCCACACACGTGCACGCCTACACGCTTACACATGAAAGTGGAAGGGTTTACTTCTTTCCGTTATCGAAATGAAAAACTCTCAATTTTCCGATAATAAATATATGGAGGAGTTGTTGAGGCGTGTATGCTTGGTACACATATACGTTTCAACAACTCATACATATATGAATAGTTAGCTAGGTTAGCTAAGATAGGTCGCGAGTTTGCATGTAACAGGCAACAGCCAAGCCGAGGTGTGCCATGCAGGGTGCAGTGAGCTGGTTGCCAAAATAAAATCGGCTGAGTACATTAAGCGCTCGCCTTAGTAGTCTGGTGAAGCTGTTATGACCTTGCTGGGTCAATAGCGTAGTCATTTAGAAAAAAAGTATACCTACGTGTAGATATTAGCTACTTGGTTAATATATATCTACTATGTTTATGTCCGCGGCTTCACTCACATCAATGTAACATTGATCTATCCCTTGCGAACTGATTTTTTTCGAATGAAAATACACCCTTTCTTTTCCTATTACTTTTTAAATTTCACGATGATTAGTCGAGTAGTTAAGACATGAAAGCGTAATAAAGAAGCTCACATTAGCTTTTATAATATTAACAAGAAAAATATGAAATTAAGTATTATTTTTTTATAGTATTTTGTTAAATTTAAAATCAAATTTGTAAGACACGAATGTCTAGTACTTATTAAATAAATACTTGATTCTTCTGGTTCAATTGTAACCCTGGGAAATGACACTTTAGTAACACTAGCTGTGGAATAATTACTATTACTTTGGGTTAACTTTACCGGAAGCTCTCAGAAGGACAAAAAAATGATTTTGAAACAATCTTCATTGGTTCTCCACTCCTATTGGTCTTAGCGTGATGATATATAGCCTATAGCCTACCTCGATACATGAACTATCTAACACTGAAAGGATTTTTCAAATTGGATCTATAGGTCTTGAGATTAACGCGTTCAATTGAACAAACTCTTCAGCTTTATATAGTAGTATAGATTATCTGATCGTAAGGAATATTTGTTCTAACGTATTATGAATTGCATTATTATACGAGCATCGGTTTCCTATTATATTAAATAATCTAATGTTTAAATAATGCATTATACAAGTGTGACGGGAAATACAATTACGTAATTTTGTACGACGCATGTTAAAATGTAATCAACTTGATTTATGCGTGAACAACTTTTACATTGGTAGTCGACAATTACTCAATAATGTAAAGAAAAAGTACATCGGAATTCTGGTACGAACAGGTCTTCATTTTAACCGTCTTTTGGAGAAGTGCGAAATTAAATCTTACATAAAACCTTTTTCCTATAAAAGGACAAGTGAGAATTCGAATTTTGAAATCATTGAGTTCAAAGGTATACAGGTTTATTGCACGACAGGTTATGGGACTTATTTGCCTTCTTTTAACACTTCTACTTTTTTGGTGTACTTTTTTACTTTTTTTTTGTTTTTCCTTTAATCTATGATATTCGTCAATCTTATATACTATTTGTATACACTTGTATTTTACTGCTCTAAACAACTTGTAAATGAAGTTAAGGTTACGATGGGGCTGATATAGTCACACAAGCCCCTAAATAAATGAAAAAAAATGTAGTTGGTTACGATTATCACGTAAATACAATGTTATATGTGTATTATACATATAATACTACATTAATATAGCATTTTTAATTCTTCGCCTGTTCATAGCTCAAAATATATATGGAAAGAGAGAACTCGAAGCAAGAGAAGTTGTACATTGCAGCATTTCGGAATGCATTTTTGGCTATCATCCAGATGGTTGTAAAATATTTTCTAAGAATGGTTTTGCCTATTCGTTCTTATGAATTCAAGACCGTTTTTATGCATGACTAAATGGATTTTTTTTTTCATAGCGTTTTTGCTGATAAATTCGAACGGTAAATATTCCAGTAGAAATATATATCGGAATGCAGTAGAAGAGTATAATTATCAATAGAAGTTTATATAGCTACTAGATACGCCCGCGTCTCCGTCCGCGTGTAAACTAATGTAAAAAGCGGTGACTAATAAAATTATCTGAATATATTAGATTCATTTACTTATTTACTCTTCTATTGTACTTAACTCGCGTCGTTATTGAAATTACTATAGATTTTGATAGAGTGAAGTGAGTTTTCTCGGTGAGATTGTATTATGTTCTCAGTACTTTAGCAGTAATTAGCGTTGAAACAAACAAACAGACAGATAGACAGGCAGACAGATATTTCTACAGAGATTAAAATGTATTTTAATACTTATTCCAAGATCCTGCAACATTTTTTATCACAAAAATATAAAAGTACAAACACTTTACACTTACATTCTTATTATATGTATAGATATGTACAAATATAAATGTGGTATTTAGTAATTAATACGTGAAGCTAAAACTTTGTACCTCTTTTTAAGCGAATTGCGTGAACGTATGAATGGGAAATTTGGCATAGTTAAAGTTTATATGGAGAAGTGCAGAAAGCAATTTTTTTTTTTATATAAAAGGCATTACGAGCATATTAAATTAACTTAATTAAATTAACTAAGTATATAATTTTTTCTTGTTATGGTGAATCTGCTTACTTTTGCGGGTTAGTACGCGACTTTAGAATAATAAAATAACTTGTAGGCACTCCAGATATTGTTTCACGTATTTAACTTTCACGCAACGTAATTTAATACGTTTGGGAATTCACATTACATTGTGGTCCAAGTTGTCATGTCTCTAGATCTATTGATGTTAGTGAAATGACAGAACTAAATCTTGGACAATCATAGATTGAAATATGACAAGTGAATTAATGTGAATTAATTTAAATAGTTTAGATCATATTAGATAAATGCTTACTTATTATTATGTATTAAAATCTAAAAAATTATAAAGTCCATCCGATACATTTAGTGTTTTCGTTAGTTGTAGGTACATATGTTATAGAAAATAATCTTATAGATTTCTGATGATGTAAGTAACAATTATATAAACGTATATTAAATTTTAAAAGTCTTTACATAAGCAGCTTAAAACTAGTTTTTAACATGTAGAAGATCTTTTACTTCTGATTAGTAATAGATTAACGGTAAACGCAAGTGTCTAATTCTCAACCTTTCTTTAAAGGTGCCATAAACACGTTTCACTTATTATGTCGCGGGCCGCAATCTACAAACATTTAGGTTTAAAAAAATCTAATTTCAAATTAACCACGTAGGTTGTCGAATAAAACAATCTTTATAACCCTTATATCACACAAGGAACGCACTGCGGTCGGCTTATCTGGGATCTATTTAATTTACTCAGCATGTTCATAATTTTTCTGATGAGCACGAAATTTAAAATAACTGGAAATAGAGTATAATCGGATGGGCCAACAAAAAGACCTTGCGGGCCGCAGGTTGATTTCTGGTCTAATTGATACATTTTTTTTTCAAACAGTAGTTATAAAAGCGAAAGTACGAGTTACAGTAATAAATTTTAATAATATTCACGACTATCAAATACCACATGACATTCACACGTAATTTGTCGGTGAATGTAGATCAAATTAAGTAGAAAGGCGTATTTAAGTACTTCTGATTTAAATAATTGAATCTTTACTGAGACTAATGTAATTGCTTATGATCAAATGATGGAACCGGGGTGTATTTTATGATATTTATCACAACTAAAATATTTAATTTGTCAGCGTAAATATAAGTACAGTGCACGTCAATCTTTTTGGCTTCTTTGAATATTGCCGTAACGTTGGGTTTGTGCATAATACAGTTGAGAGTTTGAAACAAAACAAAATTAAAATATTGTTGTAGGAATCTAAAATTATCATTTGTTTATCCTTAAATCCTATTGCTCCGATATTAATATGTATTTATAGCTAAATTTGAGTTCTGCGTAACTATGTTCCGAGCAGTCAAGATTTTTCGCGGGAACTGTATATACTGTACTGTGAATATAATAATTCCTATAAAATAACTTATATACTATACGTCTAAGAATACACTATTTTTATGATTTATGATATCACTTAATAGCTATATTGTCCCATTATAATTAAAGGTCTAACCCAAATATTCATTCATTTTTGTAATGTAAACACGGTATTCCTAAATATTATCGTCTATTAGTTTTTTTTTCTCTCTTTTGCTGATAAGTGACGATGTTGTTTAAGTTACCAATACATTGATCATAAAAAGAACTGGCTCTCGCGTGCAGTTGGCAAATACAATTATATAGGTCCTTACCAACAGATTTCTAACTTAAGGGTGTTAACTAGCAAGGCATTAGAACATTAAAAGTCCAACCGCCACGCTGTCTTCATCTCATAGTTTTGTTTTATCAAAAGCGGGGTGGTAGGGTTTTACAGCCCGACTGGGTCGCAACCACCATGTATATGGCGAAAAAGCCCGTAATAGTGATTCGCTTCTGCGGGTCGCGTTTCGGGATCAGCCTGTGCATATCCAACTTTTTGCAGGCCAGCATGATAGTGGCGACCGGCGATGGATAATGTGCAATCGGTGGTCGTTATTATTTTTGGATTGCGCTGTGCTTACCATCAGGCATAGTGCAGTCATTTTGCCGTGCTACAATAAAAAAAAAGCTAGACTTATTATTCGAACATATGTCGATTGATGCGGTACTTGTACACGCTACCAGTGAACCATGACTGCTTCAAAAGTATAGTTTACTAGCATTGCGCGCGGCTTCTTTCACAATAATGGAGATTGGTCCCACTCCTGGTTAACAGTACTTTTTTCTCAAAGGAAGATATACTATGGCTTATGTCTATCACTTACATTTAAACAAACTGTAAACTTGAACTTTATGATAGAACAATAATTCCATTTTATAAAATGTGAAATTTTCTCTCCATTTCTAAATTATTGTAACAGTCGACTCGCGCGTTTCAAACAGTGACTTTATTATGTCGAATAACTACATTTATAGAATGCGATTTTCACCGAATAACGTCCGGCACGACTGCCCTAGCTCGTGATGCGACCGCGGCGCCTCTCACAATCATTATTCTACGAGTATAACCATACACATTGTTACAGTATATCCTGCTTCAACGCAATGAGTTTCGTTCTATACACGATTTTGCATATGTAGTTTATATGCGAGTTCACTGCATTACTAATGATGTAAACACTTTATTTTAATGCTATATAAGTGTTACCACAGCTTCGCATCTACAATCATTTAAAACCGGGGTAGAAATTTAACTGTTGCGCGCCTCTCTCCAAAGCTTAAGGTCAAGTATTTAAAAAAAATATATAATGGTTAGCATTTTTCGTGAACGTGACAATAACAACTCTTTAATAAACTTGTATTGTCAATTACCTCATAACTTTTTTGTTTGTGTGACATGGAATTATATACCCCGGAAAAAATAAAGAGTCAGTAAATAGACGTCAATTATTGACACGGCAAACCTCAAATCGGCATCACGAGTCCACAAGTTCACTAGTGCACTTGTCCATAAGCTCGTTTGTGGTGTAAGCTTGTGTGGCACCTTTTTGTTACAATTCTACTGAGAGCCAAACAGGCCTCTGTATGGTAAGCGCATAGTGGAACAAGTTTTTTTTTAATTGTAATCATATCATATCATGATTTTGGCGCACCCTGAAACTGCCGCTCGGAGCGGGTGAATCGGTTTACTTCCTCCCTCTAGAACTATGGTTGTGTAGCTACCGAGTATGTCAAACTCTTTGGCAGATTGGCTGAAACTTTCGAACGAAGAACGAAAACTTAACAACTTTTCGTCACAAAAAAAGGTTGCGGATCACAACTTCAAAGCTTTCCTATAAGAAGATCCACTTCATTTTTTTTAAATTCGGTTTATAAATACCGAAGTTCTGAGGTAAAAAACATTTAAAAAAATTACAAACAAGCTGAGTACCTGCTTTTTGTAGTCAATAAATAAATTATTCAGACTGTATCTAGGCGTGGTAATAATCTACCTACACATATCCGGATACAGTAAGTTATATAAACTTACTTCCAATTAAGAGACCAGCCGTATTTAAACAGAGATAATAATTTAATCTTGTTTAAATTACTGGTAGTCGATATATAGTGGAGTTCAATAGATTACTTTTTAATTAATGATGGACAGTGACACATTTAGATGATAAAAAAAATTAGTATAACGTTGATATTCAATAATTCATTTAATCGTGACACTTATTCTTATACGTACATGGTATTTTAAAACTTGCGACTTCCTGTGTTCTACATTGTAGATTTTTATTCCTTATTTTGCAAACATGTGAATAAGTGAATGATTAAAATCTCCCGGTACAAAATTTAAAATTAAAGTAATTGCCTTGAGGCGGAACCGAAAAAACTGGCCACAAGTCAAAACGGAAAAGTCTTAAAAAAGTACCTAAACTACAAATTACTATAGATCGACAACTAAACAAACTCAAATAAAAAATTAAGTGCTTACAAATATTTACACACTCTTTAGAACATAAATGGTCGCGTCGTAAGACCGTGACACGTTTAAAATCACGACATGTGAACTTATCTAAAATCAGATTACATAACACACTGTACATGTTAGTGTTTGTGAAGTTTCTTTGTCAAGACCGTGAATCCAATAGCTTAGGTCGTCCCGTTTAGTCTAGACTAGAGTAGGTCTAGTATTAGTTTCACCTTTTTAGGTCAACGGCTTCTTCGTTACTGGCATGCTCTTGTTATCGCCAATTCAATAAAACTGGACACCATCTTTGTAAAAGTATTCCTTTATATTTATTTAAATTAAATTCTTGTTAATTAAAATGGTTTTCGTACCTTACTTAGGTATTTTGAAGTTATTCTTTGGACACGTTAGGGAAAACTGAGGGTAATTTTTACGATGCGAGCGCACACCGTCACAAAAAACCGACACTCTAAAGTTAATAAGCTGAGCGCGCGCACCGACACCAAAAACTGACACCCTGAAGTTAACTATAGTCAACATTTTGTTTCTTTGTATTTATTGTTTGTATTACTTTGTATTAAAATTTTCAATGTATTAAATACCTTTTTTATTGTTAGTGTCGTTTTTTCTACAAACGTAGAATAAGGCGAAAGACAACATTTTTGAAAAGATTTTAATCTTGTTAAGCCAAAGAAATATAACTTCTAAAGCGTGTATATAGTAGGGGAGAGTGGGGGAATTGGGAACACTTAACTTCAAACGCTAAAAAATAATAGAAAATTTTTTTAAACTAAATCAAATTTTATTGCTACATGAACTTTAGTTATCTATGTACTTAGTAGTCACAAAACGTTATTTAATATTTACGTTTTAATACAAATACAAACTAAAACAAAAAACATTGCCGTTCCTGTTTACCCGATACCCTATGGGGTAATTGAGATCATCCCGTGGGGAAATGGGGATGGTATGAGGTAATTAAAAAAGACGTTTGATCGATCTTTCGTACCTAATTACGAGGCAGCTGAAATAATTTGTAAAGTTTAAATATTTTTACACAATCAACCAGCAGTACTATGGGTAATTAGAAAGGTAAGGGGTAATTAGGAACGTCCCAAATTACCCAGCTAATGCCGTTCCCAATTAACCGAATCAGTTAATACACATAAAAATTGCCGCCACTCTCAAAAGCATTTTTTATTAAGTTCAATTTATGTCGCATTTGAAAACAGATATTGTGTGTATAATATGAGCAAAAACACAATACCTTTGAACTCAAAAATATGATACTTACATGTGTATTTACTGATGACAAAAATTATATCAAAAATACTAAAATAATTGTTCGACTTACCGTGAGAAAACTAGTGCCTCCTTTCAATCCCACTTTCGCATATGCAATGTATGGCTCTGCATTCAGCCGTAGAATAGGTTCACGACAGTGTAGTACGGAGAGATGTACTATTTATCTAACTGTTCCCAATTACCCGTCGGTCTCACACCACCCCTCTCACAGATAACCGACGTGCAATAACAGTGCTTGCATTGTTGTGTTTCGTTCGGACAGTGAGAGAGCCGGAGGCCCACGTCCCTTCCTCTTTCCTTCCCCTCCCCCTTCTCCCATATACAGGCTGGCAATGCACTTGCGACGTCCCTGATGTCGCTAGTGTCTATGGACGGTGGTGATCACTTAACATCACGTGACCCACCAGTTCGTTTGCCTTCTTTGATAAAAAAAAAAAAATTACCCCACTCTTCCCAACTCACACAGTTTTTTTATTTTTATAGTAGTAATTTTGATTACTATTTTTCCTCACAGTTTAATGATGCCATGCAGATGGGAAATATACATAGGGTATTTGATAGATAGGATAGGATTTGATAGATAGATAGATTAGATAGGGTATTTGGGTATTAGGCGATATTTGAACGATTTCAACCATAAGGATGCCAATTATTTTTGATTATAAGATATAATGTCTTATATAAGATTAAATAATAAAGTTGTCAAGCTTCTTTAAAAAAATATAATACTATAGTTGTTGTTAACCTTGTCGACTTTTATAGCTTAAACGAATGAGTAAGCGATATATTTAGACCATTGATTTAAATGTACTTTTCTGCATGTTATTCTATTGTAAATAAATTATAAAATATCATATTGATATAATGGAAAGTAATGTAAGGATTCATTGAACAATAGATTCGAAGCACTATTATTTAAAGAAGACTTATATGAGATTGTTGGCTTAGTTTTTGAGTTAATTACTGTTATTGTGCCAAAATCTAATTGAATAACTTGGATACTGGTTTTATCTATCTCAATGACTACAAATATGCTAAAGTTGTGGGTATTACATAGGGATATAACCGTTCAATGTGGTATCTTTCGTGATAAGTTTTTAGCTATTGAAATTTTGAATTTCCCACGCTTTGCCATTTTTTTTTAACTCAAAAGTCTATTTAATACACATTGAATCTGGTGAGTAACTGCTAGTTAAAGAATGTATGTTGTATATCAGTTTCAAAGTAATATTATAATATACTAGCTGTGCCCACGACTTCGTCCGCGGCGAACCTATTGCAAAAAAACAGTGGATAAGAAAATTATCTCAATGAAATAACTCAATTTACTTATCTATCTTGAACTTACGTCGCGTCGTAATTGAATTTAGACTGAACCTATTTTAAAGAAACCAAGACTAAATATTATTCGAAGATTTTTTGGCGAGGTTTTATCGCGAACGCTGTACTTTAACTATAGAATTGTGAAACCGCTTCCATTGACTACTCGCATGTTCGTTACTCTATGACTTAATAGTGTGTTCAAAGAAACAGACAGACAGACAAACATTTGTAAAAATGATTGACGTGACATGTTCTTTATTACGTATTACAAGACACCTGTAACAGCCTTTTTCATATAAATCTAAAAAGTTCAGACACATTAGATTTACATTCTCATTATGCGTATAGAAGATATATAATTGGTGCTTTTCTTCTTCTTTTTCTTGTTTTGGCTCCGCAGAAGTACTTGCCAGTGTCAATGTTTTGTTTCAATAGACGTTACAATAATATTACAAGCGTCGTGTGATTATGTTAATATTCTAACGGAATGGTGGTTCCCTTGTTAGAACTTTCCAGGGAGTTTTTGTGGCATCTCAGAATTTCATGCTCCTTGGTATTACTTTCCATTAACTTCACTTATGCACAATAAACTAACTATATTACATAAAACAACAAGTTTACAAAATGTAAAGTCAAATAACACAAGATTATGAATAAAATATAAAATCCACTACATGACAGCCTAAGATCCCACCAAAAACTCAATTGGTGCTTTTGAATCCAATGGTGTTGAATAGAGTTGTAACTCCGTGATGAACTAGCATGAATAATAGTGATGTATTACGTTTCTCATCCGTAATTGGAATCTAAATAGATAAGTGATTATCGTGTGGACATAAACAATAGAGACAGTTATAAACAGGTGGAAACTTTCAATATAATTGACTAGGTGTATGCAATGTTACCATTGTTTTCGATAAATAGCATTCATAGTAAAAAAACATTTAATCTTGAGACTTTCTTGGCGGTTATTTGTTACAATTATTCAACGAATGCTTGAAAAGACACGTTAATTGGTTACGTCATTTCCTTTGTGAAATATTTTGAGAAGTAATTTATATAATACTAGCCTCTGCCCGTGATATGTGTACTGTTGTTGCAGTGATGTAAGATTTTCTGTCACTGCAGCGCACTCAAGGGCTCTACGTCGAGGAAATGGACCTAGGCTTGAGCCGCTGCCGAGGGGGGCCTAATCAGGTCCGAGAGGGGCCTAATCTGGTTACAGACTTCGTTCGCGTGGTATAGTTACTTTGAGCTAACGCTAACACGTAGCGGAAGCTCTCAAGAAGAAAAGAAAACCCCGATTTTTAAACGTTCTTCACTGGTGCTATTGGTCCTGGTGCTATTGCTCCTATTGGTCTTAGTGTGGTGTTATATAGCCTATAACCATCCTCGATAAATGACCTATAAAACATTGAAAGAATTTTTCAAATCGGACCCGTAGTTTCTGAGATTACCTCCTACAACGTCACAAACTCACCAACTCTACCTCTTTATAATGTTAGAATAGACTATATCTTGGCTAGGAGTTGTTTTGGCGCTGTCTGTTTTTCTCCAAAAGTATATACAAACGCGCGAGTAATCGAATTCAATGTTTTGTCAAAATTTCAAAGTAGTTCATGAAAAAGTTTCGAAGACTGACGACTTGGACAAACGAACGTTTAAGTTTTTACAATATTATTTATAGGAAGTCGCTTTCTTGTGTACTCTGTTCGGGTGGAACATTGTAATTGTTTTTTTTTTACTAAATTTCTGATGAGCTAGAGACTTTAAATTTAGAGAAAATAGTAAGAAATGAATGTTTTCTATTTCTGATATGATCAGGTGATAAGATACTGAAACCATAAGTCACGTAACTAAATTTCAAAACTAGACTGAAATGCAAAATATAAAATAATAACTTGAAAATTAGCTAAGTGTAAATCAGATCACCCGGAGGATTTCGTTTATTTCCACAATAAATTTGTATTATGAATTTAATTAATATTGTGTTATCTTTTCATTGTGTTAATTCAGGATCTTAGTACGAGCCCGACTCAGGCTTGTTTGGTTTTAATTATATGTTACTTAATTTTAGCACTAACTATGCCTACAGGTCCACACTCGATTTTTAAGCAGTGATTATTTTCGATTAATTATGATTTTTTATCTGAAACATCTATAGGCTCGGGTAAACCTGATTGTTGGCGTGGCGACGACGTGACGACGGCACACGCAGGCGACTGTGCGTAATCCCTCTTGCCGCACTGAGTTCGCATACCTACATGTAAATCTATTCTCTGCCCGCGACTTCGTTCGCTTGGAATATATACACTAACACGCAACAGTTCTCAAAGGAAAAAACATCCCGATTTTGAAACATTTTTCATCTGTTCTCCGCTCCTATTGGTCTTAGGGTGATGATATATGACCTATAACCATTCTCGATGAATGAGCTATATGACACTGAAAGAATTATTCAAATCGGACCAGTAGTTCCTGAGATTACCCCCTACAACGTCACAACGTCACAAACCCACAAACTTTACCTCTTTATAATATTAGTATAGATTATAATATTAGTATTGAAGTATAGATTTTACTATTACGAGAACTTGTTTTTTATATCAGAATTACATAATATCTTACTTTCAAGTCTTTTTTGTATAAACTATCTTTGATTTATTCCTTTTCTAGGAACTGAATATTAAATCCTCTTACAATCTTCGATTCGTATTTTGTAAAAACTAGCCATTATATAATAATTTTATTTAAGTGTTTTAAAGTTTTGGTTTTTACTGATTCTATAGAGATTAGTTTAAATTCCAGTTAAACGAATTTAGGTGCTAATTTTGTATAACAATATTTGTACGTTAGATTTAAGTTTTTGTTGTTGGTACCGACGCGACATCACGCTCGATTGAGTATAAAGAATTCAGTTCTTTTTTGTCACAATTTTCTTTTTCAAAAGATTTATAAAGTAACTCTCAGTGTAATCTTAACAGATTTTAAATAATAAGGTTGCAGAAAGTAGTGTTCCTCTAAATCTAGAGAGTTTATTGGCCAGAAACTTCAACTGTCGGATCAGACTTGTATGAATCTAGCGATATTGTAGCTACTTTGCAAGGCGAACACAAAATCTCTATATCGGAAAGGGTGTCCATCAATGTATCTTCTAATCCTATAACAAGGAGTAGTTATGGAGTTGCAGATGAGAGGACAAGACAATTGTGTCTGATTGTATTGTAGCCATCAATTACCAAGTTTAAGTGTAACACACGCTATAGCAACACGTCACCTGTCGCTCGCGGTGGTCATCTCACTCCACCCCCTTGCGAGGGCGGACGAGGGAACTGGTCAAGGCGTTGTGCCTTCTTCAGTAGCCTGTCCTTCGAGGCCCGTGAAGACGGGTCTGTCATTGGGGTGCTATTTTTAGCTTACTGGTGATGTTTGTGCATGGCTTCTATTTTTGCCATCCATTCCCTGGCGACATCTTGGGTTTCCTGGCTTCCCATTTTCGATATTTCATCATTCAGGTGGAATCGACAGATCTTTAGGAAGTCTTCATGCTGGAGCTTAGTGGGCTCGTTGGGTTCCTCCTCGGTGTCGCTCGGTTACTGGGTGTCCTACGGCTCCGCTGGCGTAACAATTTTCGTGTTTTTACACGGGGGCGACTTTCCGCCGCTTCTCGATCTGGGGTCATTGGCGGGAGCCATTAAGCTGGCCGCTGTTGTTTCCTCAACTGTGTTATGCTGAGCGAAGAGGACTGTCTTATGCCCGGCATCCCCAGTTCGGGCGACTGTACTCGCTCAGCGGTTGCGTGCCTCGCGCCGAAACACGGGGCATAACTTGGAATTATTTGAGGCGTGCGCGCCTCCGCAGTTTACGCACGTGGCAAGCTCGCTCAAGGGGCGTTCACATAAGTGAGCGGAGTGTGGCCCCCCGCATCTCACACAGGCAATCTTCCGGTGGCATTGATGGGAAGAGTGCCGGAATTGCTGGCAGCGGTGACACTGCGCCGGCTTCCTCTTCCCCCGCCATCTTTCTACGCTGACTTGGAACAGAAGCAGCTCATTCAGTTTATATATGGAGTCTATTAGGTCCGGTGTTCTCTTGAGTGCAAGGTGGAAGATGCACCCAGTTCTTCCCTGCCTTCCAAAGATCGCTCTGGCATAGAGCGGCTGGAATCCAAGCTCTCTAAGGGCTGCTTCGACCTCTTCAGAGGGCGTATTTTGAGGTAGTCCACGAATTGCTACCTTGAGCCTGCTTTCTTCGGGGAGTGAACAAGTGAACCAATTCACTCCCTTATCTCTCTCTAATGTGGAGAGGTACTCGATCAGTATCCCGTGCTCTTCTTCGCTCAAGGAGATAAAACGCACCCCTCTGCCAAACGGGCGCGCATTCGGCCTACACCCCAGCAACTCCGCCAAATGTTGAAAATGTGTGATCCAGTTTCCGTTAAGTCTTATATATCAAGATTCTATAGTAGTATACTGACTATTTTTACAATATAGTTCATTAGTAATTGATTAATTATTATTACGTCTTCAATTACATTTTTAGCTATTCAAAATAAAACGGTTTTTTACTCTCCTGAAAGTAACATTTCGCTAATATATACAGACATGTAATACAAGTTACATACCTGCAAATTATCGAGATCATCTCCTTCGATTAGTACACCTCGTGAGAAAGCTCAGGGAAATTGTATGCAGAAAACAATGTGCACGATTAATGGCGTTGATGGTCAGTGTCGGCGGTGAAAACAACCGTGTATTACTTCATTATAAATTCTCAAACACGATATTATAGTGTAATCTTTTATCCCATCGATATAAACTCAAGCGGGAGCTTGAACGGTCTGTATAGTTCACGGAAATTTGTAGAGAATAATGAATACTAAAGTATATTATTTAAAACATTAATAAAACCTAAAATATTATATTAAAATATATCTATCTATCTAGCAATTCTTGTATATTTTTATATATGTATATATTCAGAATCTCGGAAACGATATAATAAATAAATTGAATAAATCAATCTAGCTAGATTATATTCATAGAAATCTTTTTTTAACTGAGTTTTCAGGCAATGAAAAAATATAGCTAGAATACAAAGGTAAATTTCGCCGGCGATGTCAAAACAAAAATAGCTCAGATGGAAATCGGTTGCTTCGAAAATGAGTGTAACCCCAGTTCGATTCCGAGTGACAGCAGAAGATATATATATTTTTTATACCGGTGGTAGCTTTGACTTTCATAAGCGCCTTCTCAAGGCCTAAATTGAATTAAGGATATTTTGATTTTGATTTTAACATTTTCTTTATGGAAAAATGTTAATTTTATAAGGCAAACCTAACAGTTTATTTTAATTTTAAAATAAATGTTTTTTAAACAATCGAGCTAGACTCGGTAGCGCAGGTACTGTTTTCAAAAAGTGCTAAAAAGTATACTAAAGTATTATATTTTGCATTTTAGTCTTGTGTTTGTGAAATCTCGAGACAAATTAAAATTTTATTCATATCATATCCAATACGCACACTTTTATTACTTTTCTTCTATTTTCTTACACTTTTATACAATCCTGGCCTGTGTTCAAAATTTCAAATCCAAAGCTCATCAGAAAATTAGTTACAAATCAATAAAAAAAATGGGACCAAAGAGACGTCTATGAAAGCCAGTTAATAAAAACATCTATATGACATCAGAACTACGGGATCATAACATATGTTGGCACTTACGGGAAATTAGGAGTTGCTGTTTACTGTAATAAGGAAGATCGGGGCTCTAGAGAAATGATTTGTTCATAGCCCATAAAAAAATTGCCTTTTTTTTGTTACGATAGAAGATCATCTACGATTCGTGTCGCAATATTAATAAAGATCTCAAGAAATGGGACAGCGTGACGAAGTGTGAAAGAAGTTCTAAGAAGCAAAATTCTGTATGACGTACTTCATTTTAAGTTTTGCAATCGTGGTAACCTAATATTTGAATATATAGCTTCTTGGAACGATTGCAGTAAACCCTAGATTTTATCAATGGCCGAGATAGATCGATCGTGGTTGACTTTTGTAATGAGCATACTTGTCAGTGCTGTATCAGGATTATAGATACTTAAACTTATACGTATGGTATTAAATAACCGTGTGTGAAATTGTGTATTAATATTTATTTATTATTATATTACATACTAACGGGCCCGGCAGACGTTCCCGCCCTGATTATTAAAAAAAATCCTTGACAAATTGTATATACTAAAACATTCCTTATGAATCACTTTATCTACTGGTGAAAACCGCATGAAAATCTGTTCAGTTCAGTTTATCTCAAACAGACAGAGACGCGGTAGGGGACTATCTAATGATAACAAGTCGAGGGAACTATTTGAATTATGACTATGAAAGTTAGAAAATAGATTACTTTTTACATTATTTTGGTGTGGGTATATAAATGGTAATTTATGAAACTATATATTTTTAAATAGTGATGTAGAGGAGTACTGTAGTTTTTATGAAAACTTCAATAAACTTATGTATGTAGGTATTTTACTACACTTGAAGTTTTTAACAGAAAATTTGTTACAAGGTTCATAATCTCTTGTTGTACATATTTTGTATGTGACTTATTCAAACCGTACCCAAAGACCATAATGGAATGTAAAGTGATTATAAACTACGAACGATTTACCTTTCTCAGCAAATTTTTACAGCCTTTCCTGTTCATACAAAACATAGTTGTAACCTGTATTCAATTAATTTTTTATTCGGTTTTATTGGTTTGAAAAATTTACAGTTAAGTTAATCTTTACTAGTAATTATTAGAAATTAAAACAAAACTCACTTTTAATACAGAAATATACGTACAGATATCGGCGGGGAATTCTGTCAATTTCGAAATTAGAATATCGTATACATGTTATCTATACTTCTATACTAATATTATAAAGAGGTAAAGTTTGTGAGTTTGTGATGTTGTGACGTTGAAGGCAGTAATCTCAGGAACTACGGGTCCGATTTGAATAATTCTTTCAGTGTTATATAGCCCTTCATCGAGAATGGTTATAGGCTATATATCATCACGCTAAGACCAATAGGAGCGGAGCACAGATGAAAAATGTTTCAAAATCGGGATGTTTTTCTATTGAGAACGCGAACGAAGTCGCGAGCAGAGGCTAGTTAGTTATAATCCAAGATACACTTTTAATATACATACATAGGAGTATTAATTTACCTACATGTAGTAACAGTTGGTGTAAATTTAAAAATGAAAAATAATAATATGACATGAAAAATAATTTATGTTTATATTCATTTCATTTTATTTATTTTAAGATAGTGTTATTAATATTTCGTGAATATTTTGACATTAATTCTAGCTGTTATGCATTTATAAGTAATAATAAAATATTCAAGTATTTAACATATGAAGAACATTAATAATTTTGATAATATAATTTATTTACTACTTTTAGAATATTTAAAGAAGCGTGAAAACGTCATCGTTGGAAGAAATATGGCAAAAAAGCTAATACAGCGCTAATTAAAAATACACTTATTTAAATACATTTAAGATGCATTGGCGTTTCACTTTTTCTTTTGCGACTTATTGCATCAATTCTTCATACTATAATAACGTATTACTCATAGAATATTTACTGAAATCTTGTTTCAACTGTACCTCTTGAATTAGTTTCAAATTTATATCTCATGTGTTAGCTTTCTCCAGTATTGATTAACTACGTAAAAATGAAAGAAAAAACACTTTAAACAAATGTAATGAAAGGTAGAAAAACACATAATTATTAAAAATAATATGTATTCGGTTTTATTTTATAATGAGTTTTGTAAAAATGGTTAATTTATTTATTGGTTCATAAAATATATAACTCATTAAAGGCAGTTTAGAAAAAATATATTGAAATCTTTTATTTAAACAAAACTCAGCTTTTTCATAACTTCACAAGTTTATTTTTATTGCCAGTATCTTATATCATAATTTGGGGTTCAAAATATTTAGATACTTTTTTACAACTCTTAATATATGTACACGAGATCAGAAGGTAGTTAGGATGAACTTTATATGGAACATGGCGGTATACATATACGGTGTTATTACAAAAAAGTTAAATGCGTATATACTAGCTTCTTTACATATAGGAGGCAAACAAATAGGTGTGTCAACTAATGTTAAGTGATCACCACCGTCCATAGACACTTGCAACACCAGGGGAGTCGCAAGTGCATTCCCAGCCTCTGTTGGGGAAGAGGGCATAGGAGAAGGAAGTGAAGAGGAGAGGGGGAAGGTGAGTAGAAGTGTGCCTCTGGCGGTGTCACTGACCGAAAGAAACGCAACAGCGTTTATTTTTTCACGTTGCCCTTTTTTCGCAAGTCTAACCTAACCTAACCAAAGCGAGACAAAAGAGTAAGATTGTATATATCAAAAATCACATATGTATAGACGAAACAGTGTATCTTCGGAAACCAATAGTATTATATTCTAACTTATAGCCACAACTCAGTCTGCGTTGCTTAATTTGACAATATACTTTATATACAGAGGAAAAACATTAAAAAAAATGAAATTTGAATTATATTTTCTCTACAGAATTTATTTGTTTACAATGTTATCCTTTCACTTCCCCTCTCCTGCATATGCGCACCATACCGTTTTCCTTAAAGCCCTTATAACCATATGCTAAATAAAGACATCGTGATATTATTATTAATAAAAGCAAGCGTCTAAATAAAAAAAATGTGATTAAAATATATGCAGTAGTTAAAGCGTGATACATGGAAAAGGACAGCCTCTATCATTTTATTCATGTAGCTGGTGATTTCAGCGTGATATTTAGAAACCATCGAATGCGGATATATATTTATTTCTCTCTCATAAAGATTTATATGCTTGCGTTGTAAATATTGCTTTTATTCAATAATCGTCTCCTATATAGTAATCCATGTTTCAGTAAGATTACGTATTTAGTTCCGTAATTTTCGTGGAAATCCTCGAATCTCGTCTCGTTCTGAGATGTTACTGTGGATCATTAAAAATGTATGTCTGTGGATACACTTACGTAGATTAACGTCCTTTTGAAAATACACACCCAATATTAACGTAACACCACAACGACTCGTTAGATCTTGTATTATCTCCTAGGCTGATTTTTAAAGAACCAGTTTTTTTTAATATATAGCCAATTTTTAAAATTATAATTTTACATTACGTAATTTGTTATTGCTTAAGATTTTCAATTTTGATATAAAGACGCTTTTTTTAACTTATGTTGCCAATAGTCTGTTGACCACTGAATCATAAGATCTACACTCGTTTGCATGAAGATTAAACATGGTTTTGGACAGTCCAGGGGTTAAGATGGAGTCAAGTTACAAATTGATGTCGGTGGCACGCATTAGGTACCACAGCACGTCGGTTTGTGCTATTTTTTATCGCTTGTCCAATGTAACCTAAACTCGCCGCTATTTCTCCATAATGGGATTTAAAGTTTATTTATTACGTATGTTTGATTCTACAAATTTACTATAAAATATCCGACTTACACCATTGTTATTTAAAATTCTTGTAATATGAAACGTTCAATCTAAGATTCACGGAATCTTCTTGGTTAATATTCGCCCGCATATGTCCGATTCAATAAAAAAATATGATACCTACTTCGTTCTCGGAAAAATGGCTTGTGAAGTGTCAAGTGTATCAATTGTGGGATGTCTTTTATATGTTTTATCATTATTTTCTCTTTGTTACTCAAACCTAAATTTCCTTTAGGTAATTTCAGTACCATGTCCGATGGTTGGAAGTCCTCCACTATGCAGTTCTCACGTTCGTTTTTCCCACGTACGTCAGTTCTCTGGAACGAACTCCCAGCGGCAGTATTCCCGGACTATTACAGTTTACAATCTTTCAAGAAACGAGCTTACTCCTTTCTTAAGGGCCGGCAACGCATCTGTGATTCTTCTCGTGTTACAGGTGTCTATGGGCGGCGCAGATCACTTACCATCAGGTGACCCGCATGTTCGTTTGCAACCAATAACATAAAAAAAATTCAATTTAATTTTATAATTATTGCTTAGCCCCTATGGAAAAGCATATATGTAGTGTAATAATTGTATGTATAATATGCTTAAAGTCCTTAATCTATACTATAATAAAACAGTAACAAGTCAAAATTTGTACATTAAATATTTTTTGAAAATTTTAATCAGGGTATACTTTGTTATCGATATGGAAGCCAAAAATAATCTTTCTACAATTTTGTCTGTCTGTCTGTCTTTCTGTCTGTCGGTCTGTTGTCTGTCTGTCTGTCTGTCCCTGTGAACACGCATTACTCTGAAAGTACTGGACCAATTTTAACGAAACTTGACACAGTGATAACTAATATTACAAAGCTACATCCAGGATATTTTTTGTCCCATAAAACGCAAGGTGTTCTCCAGGATAACGAAAACCAAAAATTTGTAGTTAACGTAACTAGACTTTTTTGCGACACCTTAGTACAAGAGCCGGCAACGTTGGAAGAACAGGAATTTTAGAATAGCTGGGTCTTTAATATATCAATATATATATATTTTTTTATCATAACAGGCAAACGAACAGGTGGGTCACGTTGTATTTGGGTTGATGTTAAGTTGTCACCGCCGTCTATAGACACTAGCAACACCAGGGGTATCGCAAGCGCGTTGCCAACCTGTATATGGGGGAGGGGAAGGGTAAGGGAAAGGAAAGGAAGAAAGGGGAAGAGAGGTGGGCCTCCGGTACTCTCACTGACCGAACGAAACACTACAATGCAAGCACTGTTATTTCACGTCGGTTTTCTGTGAGAGGGTGGTATAAGCCCGAACGAGCCGACCCATTCATGCTGAAACCAGTAATAGCTTCAGCGTGACTCTACCACCTACACAAATTATCAATATATCAATTTAGGACACTTGGTAGCCGGTTAACGTTGTATTGTTAATGCGCATTTTGATTTAATTAATTTTGATTTATGAATAGGTTTAGGAACATTTTTTTCAGTAAATTTTAAACGCAATTAAAAGCATGAATTTATCACAGGCAGACACATTTTCTTATAAACAATCATATATATACCCGCTGATATATTTTATAAATAAAAATATTAAATTTCAAACCAATTATTTTTTTCCATAGCAAAGAACAAATTTCATTATATTAAACATTTTGATATTAAGATTTCACCATATACAATGAAACAACCATAAACCTATCAATAAAATCTTGTCATAATCAATTTAATTGCTTCGAAAATTTGCTCAGACAAATAACACACATTTCAGTTTAATATATATGTATGTGTGGACTTCCAACAAATTGGAGATTATTGACGTGATGTTGTTAAAATGAATCGATTTTGAATATTGACAGTAACATCTATTGATGACGTCATTAACTGAAGTGTTTCTGTTTGAATTGGCTCTGTTTATAACAACATTAAAACCTCTCACATGACTAACTTGACATTGGTAGAATTCACATCTACGAGATGCCATTATAAACAAGTTTAAATTGAACATTACAGCTATTATTATTATTATTTTACACAACCAATTTTCTAAATTATTACAGCTATTTTCGGAAAGGTAATAATATTACGAGTTGTAATAATTTCAATGTTATAACAAGATGTTGGGTCTCTTCTTAAAACTTTTCATAGAGTTTGTATTGCATCTCAGAATTCATGCTCCGTGGTATTATTATACATCCATTTCACGTGTGTACAATAACCGAATTATGTTCTATAGAATACCACCATGATTACAAAATATGCAGTCAAATATAAACAAGATTATGAATAAAATATAAAAGCCACTACATTATAGAGCAATAGAGCCACGTTGAAGATATTACTGGTTTCAGCTCGTCCGGAGTAGTACCACTCTATCACACAAAATCAACGTGAAGTAACAGTGTTTGCATTATCGCGTTTCATTTGGTCAGTTAGAGCACCGGAGGCCGACCTTCCCTCCCCTCGACCGTCCCCCTAAACACAGTGATGTTGCAAGTGTTTATGGACGGCGGTGATCTCTTAATATCAGGCGAACAGCCTGCTCGTTTGCGTCCTATGACATAAAAAAAAAATTAGAGGGTCGGAAACCCACCTCCCCTTCTCTCCCCCTACCATTCCCCTAATTCCCCCAAACACAGATTGGAAACACATTTACGACTCCCCTGGTGTTGTTTGCCTCATCTATACTATACTATAATATACTATAATAATTAAAGAGGTAAAGTTTGTGAGTTTGTGACGTTGTGATGTTGTGACGTTGTAAGGGGTAATCTCAGGAACTACTGGTCCGATTTGAATAATTATTTTATTGTTATATAGCTCATTCATCAAGAATGGGTATAGGCTATGTATCATCACGCTAAGACCAATAGGAGCAAAGCACAGATGAAAAATGTTTCAAAATCGGGATGTTTTTCCTTTTGAGAACTGCTTCTTGTTAGTGTTGGTGTATCTATTCCACGCGAACGAAATCGCGGGCAGAGGCTAGTATGATATAAAAAAGATCCCATCAAAACTTAAGTTGAAGTTATGTAAGTATATTCATTTTGTTGACCGTGTAAAGATCAATGAATAAGCCGCGGAATGGTAAATTGATACTATACTATGTAAAATATGCAATAAATTTACGTGTGATATGTACTAGTACTTATATAGTATCGACTTAAAGTATTCGTTAACATGTTTTGCCACTTTCAACGCCTTTCACCATATTATCCCTGTTAAGATATACGATTTACGATCTATCTCTCTGGAGATCTGCCTCTAATTAAGCTATGTAATTTCTTATCTACGTGAGCTGACGTAGCACCTATAAAGCAGACTTTATAGTTATAAATTTGTTAGGCTTTTACACTACTTAACCAATCATCATACACACGTATACACGCTGTGAAGAGCACAGAAAAGTATAAAACTATGAATAAAAAAGGACAGTATATTATTATTGGTATACAGCTGTTATTATCATCTGTACCCACATCTGTTATTGCCTTCTGTTATATATTGACAAATATTCAGAAATTTTAATTGTAAGGAATTTTTTATTTTTATTGTAGCACGACAAAGTGATTGCACTATGCCTGATGTTAAGCATAGTACAATCCAAAAACATCGGCAACCGCCGAGAGACAGGTTATCCATCGCCGGTCGCCGCTGTCATGCCATAATTACGAAAATCACCCGGTACTGGATATGCACAGGCTGATCACGAAACGCGACGCGCAAAAGCGAGTCACTATGACGGGCTTTTTCGCCATGTACTTGGTGGTTGCGACCCAGTCGGGCTGTAAAACCCTACCACTCCGCTATCGCCATTACCTCGTTCGTTGATCAGTAGGGTGCACCACGTGCAGGTGAGGTTGGCTTGGGTGTCTCAAGTCTTAAGATGTTACTCGACACCCCTTACACCTCAAAAATTTTAATTGTAAGGAATTGTACAAAAGTACTTAAAATTAACGTATCAAACACAGACCAAAATCGCTCCGTACTACTTTTGTGCTATTATTTCTTTGACCGGGTCACGGATTTTCCATGGAACTCGTTATGTGTATATTTTATGTATTTCTATAATTTTCCTCGTAAACACTTGCAGAAACCAATCTGTTACTGATCTCACTTACCGTATGTGAAACTAGAACCCTATTACATGCACTAGAGAAATGTTAGTATTTATTAACTTCAATATTTTCTTCCTCGTTCCGGAGACATTTATACGTTATATCTTTTACATATATTCATGTACATAGACTAGTTTGCTATATAGAATATACCTACGAAGTATGTCTGTATTCAATTTTTTTCCCAAATGTTGTGATAGATTTGTACTGTAGGCAACGAAACAACGAAAATTGTCTTTCTTTTTTTTGTAAGACTGGATTTAACCCATAGATTTAACCGATGTTAGTGAGATTTTGTACTAGATTGTACAAAAATTGTACTTGTATTATATTTAATTCCAAGTTGATAGACTATAAGAAAATTAATAATATTTCTAGAAACAGTAAGAAAACCGAATTAGTAATTGGTTATGATGAAGTTTTGTTTTCTATTCAAAATGTGCAGCCTAAAATTGATTATAATTCTATAAGAATATAAAGAGAATTCTATGACCAAAATAATTATTACCTTATTAATAACTAGCTTTTTCCAACGGTTTCGCTCGCATTAATATACATTTAACCGATTTCTCGGAAACAGCGTTATCTTCCAGGATTCATGCTCTTTTCTGTACACATAACAACTTGTGTGTAAATTCTCATGTTGATCCTAGTATTGTTAAGACTTCAAAATATAACAAACGAACGTACATTCGTATTTATAATATTAGTTACTATAAACACGTAGGGAACCGCGAGCATAGTCTTATTAAAAAACATCATTTTATGTTACCGTATACGGTATAAATGACGAAATTTTATTAGTAATTATATTCAAAGAAAATGACCAAATATCTTTGAAAAACCGCAGACATTTATATATAAACAACAGGTATATACATGCATGTATTTATATATAGCGTGTATCACCAATGCACTCTGCCTTATTCTTACAATCTTGTGTTAACTAGTTACAATCAGAAACTCGGCTCCACGTCGCGCTCGCGCCAGCAAAAGTGTAATTAATTAATTAATTATGCTTCTTCGCTATGCCCCAACACATGCGAGTAGTTACACAACCGATCGCTAGGTTGTTGCCACTTACTACAAACATAAAATATTATGTTTAAAATGGGTGGGTTAACAGCCATGTGTTGTGGTAAGATTATTAACATTAAAATCATTATAATCTACAACTGTGGCTCTGTTTCCCGGATAGATATTTTTCCTGACTTATTGAGCTTATAATATTTACTTTTTACGCAGTATAAAAATATTGGGTAACTGTAAGACAAAAATATAACCTGAAATAAATTTTAAACCAACTATAACGGATCCGGTATAATATATGTCTTCTTTCCACATGCCGGGAGACTAAACATGTATGACATAATATGATATGCTTATTTTTATTTGATAAATTAAAAGATATATACACTCATCAAAAAAGTCTAAGCAACATGTACTAATTTAAATTTTAGGATGATTCTTCACATTATAACGTTGTATTTTATTTTTAAAATAATATCTTTAGGGTTCTATGATGTAAAAATAACAGCTGTTGTCTTTATAAGTTCTTTTAATAACAGAACTGAACAATATTAGAATATACTGTAGAAACTAAGATACATAAGAAACTAAATTTTTTTTTACAAAATGAAATTTCTATAGAAAATGTATTTATTGTGAAAGAATAGAACAATTTAATACAAAGTATGGTCTCCTCTGCTATTTAGAACTTGTCGGCAACGATTATTCATTGAATTAATGAGACTGTTTATGTCATCTTGCGGTAATATCACACATGTTGATTAGACTTTTTTGATGTGTGTATTAAAAGAAGTTGGAAAGACTATTCAAATAATAATAATCTTTACAAAAGGGCAACGTACCGTGTCCAATTATAACTAAGAATCATCCAGGTGACAGCATGTATGATGAGAATGTGATTTTATGATTTATCTTCAACATGGAAAATTTTATACCTAAACTACGATTGAACATTTCGTAAGATATATCAAATATCTCTTTTAATACAGATCTTGTCCCGAAAATTACAGACAAGAAAAAATATTGCCAAATAGGTACGGCTGTGTGTGCTGAAGTGAAACAAAAAGAAAATTATTGTTATTTTTATATACATAGAGTTCAAAATATATACATGAGTAATTAAAAAGTATAATTAGTAGGTACGAAATAAATGATTACACAATCAGTTTGAACACCTACTTTATAAACTTTAAACCAACAGCAATGAAATAATAATATGAAATAAGGCTGATAAAATTCACGGAACAGGTGTGTACTTGTGGTGTTGTACAGGTGGGTACTTACAAAAATATTACGTAGTGGGTTTTGACCCTTCCTCACAGTTACCGGTCGTTTGGCCTCGATGAGTCAAATAGGGAGGACAGTGCAGCTATCACCTTGCTATAATATAACGGCATATGTATTTTGTCTATTTATTTACAAAGCATATAACCTAAATATATAAAAAAGACAAGTGTCCTGTTTGTCCACGATGAACTTTGAAAGTACTCAGCCGGTTTCCATGATAGTTGGCATTTACGTATAATTTGATTCAACTTGAGAAATAGAATAATTTCTATTTCGATTAATGGTCTTCATATTGTTTTTACAGATTAAATGTTGTCAATGTTGATTACTGTTATTCATTCTAAGTTTCATCAGTGTCGAACAGATGGCGCTTTAAACTAGTTTATTGTCAGAAGGCTGTAGCAATGACTCTTATTGATATCTCATAGATGACGCCACGTTTTAATTCTGATTTTTTTTTATAATTACAGTTTATTTAATAGTAGACGTGTTCTGTTAATTTGTTTACTACGTAACCTACCGCTTTTTCTGTATCAAGTTTTTAGGCAGACTCATTACCTCATAATACTAAATACTTTATCATAATTTTAATAATTGGGACACAGCAACGCGTTGCCAAATCATCTAGCATATTTTAATGAAACAATAGCAGTCTGCACCTCGTAAAATCTCAAACTCCAGTCAAACTAACTCGCCTACCTGCTACTACTTTAAATACACATGGTACGAGAGGTACTTATGGTATTCTTAAATAACATGATGCTGTAATTAATCTTCTGTTTTTATTTACATTCATCTTGAGAAGCGATTTATGAAAATAATCATATAAATATATTTACTTTAAAAATTGCATTATTTCATATGCTAAAAGGGAATATTTGGTATGTTTTTGGACAAAATTATGAACGTGGCACACATTGACGAAGATAAAAACAACGTAATTGTTTAACGTTTTTTACTCTATATCTTAACCGATTTTCCTTATTATTTTGTATAGTAGCTATCGAAGAGCTAGCTAGTATTATCCAAAATTTTTGGAAGTTGTTTTGTTTCGTACTTTCGACGAGTCGACAACATTTCTACAATATTAAACAAAGGAAATAATATCATAACAGATGAAGAAAAAGGTTTGTACCCCTTTTTATGTTCGAGTTACGACCGTTGGACGACAACTAGTTTATATAATTTTATTAACCTATTAATTCGGCAAGGTCGCAGAAGTCTTCGGAGTCAAACTCACCAATGTCAAGTTTAATGGCTGTTTAACGCGATAACAATAAAGTTTAACTTAGCCTAGCTTAGATCGTATTGATCTAATCCTATGACAAACAGAGACGTAAATAAAATCTAAACTTGTGAAGGCATTTAAAATTTACTGCCGCGTCGGGCTGTTACATTTTTATTTACCCTATATCTTTCGGAACAACATGTTGTTAAAAGCTAGTTACCTATAATAAAAAAAAATAGTACGTGGAGACTCTCCGCGCAGAAGAAGTGAAACTTCGTAATGTTGAAATGGAAATCGGAAGAGGTAGAAATTGATTTTTAGTGAAATCATATTGTTTTTGGGTGTTGAACGTTTAACGCAACAGTACTTTCATACCCTCTCCATGGTAGCGTTAAACGTTTAACGCAACCTTGCGGGAAGTCGCATTAGGAGTTTCATTTCAAACAAGGTTTAAATCATTAATTAATAATACCACTAATTATATTGTCAGCAACCATTATAAAGTTCATTAAGGTGCCAATGAGTTTAAAACTTTTGTGAGAATTTATACAAATATTCAAGCACGCGTCATAGACACGTTTCTCGTGCGCGCCACAGGTGCCACATTACAAGCAGGTCCCACAGGAATGCAACTCCGTAGGGAACGGGCAATGCCCGCTGATCAAGCTGCACTCACACCACTATGTAAATTGCAATCGACGCCATTATATGTCTACAGACATATATGGCCGTTGTAATTTGCGTTAGACTTTAGTTCGAATGAAATGGTGATGAATAGTTTAACTCATTTAATTACTAAATTAGGACTTCGTGACCAATAATTGTCCACGAATATTATTACAAGTTTTCATATAAATCCCTTTTGAGACTTTAGAATCTAGGAATTATATATTCGTTATTAATTATATTACATATCTACTATGATTATAATCTTTTTTTATATATTATATGAGGCATATGAACAGGTGGTTCAACTGATGTTAAGTGATCACCGCCGTCCATAGACACTAGCAACATCGGGGATGTCGCTAGTGCGTTGCTAGCTTGTGTTTGGGGGAATGGTGGGAAGAGCTCCGACGCTTTCACTGATCGAACGAAACAACTATGCAAGCACTGTTACTTCACATCAGTTTTCTGTGAGAGGGGGGGTACTACCCCCGAACGAGCCGACCCATTCATGCTGAAACCAATAATAGTTTCAGCGTGGCTCTACCACCACATAAATCTGATCCGTTTGTAAAAGTTCTGTTACTAATAAGAAGTTAAATTATCTGTGAGCATCATTTATTTTTTAAATTATTTGCTTGCTGATGGTTGTTAGAGTATTATATTTACAACTCAAGTAAACTATTAGCATACCTACCAGTACTTGTATATATATAAAACTATTCATGTCGTATACACAAGTAAATAGTATATGTAATAATAAGTATACTTTAGTTATTTTCTTACAACAAATGAAAAAAAAAACAAGTGAAATAAATGTTTGTTTCAAAAACAATAGGTAATCAAAAGTAGGGCAACAAACTATTGTACATGCCCATCTCTGGCTATATACCTAACATCTGTAATAATATATAGGCTTTCATGTTTACACGGTCCGAATAATTTAGGTCTCCTTTTATGTAATGTTCGCTTATTGTTCGTGGACAATGACACACAGGAAACGGTGCTGTGGCGATTACGCAATAATTAAGACGAAGTGTTTTTAATTATGTATCAACCAGTTAACACAAACGTTCCGCAATGATGCAATATCGGTAAACCCTTGCTGCCTTTACTTTCCACAAAAGTGAAAAAGTTCATTTTTTCAAAAGAATTGAGATCCATAGTTTATTTATTGTTGTTATGCCCTAGCTATTATTAATTGTTAAACATATTGTGATAATAATGTTAAATAATTTAGCATTCGATAATTCTTTGTCTCATAACAATTTCATAGTTGCTTAAAATGATATCTAGAAAATGTATGATTAAGTGAAAGTTCCCTTTAGTAAAGTTATATGTTATAGTTAATTGAAACCTTGTCAGTCCGGTGAAGCTGTCAATCCGGTGAAACTGTTAAAACCTTGCTGGGTCAATAGCGTGGTTTTTTTTTTCGAACTGACTAGGCTATTGACCCAGCAAGGTCTTAACAGCTTCACCGGACTACTAAGGCGAGCGCTTGCGGCACTCGGCCGATGTTATTTGGGCAACTAGCTCAAGGGTGCACGGCACACCTCGGCCTGGGCTGCTGCCCGACACGCGCAAGAATAACGTGGTCATTTCGAGGAAAAAAAGGAAACCTTGTATATATACAGTAAACCTCGCTAAGTGAAAAACCAAAGAAAACACGGAATATTTGAAGTTATCTATAACAAATAATATTACGATACCTTCAAGTAACATGGATTTATTAAAAAGCTTTAAGAACTATAAATTGTATAAACACTACGCGTTCAACGATGTTTCCTTGCCGTAGAGAAGTGCGGCAAGTGGTGTGGTGCGCATGCGCAGGACAGAGGAAGTAAACGGATAGCATTATTTACAAAGACACTAGCGGAACCGGGAGACGTTGTCCCGCCTTGATTATAAAAAAATCCTTAACAAATTATATACCAAAACCTTCCTCATTAATTACTTTATTTAATGGTGAAAACCGTATCAAAATGCGTTCAGTAGTTTTTGAGTTTTTCGCGAACAGACAGTCAGACGCGGTAGGAGACTTTGTTTTATACTATGTAATGATTTTGTAAGCTTAATATATTTTTGCATTTATTTTTTAAATGTGTTTTTCCTTTGTACGTTAAATATGTTGTTAAAATAATAAAAAATACAGATGAAGTCAGGGGTTCAGTTACCTCTATTATTTAATTCTTGTTTGCACAATAATGTACATTTATTGAAACCTTTCCACGAAATATTACAAGTTGCAATGTTAAATATTACTTGAAAACATTCTTTATACGTTATTTACTTTAATTTTGTATTTTACAGTTGTTATTATTCCAATCCAATAAATAAAGAAATGCTTTTGTATTAAGTTCTAAAAGTCGTGTGAGCGGAATTACGAAAGAGTATACATTCTGACTACACTGAAATTATATATAATTTACAGAGATTGTTATACAAACGATACAACAAACAGTATATAAGATTTATGCAACAGTATGGGCAAACTTGTGGAACAAAATGTAATAGTGTTTTCGATAGCCTTTACGGCAGTTTTCTGAGCTCGCAAGATTTTCGATGCTCGCGAATAAGCATTTCATAATAAGTTCCCTTGACATCTTACAAGTCGATATCAAGATAATAGAGGAGAATGAACATCGACGTTCATTTTACAATAACAATTCTTTTCTGTGACGTAAGAACAACGGTATATTAGTTCAGCAGTAAAACAATATTGCAATATCATGAAAGCTATGTAATAGAGTTTTAAAATTTATAGATTTTATTGCCATAATTTGAACGGTAATTAAAATATGTGAATAATTATTACAGTTGGTGTCGATTTACCCACGGGAATCAGAACTTTTGAATGAAAGGTATCTTTTGATTTTCTATACTCTCGAGAACGCGTATTCAAAATTTCATGGTGATCGTTTGAGTGTTTGAGGGGTGAGAGCGTAACATACAAACTTACATTCGTAACTACAATCCTAAGCAAGGACTAATAAGGTTTTCATAAATTTTCAATAAAAAATACTATAATTTGTATAAAACCAGAGACAAAAACAGTATTGGCCGCGAAATAGAATGACTCGCCACACGCGCCGGTTCAGGAGACGCGGCCGTGACCAATTCAACTAAAATCACAGTAGTAACATATTACGAACTTAAGACTGTTAGAATATTTTGTCGTTGGTTATATATAGTTCGTTGGTTGGTTGGCTAAGTTTATTGCATGCCTGTTTGCTATTTCATACCATAAAATATTGTATTGTAAAAGCTTAACAGCGTTGACGAAAGTATTACTATTTCTAATCACAATTGCTAGCTTTTTATACACCTAGTATTAAATATTATTATGACATTAAAAAAAACAATAATCACTTTATTAAAATGCATTTTTTATAAATAGTTGTAATCTATCCTGAGAGCAAATAGAGTAATTAAGAGGGGCAAGTCATAGGATGTGAATGAGAGAAATATGCGATGTACAAAAATAATATAGTTTTACGCAATTATATTCATAAGCTGAACATCTCCACATATTATAAAAGGTTCCGTTTGTCTGTCTATCTCTCCGTTAGTGTACCTATATTTCGAAATGTCCAGAAACCATTTTACATGATTTTTAAAACATAGGTATTGCCACATTAGATAATTATGAACCAATCTATAAGGTTAAAAGTAATTAAGGTAAGTAGCCAAGTAGTGAGTACCTACCTATGTATTTATGGTAGATTATTTTACCTAGACCATTGCCATATAGGTATATCTAACGTTTATATGTATTTAAACTACCTATTACTTGTAGTTTTGCTTGCATGAATGTACATTTTACCAATCCCTCGGGAACAGTACCCTTTTCTGGATAAAAGATGAAACAAAAATGCCCTTTTTTGTACTCCCCGACAACTTACACAACAATTCATAGGTTTAATTATATTAGTATTTATATCGCGACAGAGTAAGGGACAAACTCGCATGCGCATCCTTGCTAATACTGTAAATAAAAATACAAGTTTGTTCTTTTGATTCAAAAGCTCTTGCGTCATAAAATTTAACATGCATGTTGTTAAAAGTAAAAAGAATATTGGGTACCTTTCATCAACAAATAATGTACTATTCCCGATGACTAACACGAGCGAAGCCACGAACCAAAGTTAGTAACAATATATATAAACTGCACAATATTTATAATAACAGAATCAAGTGCACACTAACTTTATTTCTTAAAATAGTGGTATAATGTGTCGTAAATGTGGTGAATACAAATTTTAACCTTAGGAGTAGTCATACTGCACTAAAGTTTAACTCTATTATCTTTTACATTTATCTTTTTAATCATAATCCCTCTGAATTTTTCATCTTTCGCCACGACTTGATAGGTACCTTAATACATAAATATTATAAAGATACGAATGCAAAAGCTTCATCCGGATGTAATCAAAGGCCTCGAATTTTCCTTCGGTTAACGATGAATATATTTTTTAACCACTCTATCCAAGATATAGGTATAAATAAAGTTATAGAGGCATCCTGTTGCGCGCGCATCACACAAAAACTTTTTAATGGATTCTCTATCAAATTAATTTTTTGTTTCTCAGAAACTTGGTCATTATTTAAAGAAAAATATCTTCATTTAGTCTAATGTTATTAAAGTTTTTTTTTCTCGAACTGACTATGCTATTGGCCTTTACAGCTTCACCGGACTACAGATTAAAGTATTTTTATAAGCACTACAAAGTACTTAAGAAATTTTGTAAGCTCTTTGCTTTCAATTTTCTTTCATGTTTTATCTTCTGTACATGAAATATATCTTTAAGGTAGTATAATAAATAACAGAAGTCGTGGTGGCCTAGTGGTTTCACCGGCAGAATATTATTTCGATATCCGTAGGTTCGAACTCCGGTATGTACCAACGATTTTTTTGGAATTCGCGTACTTTTAACAGTTTAAACTGGTAACATCGGATAAGGACAGCATCGTGAGGAAACCTGAACCTGAGAAATGTTCTTGTAGTACTATTGAATGTGGGAAAAATATAGAACTGTGTATTTCTCAGAATTTGAAGTACGCCGTGGGCTGGCGTGGTGGTTATGCTTATACCTTCGGGAAGAGGCCTATGGGTGAGTCTCTTACAGGTTGGTGATGATAAGGATGAATAAATAACAGAGATGAAGTCGCGGGTATCAGTTAGTAGAAAATATGTAGTGATACCAATTGAATAATTTGTAATTTCATTGACGTTAAAGGATGTTAATCGTATTACAATTGTCTAAACATGTTAATACCCACGTCCTGCATGCCTTGACACAGTTCGAGTTTCGTTGTTATATTTATTTGCTAGCTGATTTTGTAGCTACTCATCTGTTAGTAGAAACTGGATCTTAATCGATGTAGGGAACGACCCAAGCATCTGCTTGTATGTTCTGGCAGTTTCACTGGAGAATTAAGGTGGTCTTGAGATTTAGCATGTTTACTATCTTAGTCTTTAATTAATGTTTAACATCATCGATTTTAAATTACCTCTGTTGGATTATCCTTGACGCTTAGCAACATCGAAAAGCGTAATGATAGAAACGATAATATTCTGAACTGTTTAATTTGCCAGTGAAATACTTATCAAAATCCTTTCAAGCGTTACGGAAATTGCAAGGAAAAGGGAAGATACCTCGCTTTGTACATGTTCTTAGTCGACAAAGTTAACTATAAAATACTTAGAAAATATGTGTCGTTTCATTCTTCTTCTTATTTACATTATCTAAAATAAAATCTTCAAAATGGGTTCAGCAGACCCGGATATAACCTTCAATACATATTCACAAGGTCTTTAAAAAATATAAGTTACTTTACTCTAATATATGCGCATAATTTACTGATGCAGGAAGAATCATCTAATAATTGAAACAAAAACTAAAATGGAAAGACAGTTTAATTATGAACTCACACGCGAAATAATTAATATTACCTAAGACGTAATAAAATATATATAGTTATTAAGTATGTATACGTAGGTATAGTCGTATTTAAAGATGAGTCAATTGTAAATACAATTTACTTTATTATAGTACGACAGACATAAAGTTTGATAGTATTAAAAAATATAGTGAAGTTAACAGAACGGTAATGTGGTGTATGTGTATATAGTGACATTATAAAGGAGTATGGTGTTTTAGGGAAGACATTTTGTACAAAGTGGCCTCTAAATAAATGTCAAAACAATCGAGAAAATCTTAAGAGAGCACATGCGCAATGGAGATCCGATCAATGCAACCCCGACAATGGATTGCGCGCGCCACCCTCACCCCAGTCCGAGTGCGGCCATCTACGCAGTTCGTTACACAAAAACACCGTCTTTTAAACTAGATTCACCGCTATACAAATAAAAAACAGTTTAAATTATAATCCATTATCAGTTAAGTGCTTAAAAAACTAACACCAAAAGCGTGGTGCATCGATCACGGTGTTACGCCTGATTCAGCGTGTTAAGGACACCCACACCTTCCGTCCGTCTGCAAATCTCGAAGCAGTCTCAAAGCAAGTCGCTTCGGTATCGCGTGACTCACCGGATTATCCCGAAGATTTCGATCGTTTAATTCGTTACGATAGTGTTATTCGACAGAAACGGTGTTGTGTAGTTGTGTCCGTAATTAGTGCAAGTTCGGATGCCGGTTATCCGGCCGCGTTGCTTTCATGAGGGTCCCGACGGGTCCTGCTGAGGAGTGAGGAGGCCGCCAGCCGCAGTGATGGACGACTGCGACACCATTTTCTATGACGACGACGCCGAAGCCCAGTGCGATATGGTACGTTCGATCCGCTTGACCTTGGCAGAAACCTTCAGTGAGACCTAAACAATGCAATTAATGCAGCATTTCCCTACCGATATTACTTACAAGCGATCTTGAACCTTATACACTTTACATTATATAACAGTGGAACAAGTTTACATGCATTGTGCAAATGATCAGCAAAATGGACGGTCGTGCAAATTTACGCAGTGTCAATTCAATAATATTAAATCAATTTCATTGAAATATTTCGTAGTTGTTCGAGTGTGTACGTCTATTGTCTGTCGTTTTTATTCCTTAGAACGTTTTCAATGAATATGGCAGCTACAGCAATTTACGTTTACAACCTTGTAAACAGTGAAGCTATTGCGTCATTAGGTAACTACTTAGAACAAGTTGAAACATACGGTGTTAATAACTTATGAAATGGCAAAAGTGAAATAAGAATGAAATTGCATACTCTTATATACACATCCAAAGTCTTTAAAACAGCGTTATTTATCGTATCAGCTGTCGATCGTTGAAAGTGGAATATAGTTTTTTTATTGCTCATTCTTATCTAACAATTTAGATAGTTGTTTGGAATTTTAAAAAAATATATCGTAACACTGGTACGAAGGTAGACGTCCACTCATGTCAATGAAACTATTTTTCTAAATATTCGGAAAACCTTTAATTTAACCTTAGCAAGAACTAATATACGCCAACTTTTACCTTTGTATTACATTTTTTCCTTTTGTAATAGTTTAAGTTGCAAATTTTATATATTATTTTGTATTTCTTTGACTCCAACTAGAAAAATAATGTTTAATTTTTCTTTGTTTTAATTATATTAATCACTTTCTCTAATTTTGTACATATTGTGTTCACATTTAGCATGGTTCATCAAATTTTTTATCATCGAACTCAGTTTTGTGGATTAATAATTAGATTTTAAAATGATTGTACGTATGGTTGAAGTAACACATTCAATACGATTTTGGAACAAACCTTTATTAGATACCGTTATGGTATAGAAATACCGTAAAGACTTATACTTACATCATGCTTACAAATTAAAAGATAAAATTAATGATAAATGTGGGAAACGAGTTGTTAATTGGTTTTGTAGTACTGAATTAGTCAAATTAAAATTACGTTACTTCCTATCTAGATTGGAAGATTTCGTTAACGGCAATTATATTTTTTGCGGTAGCATATATAATCGTTTAGTTTTTTTTTAGTTTTTGTATCGCGGAATCAAATATTTCTTGCTCTTAGCATTCATAAAATTGTTGGTTTAAATTATCTACGCATTTATCCAATGTTCCTAAATAGACAACAGAGAATGTTTCATATTCAATAGTGTGTTCACTCATTAAGCATTTTAATGACGTATCCGGTTTTAATAGCTTGCGTCTCTTAGCATTAGTACTTATCCCGTTATCCTACGAGTTCCAGTAATTCATTTAAATTCCGTTCCGAGCTTAGTTATTACAATATTAGCTATAACTTTACACAGGTAAATATTTTATAATTTAAGACCAATATTGAGTGACAAGAGGTTTTTTTTTCGAAGTGACTACGCTATTGACCCAGCAAGTTCTTAAAAACTTCACCAGACCACCCGGGTGAAGCTATGGTGAAAAATGGCTTCACCGGACTACAGCGACAAGAGCGATGTTGAAAGTAAAATACTATTGGTTAACCATCTAGCTCAGAGGTTCCCTGACTTTTGTTGTCATAAACCACTTTCAAAATTTTGTCGGTTCAGGTGGACACCTGCAGCTACATTTCTACCTTACTGCCAAAACTCAAAAAAGGGAAAGATTACATCTAACTATGGAAATTTGCAAGTCTCGATACCTTGTACTGAACAAGGAATATGCAATTGTAACTGACTTTTTTGTAATACACCACTTTCAGTGTTTACAAGTAATAGTCGCTGAGCTCCTTGAAATATTATCTACCTAGATTGATAGTTGACGTCAAGCCAACGTTTTAGTTTTTCACTATCGAAGGCAGAAGAAATTTCGTGGACCCACACTTACGAATTGTGAATCACCATTTTTGTCATCCCAACGTAGCCCTCTCTCGTGTCCCACGTGAGCTACAGGGAGTCCTCCTGGATCGCTTTGCAAACTAAGGATCTAGATAACGGTTCATACAGTCCTCGACAAACTTTTTAACCGTTCTGAATAGATGCACAGAACACAAATTTAGGCATAGATATATATCATATTATATTTATAACATCTAGATTACAGGATAAACAAATGACAATTTTAGATTCCTATAACAATACTTTGTCTTTATTTTGTATACAATTAAAATATTGACGTAGACTGCACGTTTGTTAATCTTGTGTCATGGCTTTGAACACAAAACTACTAGATATACATAGGTTCAAAAGTTATTTAAATAATAAATCAATTATTTTTAATTTGTGTAATACAACGAGGAACCCCGATTACATCTGTATATTCTGAAATAAAAGGTAATATTATCTCAAAATATATTGAATAATAATTGTGAGCGTACAAACTTTCTTACCTATATCTAGGTAATAGTTGCTGCCCATGACTTCATCTGCTTCGTTTGTTCTCTTAATAATATATTTTATTTACAGAAAATGTATGCTATTTTGTTTATATATCATAGTAGGCAAAGGAACAGCTGGGTCACCTGATGTTAAGTGATCACCACAGTGTCTTATGTCTGCAATGACTGCGTCTAATGCAATACTGGGGGAGTCGCAAGTGCGTTGCCAGCCTGTGTTGGAGAAGAGGGGGAGAGGAAGGGAAAAGGAGAGGTGGGCCTCCGTCGCTCTCACTGACCGAACGAAAGGCAACAATGCAGACACTGTTACTTCACCACGGTTTTCTACGAGAGGGTGGTACTATACGGAACGAGCCGACCCATTCATGCTGAAGCCAGTAGTAGCTTCACTTATTTAATATTTTGAGGCGTTTAAAAAAAGCTTGGCAGTTTATAGACCTTAACTTTATAATAAATAAAATACCTCTTCTAACATACCTATATAATTTTATTTATATAGAAGATGTATATTATAAAGAATTTAAGCGTGTTAAAAGTAATCTTGAAATTACGGGTTTGTTTTGAATATTTTTCTCTAATAAGAAATTATACTGTCTCTAAGTGCTGCAAACTTTGAGTTTATGTGATTATTATAACGCGTACAAAGTCACGAGCGGTTGCTAGTTTATATCATGATTAAAATAGAAGGATGTTACAAAAGAGAACATCTTTTATTTATACTCCATATGAATGATTCCGTGATATTTTTTTGTCGAATTACACAACTTGTTGCAGAAACTGGTTACACAAATTGTGACTGTCTATGATTATGGAGAGCACGCATTCCATGCGTTTTGCTTGAAATACCGGCGCGGTGGCAGCTTGCTCATATTTGATCATACATGTTACTAGCTTTAGGCCGCGGAGCTGCTTGCTTTAGTGTAAATTTTACTTATCCTACGCTATTCTTATAGTAATGAAAGACACCCTACTTATCTATACGCAATGTGTGTGTAAAATTTCATTGTAAAATGTAGAGTAGTTGAGGCGCGGAAACTTAACAAATAAACTAGGGTTGTCAACCGTACTATAATATATAGTATAGTACTATATTTCGGGTCGGCGTACTATATACTATTGAAGAAAGATATAGTACGCAAAAATACTATATTTTCAACACCGAACGAAATTTAACAAACAAATATTTATTTTAAAAAAATAATTAACGCGCCTTTTCAATAAATTTTGAGTGAGGCGAGTTCGTGTAATCAAATTCCGGCCTCCGAACGCATCTACAATCTTTTGTCTTTGGCTCCAACTAATCTCTGTTCTCTATACTAACTGGAGGCGCTGGCAGCACGTCAAAGTTGTTAATATCAATCTAAAAATTGAATGCAATAAAGCATATGACACTTTTATTTCAGACTAAACATTGTTAAAAAATGCAAGGCGTGCAAAGAAATATATATTTTATAAAAAATAAATAAGTAACTAATATATCTTTATCTATTATTAACTTTTTCCATAAATACTATATTTTTTTATAACTTATTTTGAAAAATACTGTATTTCGCTGAACAAATGTTGGTAACCCTAAAAGAAACTCGCATTTATAATGCTAGTAAAAGAGTTTTTGGCGGGATTTCAGTCTGTCATATAGTGGATTTTATATTTTATTCATAATCTTGTGTTTCTTGACTCTATATTGTGTAAAGTTGGTGGTGTTTTATGTAATATGGTTAGTTTAACGTGCATAAGTGAAGTGAATGAGAAATAATACCACGGAGCATGAAATTCTGAGGTGCCACAAAAACTCCCTGGAGGGTTCTAACAAGAGATCCACCATCTTGTTAGAATATTGATTGATACGACGCTTGATATTGTAATGATCGTACGACGCCTATAACATTATTGATTACTCGACAATGGCAGTAATAATCTGAAAGATTGATTGCCAAAAATAAAGTTAAAAAAAAATGCTAGTAAAAATAGAATGATTATACTTTTTTACTTTTTTGTGGCTTACAAGTTTTTATGCAATAGGCACAGATCAACAACATTACAGCCATACCTTTTTATAAATAATGCTTAAATAATATATTTCCAGTGTTTTACAATATTGACTTTTATAGACAGATGCTTGCCTTTTATCGAGTGTGAGGCTTGATCGTGACGAAGTAGAAATAATGCCCATACAATGTGTTTTTTTTTCGATCTGACTACGCCATTGACCTGCCATGTCTTAACAGCTTTACCGGACTACAGCATACAATGTAAAATACGGGTTCAAACGGTTATGCCTTTGTAAGACTTCATACTTTATTGTTGAAAAGAAATATTTTACTGTGTATTTATTGAATTACCAATGTCACATAATTTAAAAGCTTTGTACACATATATGTCCCAACAACTCATATGAGTTATATTATATATGTATGAATAGTTAGCTTAGGTTAGATCAGATAGGTCGCGAATTGCATGTATCAGGCAACAGCCCAAGCTGTTTTTTAGAAATGAAAACGTTGTTGACCTGGTAAGGTCTTTACAGCTTCACTGAACTATACCACATATA
>JACEII010000139.1:537806-603306 GCA_014332785.1 Antheraea mylitta
CGCATAGGTAGTTGTTCTCTAATATCTGAAGACAAACGAGACACTATTGCCACTCTACCAACAGAGTGTTTAACCCACTATTTGTCACACAAAAAAAGTTGCGGATCAGAATTTCAAACTGTCTTTATAAGAAATTTCACTTCAAAAAATATATTCGTAACACTAAATCTCAACTCATCAATATATACTAAACAAAAATAAAAAAAGATTCTAAGTCAAACGTATATTTATCTACATAGAAATTTCGTAACGAGCGGTTGTTACTACTAAATATCAGAAACACATCCCGTTCACTAAACCCAATAATAATATGAATAAGTTTACCGTTTAGTTTGCAAGTAGCACCTACATCGAATACTGGTAAGATTCGTTAAGAACCATCAATTTCCTACAGCTAAGAATGAAGGTTTACCGTTACACAGGGCCGATGATCTAGGGCTAGTTCTGAGAACGTGCTTAATGCGAACTTTATAACGTAAATAAAACAGTAACGAGTCAGATGATTGCTTCATATCTTGATTAGTAAGCATTATAGCAAGCATAAATAGGATTATAGGATGTCTAGTGAACTGAACACAGATTTAACATAGAATCATTGACCTTTTCATGTTCGGTGACTCTGTTAATGCCGTCCGCGGTATCAGTTAATATTTATTAGGAAAAAATGACCTTTAAATCCGTAGGCTGATAATATAAACCATTTGTGCAATAACCATTCACATTGGAAATCAGTTTTATTTCTCATATTAATATAAATATTTGTGAAGATCGACGGATTCACACGATCTTTCACACAAAAACTAGTAAACGGATATTGATGTAACGTCATAGTTATCTATACATATTTTAAAAAGGTATCGAAACGAAAACTTCACTATAAGTATTTCCAAAAAAATACTTTTGGCTTATAATCAACGGCAGAACACGTTTCCATAGTTAAAAAAAAATATGTCTGTGGTTTGTACGGGATTCACGCAAAAGTATCGGGATCTTTTTCCTCTTGAGAGCTTTCACTGCGTGTTAGTGTTAGCCTAAAGTAGTTAGTAAAGGGGTAGTGTTTACATACGTAGATAATACACACCTCAGACATATACAGTCAATTTTTTATCACCTTTTAATCTCTTAGGCTTGGGCCTCACACGAAACAAAATTTTGTACCTAATAGTTTAATAGGTCGGTTCATATAAGAGCAGCTGTTAATTCAGCATAACCAATGGTTTCTAAATTGGTAGATGATTGTTGTTAAAGAGGATTTGCAATCGTAAGAACATAATAATTCTAATATTTCTATCGTTCGTAAATACAGATTAGAAGATATGCTGCAGCTGCGTGCCTCGGAACTTGTGGTTAGTCTGCGGTCTTCGCTCATTACATGTATCGTGACTAGTTCTTGCTACTTTAACTGTTTCCAGGAAGTACTTAAACTACCGCCGTGTTATTACAAAAAAGTCAAACACGCACTGAACTCTTAATCAAAAAAGTTTGATCACAAAAGAGTGTTTTACCCATGTTTACAGATAGACATTATTTAAATTGAGATATTTTCTAACACTTATCTAAACTGTCATTGTTATATTATTGTTGTGATTTATGTTTTACTATTAAACGGTAAAAGACTTTCGTTTGTATGATTAATTTGGAAAAAATAAATAAATAAAATAATTTTAGAGATTCATAAGTAAACCATAACTACTACTATATGACATTATTGACTACCAGATTAGGCCCCCCTCGGCAGCGACACAAGCCTAGGTCCGTTCCCTCGGTGTGGAGCCCTTGAGTGCGCTGCTAGCGCGATACAGTGACACAAAAATTTACATCACTGTACAACACTACACGATCACCCCCACACGCGTGCATGCCACACGCTTACACATGGAAGTGGAAGGGTTTTATTTTTTTCCCTTATCGAACTGAAAAACTCTAATTTTCCGAAACTTTATTGACATCTGACAGTGTATTTAATCTGTCATTACAGTTTTGTTCCACTTTACGCACTTGGACGTAATATAAAAATCTAGTAAATTATTAATTTTATACATAATTTTCTTTTACCTAAATGTCTCAATAATGATAACCAATTTAACCTATAATAAGTATACTTTGTTATTGAAGATTTAAACAAAAAAAATATTATTGATAAACTGAAATTTTTTGTAAAATATCTGAATGTAATGGAACGTTTTTGAATGATGAGATCGAATTGAACTAATGCTATTCCGAGTTGCTTGCATAAAAAACTCAAATCAGATGCTAGAGACCGCTTGGACACGCTTTTGTGATAAAGTATTTTAAACATAACTACGACTAGATTTAGGCACTGCTCAGTAAAACTCGTGTTATACTCGTGTTCATTTTTGTTTTTGTAATAAGACCGCCAATCTTTTACCCGATCGCTTAAAGAACGTTTAAAAATGTATAATTCTTACATATCATAAAAAGGAACAACTATCCTGTCTGCCTATCCGTTAATGTGTTTTTAACTTGAAAAGACATGTTTTGCTACATAATATGACGAACAAGTTATAAGGTTTAACGTATATTTATTTTATTTTTGACAAACAATGTTCTAGTAGATTATTACTGCCCTTTTCAAGCAAGTAATGATATCACAAGTTTCTTGCGATCATTTCATTGAACTAACAAGATGGTGGTTGTCTTGTTAGAGTTTTCCCGGGAGTTTTTGATACAAGTTAAAATCCATGCCACGTGGTATGGTATGGTAGTATTTCCAATCCACATCACTTGTGCACAATAACCAAACTTAATATTACAAACCATTAATATTACAAAATATGGAACCAAATACCACAAGATCGTGAATAACATATAAAGTCCACTACATACACTTTATTCGCGTTGGTTTGCACATTACGTATACAAATAAATAAAAAATCTTCGAATCAAATGACTAGATATTATAAATTATAGCGCGTGGTGTTATAGATACAGAAACATTGTTCTGACATTTCTTATTAGTAATATTCAATAATAGCATTGTTTATTATCATTTGATGTGAATCCAATGGCATATGAAACATGTGGGTTTTATCAGGAATATTTAAAATTAAACGACTGTTAGCGGTAGAGCCACGCTGAAGCTTCTACTGGTTTCAGCATGAATGGGTTGGCTCGCCCCGGGTAGTATGACCAGACGCACAGAAACACCCACGTAAAGAAACAATGTTTGAATTGTTGCGTTTCGTTCGGTCAGTGAAAGCGCTGGAGATTCAGTTCCCCTCTACTCCGATCTCCTCTCCCCCTCCTACTTTCACCATTCCCCCGTAAAACACAAACTGGCAACGCACTTGCGACTCCCCTGGTGTTACTAGTGTCTATGGACGGCAGTAATCACTTAACATCAGTTGACCCGCCTGTTCGTTTGCCTCCTGTGATATAAAAAAATCGTTTTAATTGAAAATGTGTCATTTTTTTGTTATATAGCTATACACTAAGACACAGTCTACATCAGGCCTTTATAATTAATCCTATAGCAGCTTAGACTTATAGTCCGCATTGTAAGGTATTTAAAGTACATTATAGTTTCCCAACCAGTCAACTGAATGTAATGCTCTCAACATTAGAAATTAAAAAAAATAGTAAAAGTTTCTTTATCCATTGACAACTATCCATTGAATGTAATTTATTCCAAACACGTGTCCAGTTCTGTTTTTATAATAGAGTTTCGTGGCTTCCAGTTATCTTCAGATGAGAATTTCAGATTTCTACAATAATCATTCGAGATACCCAGCATTGTAATAACTGTACTGTAATTTCTCTTTTTCCTTTATACTTTACGAAAGTATTTCGTTTTTTACTGAGAAGCTATATCATAAAATGATATCAATAAATTTCGAATCTATTTGTTGTCAAAGAAAAGCTATTGTCCGCTTCTGTCAATCCACAATAGCTATATTCTGCAATAATATAGACGTCAAAAGAATGCCACAAACAAACTAATACTGGTAAGTTTGAAAACGTCAGAGTGCTTAAAATAAAGTGACCACACGTCCCCTTTTGAACAGGACCGTCCCTTTATTCGATCGCCTGTCCCGTTGTTTCCAAACAATGATCTGAGATGCAAAATTGTCCCGTTTTCTGAAAGGCGCGAAAATTAATAACCATCGAAGAACGTCCAACACGAGCCCCCCAGTAGAAAGAATCTTTTCTTTAATGAATTAATTGTAAACATCTGAAAAAATCACTTTCAATAGTTTCAATTCTGAAAGCAATGTTGATAACTAAGATAATAAACAAAACGTACCAAGAATTCTATTCTTACTTAAAATCCTAACTATCTTCATTTTTCATTATAAGATAATTAGATACTTAATGTGAACTTAAAATAAAGAACATTAAAAAATTGTTTGTTTTCATTATTAATCTGCCGACTGGCGTATACAATATTAGTAGTATGAACCATACAGATAAAGTAAGGACGGTCTGTTTTACGTTAAAAAGATGATCAGTTTTGCTTAAAACCATACATTTAAAGTTTTATAAACTAAATGTACAAATATTACTAAGAACTAGCAAATGCTTGAGTTAATATATTTGACCTATAGCACGGAACCCTTTTCTGGATAGAAAGTATTCTATTTCGATCAAGAACTTAGTAAAAAAATACAATTCTTCCCGAATAATACATGCAAGTCTATAAGAAAAAGCTAGTTAACAAGAATATGGTAAAATATATGATACTTGTAATTATTATTAGCTTCATAACATTTGAAAAGATTAGACTAGTCACCTTGACTGTTGAGTCAAGTTAACTAAATTGTGTAAAATTTATGTTAACACGTTTATAATTATTTAATATGTGATATTTGAATTAACATATTGTATTTTCCAACAAACTAAGACGTTTCTCTGCTATTATCTATACTACTATAATAAAGATGTAAAGTTTGTGAGTTTGTGACGTTGTATGGGGTAATCTCAGGAACTACTGGTCCGATATGAAAAATTATTTTAGTGTTATATAGCTCATATATCAGGGAAGGTTATAGGCTATATATCATCACGCTAAAACCAATAGGAGTGAAACACTGATGAATAATGTTGCAAAATCGGGTTTTTTCCTCTTGAGAGTTTCCGCTGCGAGTTAGCTTTAGCCCAAACTATTCTACGCGGACGCAGTCGCCGGCATGGGCTAGTTGTAGATATAACGTTAGTAGCCAATATAATTTACTATTAACAAAATATCCTATACTAGCAGTCTGCCTCGGTTTTACATGGGTGTTCTAAAGAAAATGAAACCAACATTTTCCTTTTACATTACCATCATGAACTAAAATAAAATCGTATCTAAACAAGTGTAGGTAAATTTGTTATTTTTGTCAATATTTATGAAGATCTCCTTAATGTCTCTTGTCTCACTCGCTCGTATTATATTGTATAGATAGAAGTTTTCAGTAAACGGTAATTCAATCTTTTTTTTGTTTTTTTTTTTTATATTATAGGAGGTAAACGAATATGTGGGTCACCTGATGTTAAGTGATTACCACCGTTCATAGACACTTGCAACACCAGGGGAGTCGCAAGTGTGTTGCCAGCCTGTGTAGGGGGAGAGGAAGGGAAGAGGAGAGGAGGAGAGGTGGGCCTCCGGCGCTCTCACTGACCGAACGAAACGCAACAATACAAGCACTGTTACTTCACGTCTTTTTTTTATGAGAGAGTGGAACTACCTCGGACGAGTCGACCCATTCATACTGAAGCCAGTAATAGCTTTAACACTCTAACACCTGCAAAATAAATTTCATAAATTTCACTTCCACAAAATTTATTATTGATAGCGTCTATAATAATGAAGCTATATAGCATAACCAATTTAATATCACTCTTGATCAACCCTATAATACACTATAATTATAGGTTTATAATGCTATTTTACACGGCGAGTCTATTGTATGCATGAATAGAAATGGAGAGATTTCAATGACGGCTCACTATTATATGGTGTAGCGGTTAGTTCCCATCGCTCACCGATTGAATTATAGACGGGAAAGTGCGCTTTGTATATACGTTTATATACAATTATGTTTCGCTATTATGTATCACGTAACTTGTAAGTAAAAGCGTACATCGTTATTATCCACACTTTATACTAAACTAGGCGATGCCTGCGACCTCGTCTACGTGAAAATTGATCTTTTTATATATATTTGACCATTTTATTGAGATAGTCGGAGCCCTACCTCCTCCCTTCCCCACCAATACAGGCTGGCAACACATTTGCGGTTCCTCTGGTGTTGCTTCTCTATGGACAGTGGTGATCACTTAATATCACGTGACCCACCAATTCGTTTACCTCTTATGACATAAAAAAAATCCCAGCTGATGCTAAATATCCATGTGGTCTAGATGGTAAACATACTAAAACTAGTGGGAGACTAGCTCTAAAGTGCGGTCACTACACCTATATGTTCTCGGCTATATATTTTCTACTTAAATTTGGTAATGGGGACGGGCTAAGAAAATCTCTTCACTGCCAAGCTACGGTTTCATGTTTTCCTTTATCGAAAGCTCCCGATCAGTCGCAAAGATTCGAACCTACGTTGATCTCTGCGGTATATGAACACGATAACCACTGAGCCATGATAGCTTAAACATTTCGTAACCTTTTATGGGTATACATGCTTATTTGAATCCTTTTCTCTATTTGTAATCTTGTCATAACTATTAAAACCCTAAACACTTTTATGGAACTTATTTCTGTTACTTTTTTCAAGCCCGCTTAGTAAGTAATGTTATAAGTATAACCTAAGTGTTACTATGAGAAGTGGTACATTTACCTGCAAAAGTCTGGCTATAATTGAATTAATCTGTTGGATGATTAACGCGAATTTTATTTTTATGTATAGATAAGGGAAAGTTGAGGTAATCCAACGAGAAATCTTGTAGTTTTTCAACGGTTAATTCTCGACGATACGTATCTATAGTAATCTATACTAATATTATAAAGAGATAAAGTTTGCGAGTTTGTGGCGTTGTCGGGGGTAATCTCAGAAAGTACTGGTCCGATTTGAAAATTTCTTTCAAGCTCATTTATCGAGGATAGTTATAGGCTATATATCATCACGCTAAGACCAATACGAATGGAGCACTAATGAAGAATGTTTAAAAATCGGGGTTTTATTCCTCGTGAGAGCTTCCGCTGCGTGTTATCGTTAGTCCAAAGTAGCTATTCCACGCGAACGAAGCGGGTAGTTACATATAAAGTTTCTTGAAAAGTGTGGAAAACGAAGATTATTTATTCTGTTTTTCACTTCCAAAATGTGTTAGAGTTTAATCGTAAAATAAGCTTATTTAGATTCGGAACGAAGTGTACAAAGAATATTAATTCTTTTAGTCGGTGGCTAACTACAACAAAAAAATCAAAAATGATTTTCTTGGTTATCCAGTACTTGTCTAAGAGTTTGAGGAAACATAATTTTAGTAATCTTAAGATACTGACATGATTACCTATCTAAGTTGTTAAATGAAACAAACCACGATTAAGAATATAATTTAAATATCAATATGCTTGTTCTTGACGAAATTGTGGATGTCATGTTAATAAAAACTATGGGAGGAACCATGGGAGGTTCTCAGGATTGTTACAGTACGAACATTCTCTATTTTGATTGTGAGTTGTGAGGCCGTGGGCGCTTGTATTATTAACATTGAATCGACTTAGGATTCAGCTGATTCTCACTTATGCATACCGTGTTGTAATCATGAGAACTACGTAACGTATAGGACCGTTTACTGCGCAATCGAAATTGTACTACTAATAGCTAACAATTTAAATACATTATTCTTCAGATTGAATAACTTTTTGAATTATTATTAAATAGCGTGTATATATTCCTTCTGATGTATTGTACAACACTATTTAAAAAAAAAAAACATAATATTCAAACCAAAAAAAAGGTATACGGTAGAATTTTGACCACTAGATGACATCTAAATAAAAAGTACAAGTAATAGAAACAAAACAACGAATTATTAATTACGTATAGTTTTAGTACAAAATGTAATTTGACATTTTTAAAAGACATTTTATGTAGATGGTAGAGCCACGCTGAAACTATTATTGGTTTCAACATGAATGGGTCGGCTCGTCCGGGGTAGCACCACCCTCTCACAGAAAACCTACGTGAAGTAACAGTGCTTGCATTATTGCGTTTCGTTCGGTCAGTGAGAGCGCCGGAGACGCATCTCCCCTCCCCTCTCCTCTCCCTTCCCCTCTACTCTAACCCTTCTCCCTTTATCTCCATTCCTCGAAACACAGGCTGGGAACGCACTTGCGACTCCTCTGGGGTTGCTAGTGTCTATGGACGGCGGTGACCGCTTAACAACAGGTGACCCGCATGTTCGTTTGCCTGCTATATGATATAAAAAAAGACAATAATAAAGTACTTAGTATTAAAGGACATAATATTTATATACCATTAGAACAGAGAATTAGGGTTTCCCGAAAATATAATCACCGTAATACCTAAAAAACACTCAGGAGTCGAGTTCAAACTGTACAAATCATACGCAGAACTGTATATTAGGAACAATTACTTAGTCGTCATAATTTGATTTCTCACAACCCTAAAATTTACTTTCGCGGCATCTAGCTAGAGGTGATAACACGACAAATGCAAATGTTAAAATATACCTATAGACGCTTTGAGACACATTAGTCAATAGTTATCACACTTACTACAACTACCTTGTTACTGCTAGCAAAGCCGATATTAGAAAATGTTATGGGTTCAACTTTCTTTACCAAAAGCTCATCGTGAAATTCGAACCTACGTCAATCAAATTATTATTGAGCTGTCTTAATATAAAAATAACCAAAACTGCCATCTCCATAACATAAGGAAGGAAACGGGGTATGGATGCCAAATATGTCACGATGCCGTCACTTACTGAGAGGCTATTGTTTAGAGCCGGATTCCGCCTTGCGCCATATCTAGCTTGTTTGTGTTATATTGTATGTACAGTGTGCACTTGCTATGTTGTATTCATTCAACAATATCTGATATGTATAGATAACCAACATGGTCATACTAAATTAATTTATTGTATCTTCTTTATACCAAATACATATGAATAAATTAAATGTATTATTGTCTTAAAAAAAGCATGTAAGACATGAATTCAAGTTATTTCAAATATTTGTAGTTTTTATATACTAAGTTTATTGTTTCTACGCTTGTGTTTAATCATAAAAGGACCTGATGGTAAGTTATTTAAAAAAATAAATATTTAACCTAAAAGTGGGACTGTCACATGTGCTACTGCCAGAAGTTCATCAAGAACTGTTTTTTTTTATATATGATGTAAATAAAGTTAATTTCCTTTGTAACATGAATTAGACATTTATATTATAAACTGATTTGTAACTTTCATTGTAACACGTATCTAAATCGTTAGATAGCTCGTTCATGGAGAAATGTTCTAAGTCATATAACTTCACAATAGGAGAGGTGTCGTAACCATAAAGCAGTAATATCGAAATTTTAATTAAAATACTATGCAAATTGTTGAAAATTTAAAGAAACAAATTACGTCGTAGTAATCATATTATTATCCAAAAACAACTTTATTTTAATACTTCATAGAATCTCGCGTCTCACCACACCATTTTTTTTATATCATAGGTGGCTCACCTGATGTTAAGCGATCACCAAAGTCCATAGACACTTGCAACATCAGGGGAGTCGCAAGTGCATTGCCAGCCTGTGTTTGGGAGAGGGGAAGGTTGGGGAGGGGGAAGGAGGGGAGGTGGGCCTCCGATGCTCTCACTGACCGAACGAAACGCAACAATGCAAGCACTGTTACTTCGCATCGGTGTTTCTGTGAGAGGGTAATACCACCCCGGACGAGCCGACCCATTTATGCTGAAACCATTTCCATGCAGAAACACCATTTCCATCATTTGTTGTCAAACGACGATGTGATCCGAGATGATATACACGCTAAATCTAAAGGGGGTCTGTCTCTCAAGTTCAGTTACTGAACTACATCTATAGGTGCTTGGACAGACATTTTCAACTTGAGAATGATAGCACCCATGGCGGTTTTAGAATAACTCTGCTACAATGCTATGATTTCATAATGTTTTTCTTGATTAAAAACTTCGTCTTACTCGCCAGAGATCGAATCTAAGTCGATGAATGCAGTGTCTGAACACGCTAACCACTCATTTATCGCTTTAACTATAATCAATGAGAAATCGACAATCCATCGAAAATAGACGTTATGGTCAATATAAAAAAAATTTGTTTACAGGGTCATTCTGAATCGAAAGGTGCAAAAAAGAGAGAAAAGAGCCTCAGTGGAAATGGTAACGGCAAGCCAAGCCGTGGAGTGGCAACGTCGTTTGGGTTTCGCCGGCGGCCAGCAAGCACCTCACGCGCAGACGACAATGCTCGCCGCAAGCAATCCCCTCAAGATAAAAATGGCAACGGAGGTATGATTTTATATTATCATAATTAATTAGTAACAGTCTCAGCTGGGAAAATTTAAGTAAATTAGTCATCCATTATAACTAAACACTTGGGGTCTTAATGGATCAATGTTTGTGACAAATTGTGTTTCCAATCACATTTTTTGGAATTTTCATTGAAACGGATATACTGCTCCTAAGCGGTAGACATGTATAAAATATATAGGAAATAAATTCGAATAATAAATACATTGTAGAGGCTATAAATAAATACACAGCAAATTTTAACTAATAATCTTTCTAAAGTATTGTGAGATTGTTAATAGTAGAAGAAAGATGTCGTATTAAAAAAGAAACAATATTATGTAGTTACCAACCAGCAATATAGTTATTTTGAAGAGTACAGCGTCTTTGTAAATTTTTAAGAAACTTAAATTGAAATTTATATACGGGTACGAAGAAGGTCACATAATAAATTATATCTGCGTTGTCAGTGCAATGAAAATGGCGAGTATAAAATACATTGTATAGGGAGGCGAAGTTCGATTAAACATGCGGGTGTCGGATACATCGTGTTGTAAAAGCAATGCAGGAGTATGCTTGGAACTTGCTACTCAACTGTAGGGGTTCCAAACCTAACGCGATACCGATGTGCATTTTTTTTTTTTATTGAAGCAGACAAAGTGACTGCACTAAGCCTGATGTTAAGCATAGTACAATCCAAAAACATCGGCAACCACCGAGAGACAGATTATCCATCGCCGGTCGCCGCTGTCATGCCGGCCATAGTGACGAAAGTCGCCCGGTACTGGATATGCACAGGCTGATCCCGAAACGCGACGCGCAGAAGCGAGTCACTATGACGGGCTTTTTCGCCATATGCATGGTGGCTGCGACCCAGTCGGGCTGTAAAACCCTACCACCCCGCTCACATTCCTTTATTACCGTTTACATACAAATCTGTACGGAAAGAGACCTTTATTTTAATACATTTCCTTTGTTATACGCCATTAAGGAATAATAAACCTCAACTTAATAAATCAAAGTCTACTTTTTTGTCACAAACAATGAAAGATAAAGAGATTTTCATCCTGCTGATTGTATGTATTATATTATTAATTTTGTATTAATATCAAAAAATTATTACAAGAGTGGTGGTAATTACAAATGACATGGGAGAGAAATACTATGCCCTATTATTGAGCCAAGAGGTCGCAAGTTCGATCCCGGCACATGACTAGAATTTATGTGATGAACATAATAGTTTATTGTGTGTCTGCATGTTAATTATACAAACGATGTAATGTTTAGTTTCTACTATCTTTACCAGTGGCTACATTCGCGTCAAAGTAGATTTGAGATGTACTTCGGGAAATGTTGGTATTATTTCCTGCATGACAGAAGACCTTTTCTGTAACCATGAGAACATGTCTACCAAAATTAATGATAGTAACTTCAGAAATTAAGCTTGAAACCGTAGCAAACAAACTCATATTCGCATTTATAATATTCGTTTGCATTAGTTTTACCAGCATAACGTCTTCAGCGATGTACGATTTCCTGATGTGAAAATGTGGGGTAAGCTATGTTGTATTCGTGTTTTTTCCTTTGTACATACAATATATTGTTAGGACAATAATCTACGTATACGAAGTTATGAGTGTCGGATCTTCGTAAATAAATTTACTTTATAAACTTTATAAAACGAAGTAGAGATATAACAGGTCTTGTAACACATCGTAAAGCCGAGTCAATAGGTTGCGGTTCAGTCCTTGCATGACACAGTTTTAAGTACGCGATTAAGTTCCAAGAACACTAAGAAATTTTATGATGTCATTCGTTACATTCTGAATAAAAATAATTACTTTCACGACCTAAGTTATAAAACAAGTTTAATCACGTTAAGTTAGTCTGAACGTGTTTCAAAGGGAGGGCGACAGACGGACGGCTCGATAAAATTGTATGTACTAACAGGGTCAACGGAGGATCTTCGGGCCGACGAGGTGCTGTCTGGCAGGTCTACGCCACTCGCGAGACCACGAAAAGAGATGGCGGGTCAGCCATTGCGTTCAAACAGGTATTTACTAAAACTATCAGGGTATATTCTTCATAAAATTACTTTATCATAATTTAACTGATGATTTTACATATGCATGTCTTATTCTATCGTCGCTATTTTGTTAACTTCACCTTTTTTCGATTATAACTCTCCATTCCCTTCTATCTTTGGCTATTTGGTGATAACCACATGTAGTATTATAGGTAATGACCGATGTAAATTTATTTAAGACCATTGGATTTATTATTGCAGCCAAAATTTTAACAATTATATATCTTTAAAAATATATAAAAAAACTTCGTACTGGTTCTTTCAGATAGTAATATTTTCCACCCAAAGGACGCTATTTATCATATTTGTGTGGATGTATTCAGATCCTAAATTGTAATATATATTTTTTATATCATACGAGGTAAACCAACTATGGGTCACCTGATGTTAAGTGATCACCACCGTCCATAGTCACCAGCAACACCAGAGGAGTTGCAAGTGCGTTGCCAGCTTGTGGTAGTGGGAAAGGAGTGAGGGGGAAGAGGGAGAGGTGGTCCCCGGCGCTCTCACTGACCGAACGAAGCGCAACAATGCAGGCACTGTTACTACACGTGGGTGTTTCTGTGCGAGGGTGGTACAATCCTGAACGAGCCAACCCATTCATGCTGAAACCAGTTATAGCTTCGGCGTGGCTCTACCACCTACCACGATATAATTGATACTGAAATCATTCGTCATGGAGTTTGTTTGATGTAAAATGTTTTATTTAACACTCTCAATATTAAGAGATTATTTTTTGTTTTATTTACCTTATATTCTTGGCAAAACCAAGCTAGTTATGCATTTTAAACGCTAAAACCAGTGTATATAATCATCACTTGAACATATATCCATTTATCTGTGATTAGAACCAATTGAACCCGACTTTGCCTTCAATTATAAATACGTATGAGAGTACAGATATAGATTTATCATCCCACCGTGTTTTTTATATAAGCTAACAGTGGTCTAGTCAAAAATTAAATGCAAATTAATTCATTAAAATAGAAAGTTTAATAAATAGCCTCACACGTCTAGTGCAAGGCGGCGTATAGTCATAATATTATGGTAAACTGGGTACTAGTAATTTGAATAATAAATCTGCTCAGTTTATCGTTAACTAAATAATTATTTGCTTCGCCTATACAAATATATTCAGAAGCTCAGATATATATTAAATGCCCCCACCCGATACGCTCAGGTGTGCCACAGAGCTCCATACTCGTGCCCACGCTCTTCAATCTATTCATCAGTGACCTACCTCGGTCTCGGGGGGTCGAGGTAGGTTGTTACGCTGACGATACCGTTATTTACACTTCCGACTGGCGGTTGGACTTTCTTAGGAAGCGCATCGAAAAAGCCGTTCATACTCTCGGTGAATGATTTCGTCGATGACGCATAGAAGTTAATCCCGATAAGAGTGCCGCAATAATCTTCGATCCCACGAAACGCACTAATAAATTTGGGCCCATCAGGCTATACGGAATCGATATCCCTTGGGTCGAAGAGGTCAAATATCTCGGTGTTACATTAGATAAACATTTAAAGTTCAATTCACATATAGACAGAGTGCGAAACAAAGCCGCTATGGTCTTGGGTCGCCTCCATCCGTTGCTTTGTCATAGGAGTAAGATGTCAGACACAAGCTTACTTTATATAAGACGTGTATCCGTCCCGTGATGACATATAACTGCCCCGTTTTTGCGCATATGTCCAAAGATAACTTTCATAAGCTGCAGGTTCTCCAAAATCGTGTTTTACGTAAAGTGACCGGTGCTCCGTTGTACATTCGGAGAGTCGATCTCCATAGAGACCTAGAGATCCCTTCTATCTGGGCGTACGTAAAATCACTTACGATTAGTTATTTTGAAAAAGCCGCGAATCATCCCAACCCGTTAGTGGTATCCGCCGCAAACTATGAACCCGTACCTAACGCTGCGCGTTATAAAAGACGTCCGCGATGCATTTTTACCGACCATCCTGATTTAATCACGTCAGCGAATGATCAGTACCATCCTGTCCCTCGAAACAGAGCGTGCTCACGCCCACGCCCGCGTAACCACAGATCACGCCGCCGTGGTCTGGGGGTTAATTTCGCTCCCGCACACCCGATAAGGCCTCCCATGGCAGCGGCTCAGGCCTAAGTTCGATCCCTCGGTAGGGAGCCCTTGAGTGCGTTGCTTGCGCGATACGGTGACACACAAATATACATCACTGCTACAACACTACACGATCACCCCCACACACGTGCACGCCTACACGCTTACACATGAAAGTGGAAGGGTTTACTTTTTTCCCCTTATCGAACGTGAAAAACTCTCAATTTTCCGATAATAAATATATGGAGGAGTTGTTGAGGCGTGTACGCTTGGTACACATATACGTTTCGGTAACTCATACACATATGAATAGTTAGCTAGGTTAGCTAAGATAGGTCGCGATTTTGCATGCAACAGGCAACAGCTAAGCCGAGGTGTGCCGTGCACCCTTGAGCTGGTTGCCATAATAAAATCGGCTGAGTGCCTTAAGCGCTCGCCTCGGTAGTCCGGTGAAGCTGTTAAAACCTTGCTGGGTTAATAGCGTAGACATTTCGAAAAAAAAAAAATATTAAAAGTGTTTTTAATGTTTTATTTTTCGAACATATAAAAGAGGGACATATGATACATTTTTAAGTCCATGTATTTTCTCCGATTATTGTATAATTTACTGTTTAAATTGATTTCAATGAAATTTATGCACTGAGGTTCAGTAATTTCCATTTTTTTACAATAACATAGCATAGCATTTGTACCTGATAATAACTTCCGTACAATCCAAAAGGCATGGAGAACAAAACTTTTATAGACGAATTAAATAAAAATTAATCGTCACGCTCGGTCGATGACGTTGAATCGGGTTTACTCGGCTCTATACGACATCAGGCGCGCTCTGTTTGTCATGTGGTGGCTTTTATATTTTATTTACACTGTTGTGTTATTTGACTTTATATTTTTTTATATTGGTGGCATTGCACCTAATTACGAGTATACTTCGGTCATTGTATACAATATATTATGTATGGAATGTAATAGTAGCTGTAATAATCTAGAAAGTTGGTTATCAAAAATAAAATATAATTGGAATAATTCCGTTAATCCCAATAATACTATTTTTATTCTTAAGTATTATAGTAATAAAATAATATTATACATGTGTCTATAAGTTTTCACTTCTATCGTGCGGTAATAAGCATACACCCACGCCTTTTTAAATTATTAGAATGTTACAGCCACATTTATTGCTTTTATGATATAGCCTGAACATACGACAAAGGTGATCAAGATAAGCGCCTGGTATTTTCGTTATAGCTTTATTGCCTTTTATTTTGAGTAGGCGTTATAACAGAAAGTGCCTATTAGACCAATTTAGTTAACGATTATAATTGTGATTACATATTTATTGCTCAAACATTTTCACAGAGGATATTAAATTAAAACTACAATTATATAGCAACAGTTACATCATTTATTTATTTATTCATTCATATCGCGCGTGTTTTTGTGACAATACATTTTCGTACAATTAATTTGGACAAAAATTCTTAATTATTAAACATTAATAATTAAAAATAGTATATTAAAATTATAAAAATGGATGTAATTTGGAATCAAAATTAGCGTTGTGTCACTTACAATCAAACGTTGTTTATTGATATTAAAAATGATTATAGAACCGTGTCATTTGGTAGGTTCGGTTTCAGACAATCTCACAGCAAGACGGCGAAGGTGGGAGACGTGAGCATCGTTGCGGAGCAGGCCTTCGGAGTACCCAAGGATAAGGAGAGCACCATTAACAATAATGCTCATGGTAAGTAACTCGTAATGATAAATAAATGTATGCAAAGTAATAAAATAGCAGTCGCTCTATGATTTCGACATAAAGTCTAGGTATTCGAATTAAAGTGTATGTTACTAGAAATCTACATACAAGTTTTAAAATCTTTGTCTTATATTGAACTTTCATTAGCATTATCAAGGAGCTGGTGTTACTGGTGTCCGCGGGATGTGTACGTCTCATTACCTTGCGCGTACTCCCCGGGTGGTGCTAAATAGTAAGAAATCTTTGGCCACTGCTCTGTTCCACATAAATTGGATCTCACAGCGACAAATAGAGTAATCAATCGACCATAATAAACCATGGATACTCTATTTATGCATTTTAGGCATCGTAGGTGGTAGAGCCACGTTTTTTTTTTTTCGAAATGTCTACGCTATTGACCCAGCAAGGCCTTAACAGCTTCACCGGACTACTAAGGCGAGCGCTTAAGGCACTCAGCCGATTTTATTTTGGCAACCAGCTCAACGGCACGGCACACCTCGGCCTGGCTGTTGCCTGTTGCATGCAAAATCGCGACCTATCTTAGCTAACCTAGCTAACCATTCATATATGTATGAGTTGTTGAAACGTATATGTGTACCAAACATAAACGCCTCAACAACTCCTCCATATATTTATTATCGGAAAATTGAGAGTTTTTCAGTTCGATGAGGGAAAAAAGTAAACCCTTCCACTTTCATGTGTAAGCGTGTAGGCGTGCACGTGTGTGGGGATGATCGTGTAGTGCTGTAGCAGTGATGTATATTTGTGTGTCACGGTATCGCGCAAGCAACGCACTCAAGGCTCCCTACCGAGGGATCGAACCTAGGCTTGAGCCGCTGCCGTGGGAGGCCTAATCGGGTAGTAGAGCCACGCTGGAGCTATAACTGGTTCAGTATGAATGGGTTAGCTCGCCCGGAGTAGTACCACGCTCTCATAGAAAACCGTCGTGAAGTAACAGCTTGCATTGTTGCGTTTCGTTCGGCCAATGAGATCGCCGGAGGTCCGCCTCCCCTCCATATCCCTTCGCCAAACACAGGCCAAACAGAGGCTGGCAACGCACTTGGTACTCCCCTGGTGTAGCAAGTGTCTATTGGCGGCGGTGATCACTTAACATCAGGTGACTAGCCTGCTTGTTTGCCTCCTATGACATAAAAAAATAGATATATTAAATGAAATAAAGTAGGTACATTTATTTGTAAATTTTTAGGAACTCAGATAGCGTTGGGCTATGAAATGTAATGATTAATCACCATGAAAAGTAAATAAAAAATGCAACTGTGTGTGGAACCTGAAGTAAAATAATTCGTTTCAAATATGAAAGACAATGTGAATAATGACTAACTAAACATTATTATATCTTATCTCAATTAATTGTTACGTCCTCACTCTGTAACTACTCAATCGATCACCAAAAATGTTACATGTATGCTATCAGCAGTACACAGAAATAAATGAAGTATATCCAGAAAAAAATTCTATGTCTGAGAGATATAGGTGGTACAGCCACGCTGTAGCTATTACTGGTATTGGCATGAATAGGTCGGCTCGTCCAGGATAGTACCACTCTCTCACAGAAAACCGACGTGAAGTAATAGAGCGCCGGAGACCTACCTGCGTTCCCCATCCCTCTCCACTCCTCCTTCCACCTTTCCCCCTACCTCCCAAACAAAGGCTGCCAACTCCCCTGTTGTTGCTAGTGTCTATGGACGGCGGTGATCATTAAACACCAGGTGACTCGCATGTTCGTTTGCCTCATGTATCATAAAAGAAAAAAAAAATCTTTTACAGCATTGAAATGAAGTCACTGACAGAAGCTATATAAACTTCTTTATTTCTAGATAAGAAAAGTACAAACATATCGTACAACCAACTTCCACTACTGGCAACTCAAGTGTCTTCTACGGGAGTGACAACTATAGTTGGCGCTGCCGGTGTACCGAAACCTGTTACTAAGCAAACCGTCATACTCACCTATCAGCCGCAACAGTTATCATCTCAGGTATAATCTATGTATCTGTATATATATATATATATCTAATACCTTTAAACGAGCAATTCTTGTATATTTTTATACTTGTATATATTCATGATCTCGGAGATGGCGTTATCTATTTCCGTGAAATTTAGTATGAAGGTAGTTTCGGGGACGATAAATTGATCTAGCTAGATTTTATTCATAGAAAACTTTTTTTACTAAGATTTCAATCAAAAATGTTTTTAAAGAACCGAGCTAGGCTCGGTCGCCCAGGTACTATATATATATATAACCTGGGCAACCGAGTCTAGCTCGGTTCTTTAAAAAACATTTTAAAATTAAAATTATTTGTTAGGATTGCGTCACAAAATTAGCATTTTTTTTACCAACTAAAAAAAAATTCAAAAATAAAGTTCTTTTGCTGTCACTCGGATTTAAACTGGGGTTATACGGATTTTCGAAGCAGTCGATTTCCATCTGAGCTTTTTTTGTTTTGACAGCGGCGACAATATTTACCTTTATATTCTAGCTATATTTAATTGCCTGAAAACTGGGTTAAAATAGTTTTCTATGAATGAAATTTATTCTCTATTTACGTTTAGTTATTTATGTGATCTATTATCTATTTACGTGGTTATCAGCTTCATCTATTTACGAGAAACTTAGTATGTAGGTGGTTTCGAGGACGATAAATCGATCTAGCTAGATTTTATTCATAGAAAACTTTTTAACTGAGATTTCAGGCAATGAAAAAAATATAGCTAGAATATAAAGGTTAAGTTTCGCTGGCGATGTTAAAACAAAAATAGCTCGGATGGAAATCCGTTGCCTCGAAAATCTGTGTAATCCCAGTTCGAATCCGAGTGACGGCAGGAGAGATTTTTTTTCTAAGAAATTGATAATTTTGTATGGCAAACCTAACAGTTTATTTTAATTTAAAACCGCAGGAATCGTTATTATTATAATTGCTGAGGTAATTTAAACACGATTGAAAATTAAATATACCTTTCCCATTTGTAATCGAATGTCAGTCTATGCGTGCCTTTCCAATGTATCGAGTTTGTTGTCAATCGATTAACTGAAATCATCTATCATAATATTTGGTAATAAGCTAGTTTCGATCATAAATCTAGGTATATCTTTCAATTATTTTCCCAGGACGGACGAACAAAATCAAATAAAATTGTCGAACAACTCAATCCTCGTAGCAATGCCGTCTCACGAACGCAACAAGTAATCGAAAGACCGCCTGGAAAGTACACCTTCCAAACGAACCAGCTTCCAAAACCTCAGTACCCTGCTGTTAAGAACATTGATGTGAAAACAGCTAAACAGGTAAATTGAACTTTTATTACGACCTCTTAGAGAAAACTAAGCCATCAGTCTGTTTTAAAATTTTGAAAGCGAAGTTTTTTGGTGTCAAAAATCAATCGAGACTGACTAATCCACTTTGACTACGGATAACCTAATATTATTCATGCATATTTATTTATTGAATTATCTTTATATATACATTTCTACTCTACGTATGTATGTTACTAAACTCCTCCTAAACGGCTGAACCGATTTTGATGAATTTTTTTGTGCGTGTTCTAGTGGATCCGAGAACGGTTTAGATTCACAATTGGAATCGGTAGGTGGCACTGCGGTTAGCTTTTAGGATTTATTTAAATTATTAAAGCAGGACAACGTCCGCAGGGACCGCTATTATTAATATGGAATATCTCATACATAAACACACAATAATTGCATCATATCAACAACTACATATTATCGCTTGTCAAAAGAATCCAAATAACATTTCCTGGTAATTATAACATGTATTAAAATTGTATGTATTTACTAGTTTACTAGTATTGAAAGTATTCTGAATAGATACATATAAAAACAAACTTTAAAATAAGTGATAGAAGGCGACTGTTCGTTTGCAGCGAGAAATAGGTCACGATAGTACTATTTCGGTGGCACTTCTTTCGATGCCAGCCGAAGCCGTTTGCTGAAAATAGCACACTATTGCACGTTGCACCCGTATACTTTCAACTCACATGAGATAAAAACTCAATGATTTAACATATGAAATCAAAAATATTTAGATACTTTGCTTTAATTATTGGGTATTATTTAATTAATATTTGGTCACTAAATTAATGTATGTTATCCATATAAGATTATGTAAATATGTGCACTTCTTTTATTCCATTGAATTTAATAAAACTATTACATATGTTATTTGTATTTTTTCTAATATTATTACGATCTGAAATTTGTATGTTTGTAGGATAATATTTATTAATGAGCCCTTGGAACTTCTGTTCGATTCAAAAATATTTTACTAGTAGAAAGCTACGTATTTTTCGAATTTTCATAGTTGTTCTATTTAAATTCCATTGAAGTTACCGGAGCTTGCTAGTTTGTAATGATAATGTAAATGTTCGTAGTTAGAGCGTAAGTCCCTTGAAACGAATATAGGACTGATCTCAGGAAAGGGTCAAAGGCATATATCATAACGCTTGTCATGCGGACTAAGGCGTTGATATCAACTAGTCATATATATTGACTTATAGAGTTTATTTGAAAACTTTTCCCTCGATCAGTTTTTGAACGATTAGAGAGATAGTAATTCAGTTTTCATGTATGTAAATAACGTAAAAGCAGTCACTGCGGCGATAATTGGGGAAGAATTATGTTCAGCAGTATCTTTCGGTTGAGTGAATAAAGATAGAGGTATTATGGGATACATGATATAATAAACCAATATAAGTTAAAAACAAACATTACTAAACAGTTGTACTGGAATTAACACTGTAATAAATGCATTAGCATTTATCACTTCGCTTCATTACAAATATTATGTGCTAAAAATGATAAACAATTTAATTCTGTATGAAAATCTTTATGTAACGGATACGGTCTTGTGTTAATCTGGTTTCATTATCCGATTTAAAGTGCGTTCTAAAGAACATTAAAAGCATAAGTAGGTACATTGTGCAAGCGGTTAATTAAAAAAGCAAATTAATTATACGAGCATTTTCCCCTCGTTCTAGACCGTGACAAGACGTGCATAACGCGTACAGTACATTATTGCATTAAAAAAATTAAATGATAGCAGTAAAACAAATTAAATTTTAGAATTACGGTGAAAGAAAGCTGTTATTGTCTCGAGATATATTTGAGGTATAAAATTACGTTTATGACCGTCGGTTATTTTAAATAGGTAATGTTTAAACTACGGTTGACTGCGGGACATTTCGACATCAGTCACCGTAACGTAAAGGGTTTCGGACGTATTTGTTAAACTCATTCAGGATGCTGTATGTTTGACGTAACACAATGGTCATTATTTGTTTGCGGTCGTTGTGCAGTTGTGTTGTGAAAGTGTTACCTAACCGTGCGATTGTTTACAGGTTGTTAACAATACAAGGAAGGCAGGTGCTTCCGAAGGATGGAGGGAAGGTAAGTGTTCTTAAAAGGTATAATAATAATAATAATATAATAAGAGTAACGAGCTCTGATATATTGCCAAACGATGTGATTTTGAATTTCATGACAATTTAGGATGATGGTAGAGTCTCTTGGCTTCTACATTAAGTAATATATATCAGTAATATTTGTTTTCAAGTATTTATAATATATGTTCCAGTTATAGCTCATAAAAGCCAATCTTTACTGTATTCTTGGTATATTATTATCGTTGTTACATGATTAGTTATAACGTTAGTTTGCAATACGATAGGAAATACGATACTTTTACGTACGAACATAATATTAGATGATGTTATCGCTAACACCAATTATACTGAGGAAACTAGGCATCATCTTCACTTTCTATCAGGTGTGACTGAGGAGAAATGTCTAGGAGTATATAAAAATAATGATGTACTCTTAATTAACACGTAACTTTTTTTAAATATATGATACCAGAAACAGAAAAGCCTATTATGATTTTATTCGATCTGACTACGCTATTGACTTAGCAAGGTTCTAAAAGTTTCACCGGACTACTAAGGCGAGCGCTTACGGCATTCAGCCGATTTTATTTGGGCAACTAGCTCAAGGGTGCACGGTACACCTCAGATTGGGCCGTTGCCTGATACATGCAATTCGCGACCTATCTGAGCTAACTTAAGTCTTTTTTTTTACGTGGGGAAATCCCTTATGGATACCCACCCTCCCGGGGGAAAGGATGGGTTATGTCCGGTTTGCACGGACTAAAACCCCACGGTGTACCGACAGACCGTAGTGTTGGGGCGGCAAGGGATCGTGCTAAGCTATTCCCCTTAGATAGCCACCCCAACGGTCCGCCCGGCGGAAGGTGGCCGCCGGGCTCCTACCTATAGAGAGGCAGCTGGGTATACACCAGCTGCCTCCCCTCGTCTGCCGGACCTGTGCAATGAGGGGATGAGCCCCCCGACTACATCCCCTCAGGTCCGGCTACGGTGGCAGGAGGAGTTGGGCAAAGCGCCGCCTCCTCCTGCCGGTCCTCCGTCGGCGAAGACGGTCACTGAGGGGATCCGCCTCGCGGGCCCTCTCCGCCGCCTCCTTTTGCGAGATGACTTCCTCGCATCCGTGGTCTCGTCCATGCTCGGCAGCGACAGATCCGCTCCTACCACCACCGCCAGAGTGCGGCGCTCCACCTCCCACGCAGCACACTCAGAGAGAGTGTGTTGCGCGGTATCTTCCTCAGCGCCGCACTCATGGCAGGCGGCGGTTGGCTCCCTGCGAGCGATCCGGTGCAGGTACCACCCGAAACAACCGTGTCCGGTCAGCACCTGCACCAGTCTGAACGACAGGGATCCCCATCTCCTCCCAATCCACTCACGCAGGACCGGGAGGACGGCGATAACGGTGTGCGTTCCGAAGCGCGCGTCCGCCAGGTTCCGTATCCACCTCTCTATCGCCCCCTCCCGTAACACTTTCCTCTTACTCTCTATCTCCCTGGGAGCTGGAGGCTCCCCACTACGTTTCCTCGCCGCCGTAAATTCATATATGGCAGCGAGAACTCCTGCCTCCAGCTCCCAAGGAAGGGAGCCGGCGAGCGTGAAGGCCGCCGCCGAGGACACCGTCCGGTACGCCCGGATCGCCCTCAGTGCCACCGTGCGCTGCGTATTGCGAAGCGCGCGCACGTTGGTGGCCCCGAGGGCGTCCGCCCAGACCGGTGCCCCGTAAACGGCCATCGCCCGCACGACTCCCATATACAGTCGCCGGCACCCAGCCCCCGGCCCCCCAATATTGGGGAGCAACCGGCCGATTGCCGCCGCCGCCGCCCTAGCAATTCGCGGCCCGAGAGCCGCGAAGTGCGGCTCGAACTGCCAGCGCCCGTCCAGGGTGAGGCCTAAGTACTTCATTTGGGCCCCCACCCTGACCCGGGCGCTCTCCACCATAATGTGGGCCCCAGGTGGTGGCCCCTGCCGAGGCCCATGAAAAAGTATGGCCTCGGTCTTCTCGAGGGCCACCCTGAGACCCAACCTCCTTATGGGCCTGACCACGAGGGTTGTGGCCATCGTAGCCAGGCGCTCCACCTCCTTCCAATCCCTGCCCTGGGCTACGACTAGGGTATCATCCGCATAACAGATTAGGCGCGCTCCATATGGGAGTGCGCCGCGGAGCACCCAGTCATAGCCCATATTCCACAGGAGCGGACCCAAAACCGACCCCTGTGGAACCCCCCGCCTCGTCGCCCGCCGGAACATCCGCCCGTCGCCATCCACATAGGCGACCTCCCTGTCCTCGAGGTAAGCCTCCAACAGCCGCCGCAGACACGGGGGCACTCCAAAATAACGGAGTGCCTCCCGAATGACCCCATGCGGTAGGCTGTTGAAGGCGTTGGCAATGTCCAAGGACACCGCCAGCATCCTTTCACCCTGGAAGGTCGCCTGCATGGACAGCGACTTGAGGAGGCACAGGGCGTCCACAGTTGAACGCCCTGTCCGGAAGCCGAACTGCGCGTTCGATAAATTCGGCCCCGCTCCCTCTAAGTGCTGGACGACTCGGGAAGAGACGACCCTTTCCAGCACTTTCCCGACGTCGTCCAGCAGGACGAGGGGCCGATACCCGGACGCGCAGTCCGGAGGGAGGCCCTCCTTTGCCATCAGGCAGAGCTGCCCAATCTTCCAGGGCTTCGGGAACCGTCCAACTGCTAAACACCGGTCGAACAGCTCCCGAAGTCTCCCCCCAAGATGGCCCAGCGCAAGGCCGAGCACCCGACCCGGGACCCCATCTGGGCCGGGCGCTCTCCGACGGTTCAGGAGGCGTTCGACAGCCCTCCCCATCTCCTCCTCCGTAATTGGAGGAGGACTGTCAGACGCCTCCTCAACTTCCGCCCGTGCCGGCAGCATGGGAGGAGCCGGTAGCGGGGGAGGGTCGGGAAATAATTCTCCCACGACCCTCGCCACCACCTCTGGCTGGAGGGTCTCCGTCACCGGGGGAGCTAACTTAAGTCTAACTTATATGAGTATATGTCATACTAATATGAGTTATTGAAACATATATGTTTACCTAGCATACATATCTCGACAACTCTTATATGTATTTTGTGTCGGATAGTTAGGAAATAAACGATAAATAAATGAATAACAAGTACTTGTATTAATACGATTTAAAAATATAAGGAAGTCGTGCTTAACAAATGGTTACGCTGATACAATATAGATTCGGTATTCGCTGACTTTGAGCCTCGTTATATATTTTTTTGAAAATCATTTCCCTAAATTTACTAATCTCAGTTTAATTACTCGGTAAACATGTGTTCTTAAGGTAACCTATTTGTATTGTCAAATTAAGGTCATATCGTTTACTGGGTAGTAACACTATAGGCTAACGAAGAAATCTTGATGAATTTTCTTCAAATACTAAAATATTTTAAGATAGATATAGAAATATATTTTCGCTGTTTTAAATTGTTAGTACGTCTCCCGCTTCCTTGGATATTAAACCAATGCTTTCATTAGGCTAGCAGTGAGATATTCACAGTCTAGTACAATGGCGGGCAAACTTTTCTAATGGCGGACCACAAAGTTTAAAAAATCTAGGGGAGGGCCGGATAAAAAAATTCATTTGTTATTAAAGCTTTTAATAAACAAAATACCTTTTACTTTTACGCCTCGTTAGGCGTATGAGACATGTGGAATTGGAATATTTAACATGGATGAACCCTCGGCGGGCCGGATTAAATACTTTCGCGGGTCGGAGATAGTCCGCGGGCAGTACTTTGCCCATCACTGGTCTAGTATTATTAAATATATCTGTCATAGAATCTATTAATTTAGGTCTGTTAGTTTTTTATTTTTTATATCATTGGAGGGAAGCAAACAGGTGGACCAGCTGATGTTAAGTGATCACCACTGTCCATAGACACTTGTAGCCCCAGGGGAGTCGCAAGTGCGTTGCCAGCCTGTGCTGGGGGAGGGCGTGAGCAGGAAAGGAAGAGGAGAGTGGGAAGGTGAGGAGAAATGGGCCTCCGGCGTTCTCACCGATCGAATAAAACGCAACAATGCAAGCACTGTTACTTCACATCGGTTTTCTGTGAGTCGGATGGTACTATCCCGGACGAGCCGATGCTGAAGCCAGTTATAGCTTCAGCGTGGTTCTACCACCTACTGAAGATATAAAGACCATTTGCTATTTGTTCTATTTGTAAATGTTGAATAGGATTTTTTTTCTTAGTATCTTGTAAATTCATTTTTTTTAATGATTGTTGTGTTACGCACAGGTGCAGGGTCAGCGGTATCCTCTGACTCGGGAGTGTGGACAGGTGGTGAGGGTCCACCGGGGTGCGAAGGCTCCCCACATTCGCGGCGTCGACCGCGAAACTTGGAGATGGTGATGCGAGGTGCTCACAATTTTCACCTTAGAGAGTTGCAGGTCACCGATCTTGATATAATGGGTAGGTCCTATCTTTATTTATTATGTATGATATATATGGTTGCATTGTGGTTGAACCTTTTCCTAGTCCGACTGGCTAGTCACTCTCAAGGTGAAAAACTGTTGTCCAGTATCCCTTAGTGTAATTTATTAGTCCCTCTTTATATTTAACGCGTTTACCATCTAAGAGTAAATTGTCGCTTAACATTAAATTATGGTGGAATCCCCAAACCAATAGAGTATTAAAACAACAATCACCGATCGGTATAAGAGTGTTCAGTATAAAGCCTAATGAGGCCTATTTCATTGTTATGCTCACGTAATGATGTTTCAATACCTTTTCAGAGGCAATTAATCCCACGCTTAGATTCACGATAAGCGTAAATTGAAACCAATTTCAGTACAGTTTAACGCTTTCAAAAAGTTTTAAAACAATAGCAAAATAAACTTTAACACACTTGTATAATGGAAACGTTCAAATTAATATACTAAGGAGGTACAATATTATAAATTCAGAATATGCAAATATTAATGGTTATTGCAGACACTTAGGTATGTTTTTATATGTTATATAATTTTTCTGTACAACGTAACATTAAACTAATTTTAACTCAGAACGCTAATAACTAATATGAATGCATTGCTCTAAAACGGCATCATAAGAGGCCAAACGATTCAGATTCCGTTTTTGGCACTTTGCTATATACAATTCGTCGAATCTATAGAGCTATATAAAAATGTTCATGAAAACAACTTTCTTTTTGTTGAGCGTCATTAAGTTTGTGACTTATTTTAAGTTATTTATCGAAACTATATGCTTTAAAAGATAATCTGTATTAAACGTAAGTAACTGAAATACTTAATGGAATAAAGATCAATAGTACATTGACCAGGATAGCGTCGCAAATAACCAATAACTTTTTAATGATATGTGAAGGATAAAAATGATTACTTTGGATTATCCGTAAGATATATACCATCATAAACTTTTCTCTAGGCATATTTAAAATGTACAATTCTACAATACCTTAATTTCATGTATTTCACAGGATCTTGATTTTTTTCATCATTTTTGCTATCATTTGCCAGCAATCGAATACTATGTCTTATAACTTATAATATAACATAATTCATAGAAACATGCCCATCAGAAATTCTCTAAATGGTAGTAAAAATCGGATCAAGATCCGTTGAGTAGTTGCCAAGAACTTAAGAAGCGCGCAGACAAACATAAAAAAGCAACTTTATTTTATATTATTTACAGATAGATATAGTAAGGTAGATCGACGTAAATTAAGTATTTAGTTTTTTAATTTAATTGTTTAAAAAATGTAATCATTGTTACAGACGAAGCTGTAGTGACTGGCCATGCAGTCATACCTCTACCAAAACTGCCCAGTTCATTTGAAAGCGAGCTATCTCCTGAATATAGTACTCCAGTACCATCTTACTTACCACCATCTCCGATTTTACCAAAGCCAATAAATTTGCCTGAACCGCAAAGACAAAATTCACCAATGTCAACCTTGGAACGATACAGAACTAGAAATAAGCCAACAACAATTCAAACTAATTTGGATGAGGAGAAGTTCGTTTTGGACAGGGCTCAACCAGAAAAACTAAACAAACAGGTATATAAATTAAAAGAATAATTTTGTGATCTACGACACTACTTCGTTGATTAATTATCTTTTAGATTGTTTATAATCTGAGATATATAAGTCTGCAACTTAAACTTCAGATATGTCTATATTAAAATTGGAACAATAGCATTTCGAAATTTATTGGAGAAAGTAACCATGATAATTGTTGAAAATTACAGAATTCTTTTGTGAAATCTTCAAGTGGTGTCGTTTCTCCAACAACGGTGAATTCGAGCAAGGAATCTAGTCCGTCGTGTAAGAGCGAAGAAAGTCATTTCGGTAACAGCAGTGCCTGGCAGAGTCATGCTGCTGGAGAAGCCATGGCCACCAGGTATTTTGGAACTATGTAATTTACTGTTTACAATTTTGACTAGCAACAACCTTCGCCCTCTTCTGTAACTTTATATATTTTTAAAGGACTATATTAGATATTTATTTAATATGAAAAGATTATGAAACACATCTTTGTAAATAAATAAAGATTTGTGTATAACAATCTCAATTGGTCTGCTAATTGATTATTGAGAGCATATAATATAAAAAATTAAACATTGAATACAAATAAGCAATGAGTAATTGGTAAATAAAAAAACATTGGAAAACCGGTAAAAATACATTTTGGCCTTATCAAAATTTCGCCATCCCAAGGGATTTATAGTAGATGGAGAATTAATAATAGTTGGTAATTTGTACAATGGAACAAGCAAGATAAAAAATAATTTCTAAAAAGTGAAAAAACTCCATGTTGATTGCGCAGGAATGGGAAATATCATTATTAGGCGCAGTTAAACGGCATCTGTCTTTTTTATGTTTTTAGGCTATAAACTAACTATTTGAATGATACCCAAGCCAAAAAGTTAATTTGATTAATAACGGACATTCTAATATGTGGGTATATGCATATATAGCTAATACACCATAGTGGTGCAGTGTAGTCGATACCCATAACCCACTATAAAAAGATGTATTTTCTAGATGGTATCGTTATGAATAATTCTCCATTCGATCATTTTCATTTCTGCTTAGGTCTCAGGATGATGTTTCACTAGCTTTGAGTGTATCTAGCTGTGAAGATGAAAAGTCAAAATATGAAAACAAAGATATCCAAAATAAATCTGCAGAAGAGGAACTGCCCAAAAAAACTATAGTTATCTTGGATGAACCCCCGGTACCTCATCCACTGTTAATGAAGTCATTGAACCTGAGTCAACATGATGCTTTACGTAGTACCATGATGGGTTTGTATTAATCTATTTTAAATTAATAAAAATTAACACACCGAGGAAATCTAATCTTGTACGGTCCATAGCATATCTCAAATAACAGTATACAATCTTAATTGTATAGTATAAAGATAAATGAAAAAAATTGTTAATGCCTCCCATAATTCAATCCTTTGTAACAGAGGTATCCAATTTTTGGGTTGTAACCCTTCTTGATATTGGTTTTTGCCAATTTCTAACTTAGAATAAATGCAAAAAACAATAACGAGCGGTAGTTATAACATTTATATATGGATATATCTTTATATTATTAGGAATTGTTATTTAAGTAGTTAGTAAATAAAATCAACTACCGTTGTTCCTTGTTTCCAACTCATTAATCCCTAATTTCTTTTTTGAACATGGGAAATTATATAGACTACTTTGGGGATCGCAGCTTTTTAATAATTTTTTATTTTTTATTCAGTAGCCTACATCGTTCATATAAAATTGTTTTTTATTTTTCATTTTAGGATCAATGACGAGCTCTAACTATAGCACGACAAGCACATGCACAAATCAGAGTGAACATCACACGTTAACACTAACTCTGGAAGGATCTAAATTCGATATGTCGGCCTTGGAAACGTCCACCCAAAGCCTGTTGGACGATGAAACATCGCCGGCTGATAGTCTTATATCATCGACGAGCACAAGTGACTCCAACAATGAGCTTCACGTTGATAGAGACGCTCCGTCGATATCAAGTGCATACCAAACGGAAAATACCAAAACTAAAACTCCAGAGCCGATTGTTGAAGAAAATGATAGCATCGATGGAGAAGTCCTAATTCCTACTAAGGAAATGAGGTAAGTAAAATTAAAAGGAACTCTTTCAATTTTTTAAAATGATAGAGTATATAAATTAGTCACTTTCGTTTCATTGTTAAATCAAATGTAGTATACTGTAGAATCTGTGTAAGATTCCACTGGGAAAGTACTATCAACACACCTATTTGTGTTGCAAAGTAGCAGCCTATTGTGGTACTACCCAAAGGGTGAGTGTAAGGTGTTTAAACTGAATTCTCAAGAATAGCAGTTATAGCAGCAAGAACACGTCAGGGCTGTGGTCCTTTTGAAAACAAATACGAAGCTAATTTACCTACGGTCGATAAATCTCAAACTAAGCACAATCTGTATTATAATAATTAAACTGCTGATACAAACATCAGTTCTCAAAACCCATACACAAACTGATAAATATGTATATCATACAAATATATCAACTCAATAGTAATAATTTTAAACTACTACTTATTAATGTTCTTTTATTTCGTAATCAAAAGCGGGGCCATTAAGCAAACAATGACTATTATAAATAGCTAAAAGATTTAATCTAAATTTAAAAAAACTTGGTTTCATATCACAATAGCAATTTCAAAAAAAAAATTATTGGTTATGTAAAAACACCTATCCTAGTATTCATTTGGAACTAGTACTGAGGAAACAAATCCAATACTATCTATTGGATAAGAATTCAACTTGAATTGAGGATAGCATTTTACTGGCCGCACTGTGGCTTTTACTGTACATATAAATAATATTGAAGTTGCTATTATTAATCTGAGATAACCTCCAAAACTTCGTTACTGATTTTGACAAGATTAATTTACAAATGGAGAACTTTTTAAAGTAATTTTTATATTAAGTTTCATTACGATTTAACATAAGAATTAAGTAGTAAAATTAAATAAAATGGTTGAAATAACTTTAGGAGTTAAATAAAGACAGCACAGAATTAATCCAAATAAAACATATAATTCCACAGAAAGGGCGTAACCATTTGCACGAGAACAAAGTCGTAGGCATCAGTTATTAATAAATAGAACAACATTTTTTTGATAGTGAATTGATAAGTGGTGGCAGTAATGAAGACAGTGGATCCGTCAGCAAGCACGCTACACCAGAGTCACCGGGTACACCGACTCACGTTTCCGGGTCTCTATCTCTTTCTGATGGACGTGATTATTTCGATGATGAAATTGCTGATCAACCTGCTTTGTTGTTTCGCAGTAAGTATACTATCTATCGAAAAAAACCATAACTCGCGACTCTAATCAAATATTGTAAATAGGAATAGGCTGAGACAAATATGTTAAGTATATCTTCCTTTATTGTTTCCCAACCGATTTTCTTTATTTTAGAAGTAAACTTTTTATGGGAAGGCTTTTAATTTGAGTCCCGCAACCTTTTTGTACGACGAAAAGTAGTGGGGTCAAACACTGTGTCTTTTAGAGTTTGAGTAATGTCTCATTTGCCTTCGGATATTGGAGGAGACACTCACTTTGTTGTTTCTAGTTGCGTGTACTGCGTTCAGGTGCCGTGACAATTACTAAAGACAATCTATACTATTCAATAGTTAATGTTTCCCTGTAATATAAAATTTCACTTTTATCTTGTGTCTTTACAGACAGACCCTTTTTTTGTTTTGTTACAAAACCGAGTGTTCCAAAATATGAGTAAAAATAATGTAAATTTTATACACATTAGTGTATGATGTTAAAGTAAGAATATTTTAAACTGCGTTTTAACATAAAATCGCGTAGGAAATATGGAATCATTAATACCACATTATTACATATACATAATTTATTTGCATAATTTGATTCAGAGTATTCAGAAAAGAATACGCAGAAATATCATATTAAAAATAGAAAGATTTAAATATTTTAAGCTTATAACATTGTAGAACACAAAATATGAAATACATATGAAAAATAAATTTATTATGTAATTTTAAACATTATTTCATATTAGAAAATAACGAAGGCAGTCAATCAAGCAAGGCTTCTGATCTGGATACGAGCAAACAACTTAGACGGTCACGAGAGCGTATCACTTCTAGTCCATTGGCACAGAGAAATAGAAAATGTAAGTTTGTCTGTCAAGTGTCTGTTTATATTCGAAAGTATTGTTTACATATTTTCTTGTTCATCTTTCAAAAGAGAATATCTATTAATATGTATTCTTGAAATCCCTACTATAACTTCTATACTAGCACAATTAGAAAGAGATTAAGTCACTGCTTTTAAATCAACTTACACTACTGTTTATATTAAAATCACTATCACATGTACTAATTCTCAATGATTCTTAATAGTTGGTGACGTCATGTATGCATTACAGCTAACTGACCATATGTATACTAGAGCTAACTTCTCAAAAATATGTTTAATATTACGCTTTAGTAATGACATGTGTGTGTTGCTAGAAGGGAAGCTGATACAGTAACGTACTCCCTAAAAGCTCACTCAATTTTTTTTTCGATTTTCCAACCGACTGAACGACCGCTTTGGATGCTTATGGATGATATAATGTAGTCTTATTTAAATTCTTATAGTATGCGGAATACGTAATGTTGGCGCTGAGCGCACTCCATCATTAGACACGCTGTCCAGCCTTGCTTCGGATGATCTCATGATGGACAACGATCTAGCGCACTCCGTCACCAGTTTACAGAGCGTTGATGATTATATTGAAAGGTAATTCTACATTTTTATACTGCCGCCGTAAAAAAACTAGCATCTATAACTTATACACAAAATGGAGATAAGTCGAAAAATTCATGGCTTACTGCTTTAGTAAAGAACTACTAATCCGTAATTGTTTCATTGTAATATGGGAATAGATTGTTTGTTAATAATAATTTGTTCATAGGCAAACAAAAAAATACTTTTAATGTGCCCTTTTTGCTGGTTCTGAATATATATAAAACGCAATATCGCTAATAACGGCAGATGTCTCTTTGGACAGCCGTAAGCTACTTATTTGATTCATGAAACCAAACCAGTATAATTCTAATAATTTCTGTATCACTGTAGATAAAGATTTCACGTAAAAACAAAAACACTTTTTTTTCGAACTGACTACGTTATTGACTTAGCAAGGTCTTAACAGCTTCACCGAATTATTAACAACTTCATCGGACTACTAACAGCTTCACTAGACTACGACTACTAACAAAACACCAAAAAGGACACCTCTAATTACGTATTTTGTAAGAGCATAGTGAGAGCAAGGATTGTTTCATTTTGATTCTAAAATTCTAAAAGGCAATTTAGCGGCCATATAGCACCTTCTATACATTAACCCGTAGGGAGTTTTGGGTATTATGTTTACATACCCTATATTTAATTGCCTAAAATTTACGTGATATGAAATTGCTTTTTTGACCCGTCTTGAATAATATATTTAAGCAATCGTATTACCAGTGGCGTAACTTTACCATATGAGGCCCGTGGCAAATTCTTTTGATGGGGCCCTATAAGTAAAAATCGTCACGTTGTATTCAGTTTAATTTTAATAAACTTCGAGATTCTCAACGAACTCAATTGTATTATGGTTTTTAGTTGTCTCACTTTGGATTTTAAGCAGAACTTATAAAGATATACTTTTCAAATAAAATAAAATGCTCAGGTACAATGTAACAAAATATTTTTGAACTCGCAGACTCTTGGACCGGGGCCCCGTGGGTCGGGGGCCCGTGCCATTTTGCCAGCAATGCCACCCTTTCGTTACGCCACTGCGTATTACTTTTGTGAAATTACTTTTTAGTTATTAAGGAGCGGGTTTTCGTGTCAAATATCTATAAATCAGGATTTGTATATGGAATATATTTAATCTTAATAGCCGGAGACGCCGCACCATGAAACACTCCAATTCAAGACTGGTTCATGTTTTTTTTTGTATTGATATTTACATTCAAACACATATATACCATTATACATATTCTATCCGAATGTTCTGGTGCTCACTGGTCATATAATCAGTGATATTTTTCCTATCAGGGAAAATAGTATGGTATTTTATACCTATGGTATAAAATAAAGTCGCTTCCACTGTCTGTTCTTTCAGATCTTTTAAACTGTCCAACGGATTTTAAATAGTTTTCAGTAGTCGATAGAGTGGTTCAAGGAGAAGGTTTATATGTATAATTATACATATTATAACACAGAAAAACCGAAAAAATCAAATATTTATAATGTGATGTCGTAACAAACATATTTTTGTGCGTTTAAATCGCAAACGCTGGCTAAACCTAACGAGATAGATTAAATTAATGTACTACGGAATTGTATATTTTGAATAGATCGATAAAAACTTTTGGGGTGATATATACTTACATCCATAGGATAACCCACAGTAACCATTTTTGTCTTATTACAAAAATAATGTGTTATTTATCATTTTATAGAATAGTTATTTATCTATTTTATACAATCAAGTATTATTACTTATTCAATTAAATATATTACATACGTTAAACATGTCACGTAGATCAAAACTGCCCTTTAACAGCATTTTATTAAAATGTGCAATGTCGCCAGTGATATAATGTATCCTTTTTTGCTCTGCTTCTGCTCACTAGCGAGCAGGGTCAATTAATTAAGACAAGGGTTACATTCTTATTCAGACCGACTTCATTTGTAATTGGTCTTGTCTTTTTAAACTTGACAAACTGCATTTCTGCATAAACGGTAAATATAGATATCTACCAACATGTAGAGCAATTTATAAAAAGATCGAGGAATAAAATCGTTCGTGATACATGTTCGTATACAATCCTATACATAATTCTGTTAACGATCTAAGTAAGAGAGAAATAATGTGTCCTGAAAAAAAAAATCCAAACGATTACAATTAGCATCCGAGGTAGGTATATTTTTTTATTCTGGAAAAGAGGCTATGCAGGCCTTAGTCCTGTATCACTGCGACCAGTACTGATCTATTGTGATCGCCCCATATTCCTAAAGATCCCCGCCTAGTCCTATATCATTTAAGAACTGCAGTACTTTTTTGGCTGAGAGCATCTGTACCTCATTCAGGAGCAATACATGCTTTCCCAGAATCTGGTTTCGTGTACGCTTTAGTGTATCACATTCACACAAGACATGTTTGGGAGTTTCATCCGCACTATCACAAAATCTACACTCTTTTGTGCTGTGGACACTGATGTTGTAGAAGTGCTTTTTAAGACAACAGTGTCCAGGAGTGCTCTCACCAAAGGTAGGCGTAATACTATTTTTACATGTACAGATACGTTTGTAATATATGAAAGTGGATAGTATTTATGGGACTACAACTATAATAAATATATCTCGCACTATCACAAAATCTACACTCTTTTGTGCTGTGCACACTGATGTTGTAGAAGTGCTTTTTAAGACAACAGTGTCCAGGAGTGCTCTCACCAAAGGTAGGCGTAATACTATTTTTACATGTACAGATACGTTTGTAATATATGAAAGTGAATAGTATTTATGGGACTACAACTATAATAAATATATCTCTATGAACACATTTATCTAATATAATTACACTAATAACATAAACCAATAAAATAAGATAACGTTAATGTATTCAATTCCAATTATTTCTCCTCAGTAATGGGTGGATCTTATCTTTTATTTGTTCTGACCGGTTGATAAACACTTTAATATTTATAATAGTAACGAATAACTTTACCTAGATAATGAACCCTGAATGAACCCTGGGATTTTTTTACTTCAATTATTTTATTGACGCAAAATGTAGTTTATACAATACTATCAATCGTCCGCGATTTTGTACGCGTTTACTATTGTTATAATCAATTATAGCATCAACTATTTTCTGCTCGCTGCTTCGCTCGCATTAATGTAAATGTTTCCCTCGAAAACAGAACACTTCTTCTAAATAATAAGTACCGTATAGCCTTTTGTGTACTCCTGACAATATATTTGTACAATTTCATCATGATATGTTTAGTAGTTAAGGCATGGAAGCGTAAACAAACTCACTGTCGCGTCTACAATATTATAGTTGTTAATATTGGTATTTCGCCTCTTTAAAATAGTGGTACAAAAATACAAGCATTATATATGACAAATAAATATTAATATAGAGTAATAAGAATTATATATTAGAATGCAAATGTAACTGTTTCTAGTAATTTATTTTTACCAGTGGTAATCTAGTGGTCAACATTCGAAAGTAATCCATTAATCTTTCAAATTACAACATTATAGAAAAAACGAGCAATTTTCAAATTATTTTATTAAAACTGAAGCTAATCAATAGCTGTTGAACAAAATCTAAGAAAATACACAGTTATCTCTTTTTCTACTTATAAGTATTATTACATATGTACATTCCTAATAATTAACATTAATATTTAATCTTAACTATCGTTTTGTCATCTTATTCTGTTTACTTTTCCCATGAATAATTATTTATCAATTTGCCGTAGATTACAATTAAAATTTCATAGAGATACTAGATTCATTACTAGATGTAGGGTTCAGGTTCGTTTTCTGTTTGTCGCTAGACGATTTTATATGTAAAATAAAATATTTGCAATTATCAAGAAATTTGTTAATACACTGTTTTTACAAGATTGACATATATATATTGTTAACCGTATATTTAAAACAAAATCTGGTCTCGCACCCGATTAGGCCTCCCACGGCAGCGGCTCAAGCCTAGGTTCGATCCCTCGGTAGGGAGCCCTTGAGTGCGTTGTTTGCGCGATACGGTGACACACAAATATACATCACTGCTACAACACTACACGATCACCCCCACACACATGCACGCCTAAACGCTTATACATGAAAGTGGAAGGGTTTACTTTTTTTCCCTTATCGAACTGAAAAACTCTCAATTTCCGATAATAAATATATGGAGGAGTTGTTGAGGCGTGTATGCTTGGTATACATATACGTTTCAACAACTCATACATATATGAATAGTTAGCTAGGTTAGCTAAGTTAGGTCGCGATTTTGCATACAACAGGCAACAGCCAAGCCGAGGTGTGCCGTGCACCCTTGAGATGGTTGCTAAGATAAAATCGGCTGAGTGCCTTAAGCGCTCGCCTTAGTAGTTCGGTGAAACTGTTAAGACCTTGCTGGGTCAATAGCGTAGTCATTTCGAAAAAAAAAATCTGGTCTCCCGAGCCTCATTCGCTCTCATTCCCGAAATAAACAAGGTTCGCTGTTGAATGACACGTCAAGGAGGAGACATCATCATCATCACATATTTTGTTTAGAACAATATACATTTTTAATTTATATAAATAAAAGAGGTTTTTAACACTAGATGTGGTCTGCAGTTTTATCCATTTTACTCTTACTTTATACACTACATCCGTATCGTCTAAAGTTATAACTTAAAACTCACGTGCGTAATCATTTTGTTCTCGATCAGCGTACTGCGTGGCCTATACTTTGTACGATAATTGCCCCATTCGTATAACCTTCGTAATAAATGGGTTATAAAGAAAACTTAAAATCTCAATTGTTTTTCTAGGCAATAGGGCGTTCAAACTAACAAACAAATAATCTTTTGAGTATTCATAATATTTGTATAGATTTGTAATTTTACTAAGTTTGTCCCACGAAAATAAACTATGCAAATTAAACGGTAATTATCCTCACTGCCTTGTGCAATTCAGTTGCTTGATTTACCAATAATAGATTCGAGTGACGAATTGAATCGAGAAATATCAATTTTAAATCACAGATTAACGTGAAGTAATAATATATTTAAAATAATCTTCGTTATATATGTCTATATATAGTTAGTAACCAATCGACTATTTTCGCAAATATGGTTGCTTTAAGATTCTCTGTTTTAGTTTTTTCATTTATAATATGCAAATTATTTCTTAGACTTATCAAATAACGATTTTGAAAATATTCCTTTTCACAAAAACTAGCGTTTTTGGTTTCAAGATGCAACTTTTAAGAATTTTTTTTTTCTCGAACTGACTTCGCTATTGGCCTAGCAAGGTCTTAACAGCTTCACCGAACTACTAATGCGAGCGCTTAAGGCACTCAGCCGATTTTATTTTGAGCAACCAGATCAAGGGATCACGGCACACCTCGGCTTGGCTGTTGCCCGTTACATGCAATTCGCGACCTATCTTAGTTAACCTAGCTAACTAACTATTCATATGTGTATGAGTTGTTGAAACATATATTAGTACCAAGTATATGTACATATCTCAACAACTCTGTCTTACATATAGTTCTTATCAGGACCTTTTAAGAAAGCTTCGAAAGTTACTGTTATTTATAGGTAAAGCTTTCTCACGCTGGGAATGTTAAAATAAAAACCTTATTTTATATCTTTTAATATAACTAAAAGTGGTTTACATAATGCATACAAGACATTAGCTACAATAATGAGCGTGGGTAAACCAGTGAATAACGTTCACAATAGAAAGTTTTACGGAATGATTTCCAAGTTTCGGGGAATTTACTTATATTGACAGTATACCGTTTTTTCTTATTGTTCCCTAAATGATAACCGCAACTTTGTATGGTTTGTTTATTTTTTTAACAATATATTTTAGGTACAAAGGAAAAAAATAGAAAAAATTAACATAAAATATAATTTTGCTTATAATATTTCTTTGTAAACAATATTATAAATTTACTCTTCATTGGCGCATGCGCTCCACACCGTTTGCCTCTTTTCTCCACAGCGAAATGAGACAGTAATCTATCCAATAGTTATAGCTGACCGCCGTTATATTATTTATACCTATATAAGAAGATCAATTAATTACGAGAGTTTAAATATAGCAATTTTATTTAGGCTGGATAGCTCACTTCGCAGCGGCCTCAACTCGCTGGACGAGAGGCAACTGCGTCGGGAACTATCTTCGTCGAAGACGGCTGTACGCCAGTGGAGTCAGCTGTTAGAGCAGAACAACATGCTGGATCGACAACTTGCAGCCATGTCGCAGGGGAAGAGCGCCTCCGACTCGCTTACCGCCAGCAACAACAGTCTTACCAACATCGGGTGAGTACATTTTAAATAATTTCCTAATTAACTGACCTCGTGACGCACTGGTAATGGTCCTATTGTTTAACCTAGATGTCGTAAGTTGGTAGTTTTGTGTGATAAACCAGAATATAATTTTTATTTGGACGGATTGAATAATATAAATATATATACTTCTATACATATATAAAAGACAGAATACAAACTAAGTTTGATGCAGATTTTGATGATAACGACATTATTATAATAACAATTATTTCTTTGTATTTTATTATGATATAAAAATATGTTAAATACTTAGAATAGTCAGTTAACAGTTCAAAGTGGTACAAGTTACATAATATATACACACTTTATGCATATACACTTTAATCCCATGAATTATATATTAAACTTAATTTAACTGCTAACAATATATTTTCCAGAGTATAGAGTTTTACAGATTACTTATACCCGTTTACCATTCAAGTTTGAAACTCGAATTATAAAACCTTGAATTAACTGAGAGAAACTATGTACTGCAATTTGGAATTATAATTGTCGAGTTTATGTAAGTGGATTCAGTTCGTATCATGTTCTCATGACAATCGATAATAAAATATTTTCAAATATAACATGTTATTTCTAAACAAATGAGGTCATGCTGTTGGTTTCGCATACGGAGAACAATGTCACCAACATTATCGCGCTAAATTATATAGATATTCTTAACGTCTACAAAGAACAATGTCACTTTTGGAACGAGTGAACGAGTTATTGTACTGATACAAAAACTATTATTTTACTCCTCGTCAATAATTTTGCAGTTATGTCGTTGTTCCGCGACATATAATCCTATTTTACGTTTAAAGGTAAATACAATTTAGCTGTATACAATTCACAATGTATACGTCTTGCAGTTATGAAAACATCTCATTTTTTTATCGACTTCAAATACAAGAGATTCTATATTCGTTTTTTTTACATTTCTTACCAGTGAATTTCGTCATATATAAACAGATTCAGAATTTTTTTTTATATGTAAGAGGATATTTTTAAAGAGAACTCTTCCAAATCGTATAGAAAATGTGTACTTGAAATACTAGGTATGTGATGTATGGTCAAAAATGATCTGGTAGTTTTTTTTAAGTAAATATTTTTGAAGTAGATATCATGTTTTGTAAAATGTTCTTGTTGGACAATCTAAACATTGCCTAACTTTGCGATTAATATTAAATCGTGTTCTATCTGTTAGTGCGTTTTACATTTATTAGGATATTTCAAAATATTTATTAATTTCTGAACCACTACGTTGAATTATGTCCTCTAGCTCAAGTATTCTATTCGTTTTACTTTCCCAGGTATAGGTACAGCTGGGCATAAATATACTCAAGTGACACGATCATTTCTATAATATGACTAACCAGAAGAATATTGCGAACGATAAAAATCCACACCCACTCAAAACTAATGTACTATCGCGTGAGTATGAAATAATATCAGACAATGCTGAATCGATTGTATAGATATGTATATCTAGCTCATGATACGAGTTTAATAAAGGCATTGTTTATACCTCACTACAAACCGATGATAATATTTACAGTAACAAAACAAACAAAGCATTCTTAATAATGAGTTATGGAGTATTCGATCACTTTTAACTGATTAAAAGTAATATGACCATAACAATTACCAATTGAGTTGTTGCATTTCAGAATGAGCCAAATCCAATTTTAACCGTTTCAAATATTTTAATTAAATATTTTAATTTAATAATATTTTACGTTATTTTCAATTTTATAACGTAAAATATGAAGATCATAAAAAAAACTATAAATCCTATGTACGGAAAAATGTAAACTTCGTTCTCGATGAATGAAAACTGTAAATAATAAAAAAATAAACATGTTATATGAACGATTAAAAATTGGATTTGGCTCATTCTGAAATATAACGATACAATTATCCTTTCGATATTAACATACAAAATAACAACTATTGTTCTTTTTTCAAAATCAAGGTTCGAATCTGGCATTTAATTTATAAGAATGTAAATCATTCTTTTTGTTTTATTTTATTCAAGTAATTTTAAATAACCGTTTTTTTTTTGGTAATATGTGAATTTAAGTAACGGAATCATAATAGAATACATCTAATATTCGCTAGTATTAATTATTCTTTCATCTTTACTTACGACCAGCCGCTGCCCGCGACTTCGTCCGCGTCAAGTTATTACTTTGGGCTAACGCTAACGCGCAACGGAAGCTCTCAAGAGGAAAATAAAACCTCGATTATGAAACATTCTCCATTGGTGCTCAGCTACTATTGGTTTTAGCGTGATGATACAACCTTCCTCGATAAATGAGTTATATAACACTGAAAGAATTTTTCAAATCCGACCGGTAGTCCTATAACGGTAGTAGACCTATAACGTCACAAACTCACAATGTGACAAACTAACAAACTTTCCCTCTTTATAATATTAGTATAAATAACGTTGCATTCCCATAGGGAAACTATAATATAATATACAATCATAGGTAACATGAAAAAAATAAGTTAAATAGGATTAGATGTTCGGGAATCGGTTCCTTAATCTTCTTTCGTTGTCTAACTCTTTCGAAGATTAAAACATGAGTTTTAATGTCTCAATAATGCACCTGAAAAATCTGGTATCTGTAGATTTTATTTTTCAGAGCAGTTAAAAATGTAGTTTTAAGTAATAATAATTAGAAAAACGTTTCGTTATTTTTTGGAATAATCAACTATAATGACGATATCGATGATAGAAGGTTTATTGACTATTTGGTTCTTTTCGTACTGACTAGGCTATTGGCTTCACCGGACTAATTTGTCTAATATGACCACACAGTTTTGCACGTTAGTCAATTATCCCTTCAATCCCGAATGTATAACAGTTTAATGTAATGAGTAATTAAAAGACTACTGTATACACATAAGTACATTCATATTCCAAAACTAGATAAATAAAACGGAAATTGGTTCAAATATTTAAATTTTTCATTATCATACTAGTCTAAACTTGTTCTTTGTAATGCTAATTCATGGTTGTTTTACAAAATTTTGCTATAAATTATTTTCAATGGACATCGAAAGGTTTATTTTTCATACTTTTGCGTTCGACTTATTTCAAAAAGGTCAATAATAAATGTAGGTACCTTATTATCTCAAGTATTAACAACATATTATACTTTTATACAAGTGCAATATGCAAAATATTAACATCCGTTCTTGAACGATACCGCGACGAGATATTTATTTGCTGTTGAATGTTATTTCTTACGGTATTTTATAATGTATGTTAATTTATACATTAATAGCACAAATTTTATTCAAACACAAACTGTACAAAGCATAAAGTCTTTTATTCTTTTCATTACTTTATTTTAGCACTAGCTATGCCCCTGGATTCGGGTTATTTGAATATCGGTGAAATTTTTGGTGATACTTGTTGCTATCATTATTTGTTGTAAAAATGGTTGTTCCATATATATTTTTTGTGTTGAAATATCTATTCATACCAACTTATGTATCAGCGAGATTATGAACCACAGTTCTAGCGGGAAATTAAAGCAGAATGGGTAACAACAATCCCCGTAAAAAACATTTATTTGCGCCAATTTAAATGTTTCCCATTTCGACTGAGTGTCATCAAATACATCGTTGAAACTATATCTAGATCGATTTATCGTCCCTAAAACTACCTACATACTATGTTTCACGGAAATAGATAAAGCCGTTTCCGAGATCCTGAATATATAATAAAGTAAATTTTCAAAAAAAAGTATTAACCGACTTCAATATTGATCAGAGGCATAAAAATAAGGCACTAAAAACCGGAAAATAAATAGTTTATCAAATTAACCAAATTTAATGAAACATATGAATATATTGAAGTCGGTTAATACTTTTTTTTGAAAATTTACTTTATTTTTCCATTTTTAGTGTACATAATTTTTTTTTTTCTAAAACATGCGGGTCACCTGATGGTAAGTGATCACCGTCGCCCATGTATACCTGCAACACGAGAGGAATCACAGATGCGTTGCCGGCCCTTAAGAAAGGAGTAGGCTTGTTTCTTGAAAGTTGTGTTACTTTGTCACGGATCCCATAATCAGAACCTAACCAAACTCTCATCAAACTACCCTTGAAGAACAAACTTTACAATAAAAAAGGAATCATCGAAATCGGTTGGCATGATATTGAGTTATTCGTCTATTAGTCGTATACACACCAAATGCAAATTTAACACTTATACGGTTTTGCACTGGATGCCGTTGACAGAACTGGACCAAAAAAAAATGGGACCACACGGGTAGCACTAGCTTTCAAATAAAAAAAGAATCATCAAAATCGGTTCAGCCAGTCCAAAGTTATGAGGTAACAAACATAAAAAAAAAAAAAAACATACAGTCGAATTGATAACCTCCTCCTTTTTTTGAAGTCGGTTAAAAATATCCAAAAATTGCTCGTTTAAAGGTATAAGGTATGAATTATATTGAAGCGATATTTTTATTTTAAGAGGATTTACGTTAGTACGTAGTGATTGTTGATCATTTCATAGTAAAAAATATAAAACCTTGTTATTATTGCCGTTTATTACTGAACAGCAATTAATTAATACATTAAACGTGTGGGTATATGACGCGATGGTGTGGCGCGACGACCTCTATGCTCTCTGATACGATACAACAATAGCTGCTATTAGAAACAACAATAGGAACGGTATCATACACACAACAGACATCGACTTGCAAGACGCAAAGACTATTGTTAACTTGAAGTTGTAAAGAAATTATCCATTTACCTACGTTTAAAGTAATTTTATGTTTTCAATATTAAAATTCATCCGAGTATGACTTTTCTTTATTTAGCGTTGATTGACTAATAAAAATCGGACCATATCTCATGTCATTGATAGATTTATGACACTACTACGAAGTATCTATCAATAAAACGAGGTCGAAGACTTCTAACAGCCGCCTGCTCGAATTACGACCACAGCTGTCGAAAATTTGATCGGCGAACCAAAAAAAACAGCACTCAAACGGACGCATTTCGTAAGAAGAATTTCACGATTCGAGCAGGGGTTTTCAAGGTAGATTTTACGGTGAGCTTTTGTGTGTCGAAAGGTCCTTGCTCCATGCGATAATCAGATAAAGAGGCAAACGGTGCAGCTGGCTCGGGGTTTCGGTTCATCTCTCGTCGTGCCGGCGCGGCACGTCGGCGGCGCCCGCATGTTTTGTCAGTTTGTACTGATCGGATGTTAGTCGGTTGCTCGTCGCGCACGCGGCTATACGTAGCACGCATAACGCCGCTACTCGTACTGACCCTGCATTTCATCTCGGACAAACAAACGAACCCGATATTCCGAATTCCGATACATCGATCGAATGGGTCACTGAACGCTTCACATACGCGCATCGTTTGTTTACACTACATTTAAATTACATGTGCGGTAATAAAAACCTTTAAGTGGCTATCCTCGTGATTCAGTCGGTTATGCATATATCTTTCAAGTTTGCCAATCAAAGTATTCTTCAAATAAGCCAATCAGTTTACCTACCTTCGTGTTCTAAATAAAATATGACAGGAAAATGAGTTAATTATATTAATGGTCATTCACACTGTAACTAATTAGATATTATCGGTGAACTACTATCTCGAACAAGGGAAATGAATAACACATTTCCTTTAGCGAGCTAAAGTGATAGTGATATTTTGCAGTGATAACAAACATGTGAATTTAATGTTTACAAAAACGAAAGTCGTGAAGTAATAATGTGTACATATTTAAGTTTGCTAAAAATTGTACTAATTTTACTATATAAATTACAATAAGTAAATATAATAATTTAGTAACTTTAGAAAATTAATGTTTAAAATTTGGTTATTACATTAAAGGTAGTCTAAAAATATCATTAAATTAATTTTTAACGATAGGGTTAAATTTCTTATTTGCTTAATAGGGTTATGAAAAAGAATCTTATTGTTGGTAGAAAATCCATAAAATACGGTCAGATGTATAAACAAACGTTCTACAATGCATTCAATATACTAGTGTTTGCCTATTGTATTTAATGTCTACCCTGCTTTGTTAGTTTATACCGTGTATTATTTTATTGTTTTTGAGTTTCCAATGATTAAATACAATGTTCACTACGAGATATATAAAAACCGAACGTGTTATTTTGGAAGCAATGTAACTATTATAACTTGAACAAGAGTTCAGTTCTGTGTCATTATGCAAATGATCAAAAGTTGGTGATATTTTGATTCAAATTTAAGGGGCAGTAAATAATAACCTACATAAAATTGTAGGAGGTTTTATGTCATTCACATGTAAAAAATTTTCGTACTAAATATTACTAGTTTTTTTTTAATTAACTTTATTTTTGGCAATCAATCACTCAGATTATTACTGGCATTGTCACGTAGTCAATAATATTACAAGCATCGTGCAATCATTTCAATAATAAGCGTCGTGTCAGTAAATATTCTAACAAGATGGTAGGTGGATCCCTTGTTAGAACCTTCCAGGGAGTTTTTATGGCATCTCAGAATTTCATGCTCCATGGTATTATTTTCCATTCGCTTCACTTATGCACAATAAACTATATTACGCAAAACACCACCAAATTTACAAAATATAGAGTATAATAACACAAGATTATTAATAAAATATAAAATCCACTACATGACAGACTGAGATCCCGCCAAAAACTCTTACTAGTTATAATGTTGCAATAATATTACCCTCACAGTGAATATTTATAGATGCTATGTACTGTGTATCAATAAAACAGAATATAAAATAGACAGAGTATCCAAAGTTCTCAGCTGTCGTCACAAAAACTTTTAAAATAACTATCTATTTATCTTCTTCACCCCACGCAATTCTCGGAAGTATAACGCGAAACGTTATTGTTGTCCTAAATTCGTTTCCATGACAACATTGAATAGCTTTGCAAACTTATCAAATATTTTATCGGACACACTCAGAGACTAGTTTTTTCACAAATTCGTGTCTAAAATCATATAAATATACTAACTTTTGTATTACTTTTGACACGTTAATAAGTGATGTTTGGAGTTTTTGGCGTGATCTTAGTCTGTCATGTAGTGAATATTATATTTTATTCATAATCTTGTGTTATTTGACTCTATGTTGTGTAAATTTGGTGGTGTTTTATGTAATATAGTTAGTTTATTGAGCATAAATGAAGTGAATGGAAAATAATACACGGAGCATGAAATTCTAAGATGCCACAAAAACTCCCTGGAAGGTCTAACAGGGGATCCACCATCTTGTTAGACTATTGAAATGATCACACGACGCTTGTAATATTATTGTACTATAACGTCCATTGAAAGAAAACATTGACACTGGCAAGTGCTTCTGCGGAGCCAAAACAAGAAAAGGAAGAAGAAGTGATGTTTGTTTATGAGAACATTCTCAATTAATCAGTGAAATAGTGTCGTGGACTTAATATTTTAGGTTATAATTTTTATAAAGTAACTCATTAATTGTGATCTTGCACAATTGTAAATTATTTTACCTTACATTCTCTTTAATAATAATGAAATATTGTTGCAATTGAGTCTTTATGCATTTAAATTTCTTCTATTATTGAAGGTACTAATTGCAAATTTATTCACAATCATAGATACTTTAGGTGATTTCAAGTTTGATAAGTATGCGGCCATCATTGTATACAATAAAACCTTTTCGATTAGCTATGGAATATTTATTGTCAATATCATGTTTTTAATGTTTTGAAATTAACTCCAAACTTAAACTTTATATTGCTCTGTTATAAATAAATGAATTTTGAAAGGTTTTTTCATACGCTTAAGCAAGTATGACGAAATTTAACAGAGTTAACTTAAAATCGGTAAATTTATCATAGTAGTTTAGTAGTAAGGATAAAATTGAGAAATTCAGAATCCAGAAAACACTCTCATAAAATATTCAAATCATTTTGAAGAGAACGGGACTATAATCACAACACCAAAGTTCAGAACTGCTCAAGAGTTTTGTTTTAAGTAGGACAGGTGTTCTACTAAAAGCATCTGTAAAGTACCCAGACAATCTTAGTGGATTATTTTTAAAGTAATTTGCTGAGAATAGGATTCCTATGAGCTTTCTCCATTAGTAACCTGAAAATATCTTATTTTTTCAAGTAAGAACGATAAAAGCATATAAATAATTTGATTGTATTATTGATTCATGTATAATTATATTACTAATTATCGCCAAATATATTCTTTACGTATTTAAGTTTGTTTTTTACTTCAGTACATAATCTTATTGAATATTAGTCTACTTATATTAATAACTAGCTGTGCCCGTGACTTCGTCCGTGTGGAATTTTGTGTAAAAGCAGTGATTAATAAAGTCATATGAATGTATTACTCGTATGTCACATTACTTATGTACTTTTCTCTCGTAGGTACTTACGCAGCGTTGACATTTAAATTACAATAACTTTTGATAGAGTGGACCGATTTTAATGAAACAAAGACTAAGTTGTTCTCGAAGATATGCTTTGTTATTTTCTTGAGACGTGGTTTTATTGTTAACATAATATATTAGAAGTGATGCGTCTTCATATAAACAGACACACAGACAGGCAGATAGACAGACATACAGACAGATAGACATTTCTAAAAATGATTGAAATTAGTTTTATTACTTTTTCATAGACACTTTTTTTCACGAAATTCGAAGAAGTACAGACGCTTTAGATTTACATTCTATATCTCTATCTATTACTATTACTATATCTATTCATATCTCTATCTAGATAAACCAAAGTTTATCCTTCACTGCACATTTGTCTCCATTAGCTTTCTGTGCCTTCAACTTTCTACTTAATGTTCAAATAAGTGTCAAAAATTATAATAAATTGTAGCAGAATGCAAATACATGTCATTTTCACCTCCGTTGCCACAAATTATTATGACCAAAGTATGTCATGACTGGCTTAATAACAGTTACTTGTTTTTTTTTTTTTTGTGTAAATACATAAAATACGTAGGTATATGTTATTAATTATTTTATAGAATATTGAATCTCCTTAATATTTATTATAAATCAATTTCTACACTTTAAATTGTAATCGACATTATTTCATTTTCTTTGTTACATTTCTATATTATCGATTGTTATTATTTTGTACACTTGTTAGATTTCATTAACGGTATAAAACATAGTTTATTCAGTTCAGAACGATTAATAATTTAAGGATAAAATAAGGTTCAATTTAATTGAAATATATTTACTCTTTACTTCGTTATTATCAGCATTAAGCTCAATATTTAATACAAGATTCAATCAATTTAAACTGAAGACTAACAACAAACATAAGGTTAACTGAAGATATAATAATAGGATACGAACCGCTACTCAAAAAACAAAATACTCACCTATAGGTAATTAATTATTTTTGTATTAAAGCAGTCATTTATTATAAATGGCAATAAAGAAACATATTATATTTATTGTAAAACTATCTTTTTTTAATATCTAGTTTGGGGTGTTATTATTTTTTAGTTAACTCGTTCTCTTGTCTATCTATCAGTATACATTTTACAATTGATATTCACCTCTCTTAGCGATAACATCTGACCACGAAGATATATATTAATTTTTTGTGTACGATAAATAAGGGAGTAAATATGAGAAAAAGGCAAAGAAGTTGAGGTCTCAATGGTTTGTTTTTCACGGGACGGGACAGACTAACACAATAACCACTAGAGAAGGCCATCCACATAGAAGACCAGAACACAGACATATATAGCCTTTTCTGGACCAGGAAGCCTTAGAATCACATTTTATAAGTTGGCGTTGCGAAAATTCACTCAAAGTACTCATAATTTGCATTACAATTAAAAAATTAGTGACTTATCGTCATCGACATATGCCCATCTTTGTAAGTTATTTTTAATTAAAAAAGTTATATATTAAAATAACATACTTATATACAATTTATAGTACTTGTTACTTTGACGCTCTATAAAAAAGGGTAAAATGTCATAGTTTACTGATAGATTATTATGTAATGTTTAAACGTATGTAACATAAATTCGAGATTATTTAATGGGTACTCGACACGCTTATTTTGTTTTTTGGCACGTAGTTAATATTTTTACGTGAACCTCTCAGACTGATGAAGACGTTGAGTCCGTTACGTTATTGGCAGTTTGTTAAAAACGGACATTTTCATTGACCTTTAATGTTTATGTTTTTCATATTATTATCTACTTTCATAATGTGTATTTTTATACTGTACTATTAAGACTTCTGGCACTTTTTAAAAGAATTTGAATAGATAAATCGTATCAAGGCAAAAATGACAGGATCGTATTACACAGTTTTTAAGGCAACATCCGTTAATAGTAGTTAACTAATAATACAGAAAGTAGTTACCGTCATATTAATTATGTATATAAGTAAATATTTGTGAAATGGTTCGCATAACCTCAAAATGTTGTTAAAAAGAGGTTGTTATTTAGAAATTAAAGGGAATAATTAAATAACGATAGTGTTGCTAGATCCTAGTAACTCCTATCTCACATTTTATGTAAAACACGATATAGTTCAACATTAAGATTACGTTGTCATAGTGATATAGTATTTTATACTACTTATCAAATTGTAAAGAACAGTCTTTCCTGTGTTGAAACCATAACAGCGTAGAGTTCAAACGATAATGACTTTATGGTGTGTTCAAAGACATATCTATAGATCTATGTTTAAATCCTAGAATGAAACTAAGCTTTCGGTGAATGATAACCCATACATGAAACAATGACATTGCTCTAGGAAATTTTATAATGCTTACTAATCTATCTACCTCAAGTGAAAGTTCTTTCTAGACTTTGTTAACATCTTAAACCATAGACATAAATCCTTAACAGCAGGTGATATTGCAATTATAAATTAATCATATAAATCTTTAAAAAATACAAACGCTTTGCAATCTTCGTAAGATCGATTCCATTGATTTCCACCGAAATACTTTCACGAAGTCTATGTATAAATTCAAATTCTCCAACATCTATATTGGTTAGGTTACCTAGCTAAATACTCAATCTATTAATATTGTTGGTCCTTAAATGAAGCCTACAAATACCTACAAGTTTTGTGTTCAGACAGTTGTGTTAGAGATTTCGTTCAATTTCTAGGTATAAAGCCTTCACGTTACTTACATCCACATCGTCATTTAGTATCGACTGATTGTTTTGAAACTGAAGATTATTTATATTGAATTGTGGCATAATTGAAAATATATTTAAAAAGACAAATTAAACATCGAAATATTGACTTTTTTTTAATTCTATGATATGCAATAGTAGAGTCAAAGTTTGATGATAGTGTGAATTATCTAGTGTTCAAATAGAATGAACTGAGTGATAAATAAATAAACAAATCTCTTAAGTGAGCGTGAATAGTGTAGTGATGACATTAAAGACGATGGAAAAGCCAAGAACGATGCTGGAACGGGAGGCGCCAGTAAAGGGAATCGTTGCTCAAGTGGTGACCATGCTCAATGGACAAGCACAAAGGTATGTAAGATAAATCTATACATACAAATAAAACTAAACAGTGCTTGCTGTCTATCTAAGCAGATCTCCGAAACGTCTAGACCGATGTTGACGAGACTGTTACTCCTAAACAGGGAACTTTTCATAGGTTTTCCACAGAATTAAATAGTTCTGGTAAAATTCAAGAGAGCTTACTTAAACTCAGTAACATTATTATAGTTGTTTAGTAGTAAGGATAAAATTCAGTTAAATAATGATAGACAAACCATATTAATTATTTAATTATTAAAGCGGAAAAACACTAATGTAACATCAAATTTAATGTAATATCAAAATCATTTTGGAGAACACGATGTCAATAACTAGTATGATTATAATACCAAAGAAACAGAACTGGTCAAGAGTCTTGTTTTGAATGAGAAAGATGTTCTAAGAAAGTGATCTGTAAGGTATCCACCACATCTTTATCTTAGTGGTAATTAGTGGTAGTGTAGGTTTATCTTAGTAGTTTTTTTTTTAGTATTGTCATATGAATTATTTTTGTATGTGACTTCACCGTTACCAACATGTAAATGTCCTATTGTTTCCTCAAGGAGGAGGAAGAAAGATAAAGACCTATTGTATATATGTTATAACTTGTGTTATTGATTCATGTCATTAGACTACTAATATACATAAAATATATTTACGTATCTAAGTTTTTTTTTTAAAATAAACGTTAAACTATGACTGCTCGGGTCCATGTTGTATAAAAATGTTAAATACCGAAAAATAAGTTCTCTGCATTTTTCTATTAAATATGATTGTATCTGGAGATTTAATGTTTTTCTTTAGCGGCAGCTGGAAATGTTAATACATATTGATTATTAATAGTATAATAATATCGACGGATGCAGTCACACGGTACGATATGTTTATTTTTCCTCCACGTATATTTCCCATTTTATGAATGCCTGTTAAGCTTGGCACGCACTAGGTACTACTGTTAATCGCGCGAGATTATTAACTGCAAAACTTAATTGTGCATAAGTGCTGTAACACTCGTGGTTTTTATTAAGATGTGTATACAAAGTTTTACAGTTAATAATCACGTGGGAAGAAAAGCAATGAGTTCTAGACCTTATGTCTTAAAGATTGGAAACTGTAGGGGACGGGAGGCAGTAGAATAATGGACGAATTAACTAAATTAATTAGGTGTGCTTGAATTATATGAAATTTTACGTTATTGACAAAATAGTCTCTAATTTTTGATACAATCTGTGTCTGTCTGTAGGAATGATCTGTAGATATGAATACATTATGGGAGAGAAACCGGCTTTATGCTTCTTTATTGTTAAAAATATAGAGCTTTTAAAGTTGATTTTTTTGTTTTTCATTTTAAATAGTTCTCCGCTTTTAAACTATTAAATAAACGTTACGAAGAATGAAACATCAATTCTCACCATAAACAATTACAAAATATATGTTCATCCATTTATTTTTTGCCATAGGTATATCGTTCCAACAATGTAATAGCCGTATAGCCGTTAGTTGTTTAATAAATAACAGCCAAGCAAAAAACCATACAATGTAGATTGGATGATTTGCAATAGAATATTTCGAACTCGATTATATAAAATATTTAACGAGTTGAATAAGCCCATGATAAATTCAACGTGTAATTTAACTTAATAGGAACTATCATTATGTAAGGATCATCTGATCGAGTTTTTATCAGAAACTTTATAATATCGATTAGAATCTAATTATAAATATTTCAATAGTTTGAACTCTAAATGTATCCGTTAATTTATTGCAAAACACAATGTCTTCACAATTTTTTTCCTTTGCTTGCTTTTTTTGTGTAGATGGATGATAATATTTTTCGGCTTGTTTGGCATTCTGTGTGGCCCTGTGGTTTGTTGTATTTCTATATATATTGTATTGTATAATGCATTGATATTATAGCTAAAAACCAGTAGATACGTCATAAACACTTCGACAACGCTTTGGTAAAAAAAGATTTTTTCCTCGAATTGACTACGCTATTGACTTAGCAAGGTCTTAACAGCTTCACCGGACTACTAAGGCGAGCGCTTAAGGCACCAGCCGATTTTATATTGGCAACCAGCTCAAGGGTGCACGGCACACCTCGGCTTGGCTGTTGCCTGTTGCATGCAAAATCGCGACCTATCATAGCTGACTATTCATATATGTATGAGCATATACGCCTCAACAACTCCTCCATATATTTATTATCGGAAAATACTTTGGTAAAACTTGGCAAGCTAGCTTATATTTGACGGCTGCCCCTCCAAACCCCCCCCCCCTCCCCCCGTCAATCCGCCCTTATCTAAGCAACATATAATTATTATTTTTCTATCACTGATATTGAGAATATGCTGTTACTTCCACATTTTATCTAAGACAATGTGGCGTTACCATATTACTTTACGTATGTGTGCGTTATTGTGCCATTTGTTTTTTCAAAATATCATGTAGGTAAAGAATCTACAGCTTTTTAATAATATCATTGGTATAATGCATTAAAAGTTAAACAAACAGACAATATAACGGTTTTTACAATTCATTTAAATCTTTGCAAAATCTATACTAATATTATAAAGAGGTAACGTTTTGTGTGTTTGTGACGTTGTTCCCTACAATCCTAATCGTAGGAACTCCTGGTCTAATTTGAAAAATTCTTTCAGTGTTATATAGCTCATTTATTGAGGAAGGTTATATGCTAAATCACGCTAAGCACTAATGAAGAATGTTTCAAAATCGGAGTGTTTTTTCCTCTTGAGAGCTTCCACTGCATGTTAGCGTTAGCTCTAAATAATTATTCCACACGGACGAAGTCGCGGACAGAGGCTAGTATTATATAAATTATGTGTTAACTTAAATAACTTAATTTTCATTGTATGTTATGTAACTGTTTAGAGTTACAAATATCTACTAATAACTATCTCTCAAATGTTAATCAGACCTTCGATATAATATTGACAATTATATGATAGTTGGACAGTTAATTTTATTATGATATAATAATGTGTATCACATGTTAATAAGAACTTAGCATTTATACGTAAATGTATGCAATACATTCCTGCTATTTAACATATCTTTTACTAGACTCTGCTGACGACTTCACTCGCTTGGAATAGTTGCTTAAGGCTAACGCTAATCCGCAACGGAATCTTTTAAGAGGGAAAATACCCTGATTTCGATATATTCTTCATTGGTGTTCCCGCTCCTATTGGTATTAGCGTAATGAGATATAGTCTATACCTATAACCTACCTCGATAAATAAACTATATAACACTGAAAGAATTTTTCAAATCAGACCAGTAGTTCCTGGAATTACCCCCTACTACGTCACAAACATACAACATCACAAACTCACATCGTCACGAACTCACAAACTTTACCTCTTTATAATATTAGTATGGGTATATACTGAGGTATAATATTATATATATGAAGCATACACATTCTCGATTAATAAAACGAGTCAGGGCAACTTGATATGCCACGCTTCGGTGGGAATCAGTAGTCGATGCGATATAATCATTTCGAATGTCACGTTTGCGGTTACCTCTCGCAATTGTTCTAGTTGAGGTCGTGTGGAATTGAGGGAATTCTTTTGTTTCTTTTCATGTACAATACAGCATCATCAGCAGCTTTTGTCGTTAAATTTTATATTGTGGACTATTCCTAATCTATGATACACTTAAGAGTGCTATTTTTGAATAATATCTATATTTATGTTGAAAGAATAAAGATGTCGATAAACAAGATCAACATTAATTTATTCATTTCAGACCATGAGAAAGTACTTATTTACGTTATAATATTTGTACCAGTTCGGATAACTACCTAGTTATCGATAAGGGTAGGCATGAAAACCTTTATATTTTTATATACCTTATATTCTTTATTTTGTGCATTTTACTAATATGGTGGTCATGGTGTTTGTGTTTGAGCTCCTCCGAAACGGTCCGACCGATTTTTATGATATTTTAAATTTATATATGGTAGGTACGAGAATAGGTCGTAAGATATGTAATACCTCTAGGTGATTAGAGTGTCCCTATCTAGAATTGTTTGTCAATTTTTTTTATTTTCCATGAAAAAGTACCTATAGCCCCAATTTCTCATCTTGCTAACCTCACCTTCCCACTTTTTATTCGCAATTTTAGTATTTTTGTATAGACAATATCCAAGTGATTAAACGGTCATTGGTATTAAAAAAAAAGGAAATTATTGATGTTGCTGAATAACAGATGGCATTAAGTCGGCCTCATCGAAATTCCTTCCATATATGCGTAAGTCATTCATCAAACCAACTAGATATGTGTTAGAGTGAGTCCCTGAATTGCATGGTTCCACGGTTAGAAACAGCTGGAGTCGCTGTAAACGGTTTCTAGGTTTTCTAAGATTTTTTGAGCTTAGAAATATAATTGGAACTGGTAGGTAACCGATTTTACGCAGACCAAGTTGCGCGGGTCAGCTAGTTAATACTATATAAGTCATTGATGACACTCGTATTGTAATTGATGTACAGAGAAAATTGTAATTATTAGATATGATTATTGTTTACGTATTGATTCCCTTTGCAGTAAATCTTTTCACATTGATACCTATTTGAAATGTGCTTGGACTTACTGTCCGGCAAATCGGTAATGTCCTTTGAGACTTTATTGTAGAACTTAATACTTAAAAAAAAAAAACATTTTATTAGTTTTATTAAGCTTAATACATGGGATTGCTAATTTGTGATTATTAACATTAGATTAATGCTGGCCTTTCACAGAAGTTAAGTATCTTTAAACTTTGTGTTATGTGGAGATTATCGATTTTTGATTTTTGCAAGTCTTATCATACTACCTGGATTACGTATCGACTTATTATGTAGTAGTTGACCCGTGCCCAATTCGTTGGGCGGTAATAGGCGTTATCAAGCTATACTCTCTTACCCTTAAGTGGAAAAAAAAACGATTTTGTGACATTCTTCATTGGTGCTCCATGCATATTGATCTTAGTGTTATGATACATAACCTGTAGCCTTCCTCAATAAATGACCCCTCTAGAACGAAAAAAAAAACAAATCTCACCAGTACCTCCTGAGATTATCCCCTACAACCTTATAAACTTTACCTCTTTATAATATTAGTATAGATTGAACGGCATTGGTTTTCTAGAAACTTCGAAAGACTAACAGATGGAATAACATGCTACCTACGACTTTTATAACGACAATGACCTCGACAGCAAGTTAATTCTACTGCTATTATTTGCGATACAATCTCTTCTGGCCAAAATTAGCACTCTTTTACTTAGGTCTGCACTCACAGGTTAGGCTTTACGCTCTACATATATTAGATACCGTTATAAATGATTACGAACACCAACGTTTATAGGCCGTAAACAACTCATTAAAATTTGAATTAGATAACAGTTAAATCATAGGAATGCAAAAAACTTTTTACAAAATAATTTTATTCATACTAATATTATAAAGAGGTAAGGTTTGTGAGTTAGTGACGTTGTAGGGGGTAATCTCAGGAACTACTGATCCGAGTTGAAAAACTCTGAGTTATATAGCTCATTTATCGAGGAAGGTTATAGGCTATATATAAGACCAATAGGAGAGGAGCACCAATGAAAGATGTTACAAAATCGGGACTTTTTCCTCTTGAGAACTTCCGCTGCGTGTTAGCCTTAGCTCAAAGTAACTATTACTACGCGGACGAATTCGCGGGCAGGAGCTAGTAAGTTATAAAATTACTGATAGATATGAAGGAATAGAAATATAGGCTTAAATGTTATATAAAAATAGCTTTTAACTCCTTTGTTTATTAAGTAACTTTTTTTAGTTTTAGTACTTTTTTTGTAGTAAGTAACATCTTAAAACTTGAGACACCCGAGCCAACCTCACCTGCACGTGGTGCACCCTGCTGATCAACGAACGAGGCAATGGCGATAGCGGGGTGGTAGGGTTTTACAACCCGACTGGGTCGCAACCAACATGTACATGGCGAAAAAGCCCGTCATAGTGACTCGCTTCTGCGCGTCGCGTTTCGGGATCAGCCTGTGCATATCCAGTACCGGATGACTTTCGTCATTATGGCCGGCATGACAGCGGCGAGCAGCGATGGATAATCTGTCTTTCGGTGGTTGCCACTGTTTTTGGATTGTACTATGCTTACCATCAGGCATAGAGCAATCACTTTGTCGTGCTTCAATAAAAAAAAAAAGTAAATTTTGACACTGATCGATAAAAAAAATATTTTTGTTTCAATAAAAATTATATTCAAGATTATAGAGGTTAGTTGTAAAAGAAAAGCTCAATAATATTAAAATAAATAAAAAAGAATTAATGTCGAATTTCGACATTTCAAAATATACAAAATAATAAATTTTAGATACTGTTCTCAACTCTTGTTTAAAATCTATATTATATGAATAAAGTTATTGTTAGATAATGTTTCTAAAATTCATTTGTGTAATTATATAAACAACTTTAAACTTCGCTCAAAAATGAGATATTTCCAATTGACCCTATTAAAGTTTGATGTACGTGCTTCTTTTTAGTTACGTGTTCCATCGACATCGTCCAATTATAATATGCAACTCGAAATAGAACGTAGCGGTATTACGGTTGTATAAAAACATTTTAGCGTAACGCTTTCATTTCGCAAAATAACTTTTCTGCACATTGTATTTACAATATAACTAAAAAACATTGATAACTTAAAAAAAAGGACGAACTATCAATAATCACCAAGATAATACCAAATCCTTAAAATATCTTTAAAGTTTTTATGGAGCGTTTTTTATTAAACAGTTTCCGTCCTACAGGAAGCTATTAGTTTTAAGTATACGATAAAAATTTTGCACACGATATGAACTTTTTTGCGAGTTCATACGTCGCTTTTTTGCAGAACAGCTATAACTGGTTACTACCAGAAGCATCCTGTATATATCAAGTTTTATATTAATGGTACAAGAATATTTCATTCTTGATTATATTTTTCCGGTACAGTTCGAAATGATGCAAAAATAGTTTTGGATGAAATCAGAGTTATTACGTGAATTGCGCAAGTTATAATTAGGAACTTTCAGAATTAATTAGCAGACGCATCCATTTTGAGTTTCTCGGAACATAAGAGAGTTATGGGTACACTAAATGGTTAAATTAAAAGTAATAATTAGTTTAACATGTTTAACTCTTACTCGAGCATTCACCTTTAACATTCGGCCCCTATGTGTTTGCGTATAACTTACATGGTTCCCCCATGATTTTACGTGCCCACTTGCGTTCACCTTGAAATTTTTTGTACAGAAATAATAAAAAAGTTATATAAAATTCATGTCGTATTTGTAGCTCTTGTTGTATAATGTCAGTATTGAATTAAAAAAAATATATGTATAATAACAAACTATAAAAAACACAATATTCTTCGAAATGCATATAATTCAAAGTTATAATGTTCTATTCCTAATTGTATATAGTAAGTAGTACATAATTAAATATAAATTACACTGAAGTCGAAATTCTATTATCACATTATGCCTTAATACGCTAACAATGTAATTATATTGTATATACACTACTGTAGTCAAGTAATTGTAAGACAATTGAAATTTAATTGTATCCTACAGTATACAATCAAGAATAAGTAGTTACAATATTGAAATAACAAAAGAGAATCAATGTGAATATTAAAAATAATAATCTGTGCAAACGATTAGTGAAATGTAACACGATAAAATAAATGTTATATACAATAGTTATTGGCGATCATTTTATTCGACAAGCGTGTCGATAGCATATAATAAATAACGAATAAACTAGGTAACATGTCGCAATTATTGACTGTAATAATAAAATTGCGGAAATATTCGTGATTATTTTTAAGGAGTCTTTTAAATCATTGAATTCGAGAGTTGCTGTTTTTATCCACAGAAATGATAAATCATTTAAAAATGTTGACAAAAGTACTTTTTAAAGTAATTAATATATTTGTATTGCACCTTATAAAATACTCTAAGATTTGGAGAATTTATTAAATAGTCTACATTAAAATATACTATGTATCGTTAGGTTTTTAAAACTTAATAATGATGTTTAATATATATAGACACTTTGAGAAGAATAAATAAGACTTGATTAATGCAAACAAACTATTTTACAAGTGGCCGAATCGTAGGCAGACTAAGCATGGTGATTATGGCTTTTTATGAACTTGTTTCTAATTAAATATTTTTTATCACTGTTACTTATTTCACGAACAATTAATAAAAATAAGCTATATTCATTTTAAGGTTAACATTATGCAAGAACTACATTATTTCCGACAACCAGTCTTAAGTATTTTTACGATGAAACCTTGTATTTATTTATATAAGTTCCGTTTGGTCTTGTCCCAACTTAATACGATAAAAGAAAAAGAAGATATGCCTAAAAGTATGTTTTATTATTCATTCAATTCCTTTATAACGTGTGAATAATTACAATAACACAAAATCAATCATATCATATAAAATATAGAAGTAATACAAATTCTTAAATAACATGTGACAGTTTTTTTTCACATGAAAAATAACAGTGATATTTTAAATGTTCCATGCCTAGCAGAATAACAGACTAGAGTATAATAGACAATAGGTTGCGATCGACGCGCGTCGTGAACTGTTGCTGTCAACATTATAATGTGAGCCGTGACCGCCAGACGGCGTTATGTTCGCCACAACCACTCCCCTAATACAATTCAAGTTTTTACAAAATACAAGTATATCGTTGTTTCAATTGGGCCAATAAACACTGCATAAACCGTGACTTGTACCTTCAGAATGATGTCATCTCGTAATCGAAATGTATTCACCCGCTTGTTATTAACCGCAACCTCAATTCTATACCAGGATAATAAAGTCAGAAGCATTCAGAAAATAATTTTATTACGACTGATTTTGCCTTGCTAGGAATATTTTTAGAGCGAGGGAGCGTTTATTGAACGGTCGTACACATGCGCAATGCTCATTTGGAGACGGTATCTGTAACTGCGAGTTCGTGCAAAATAAATACATACTTCAATCACGGACACTGGTCGAAAAATGTCGTATTATTACCGAAAAGTTACTGAAACGGATTCATATCGTTTTTTAAACTTTAATTTAACTATAATTCACGTGAACATTAGTTGGAGATGTTTTGATGAGTGTATTATTAACAATCTTCCTGGCTTGTCGGTTGCCATGTAATACAAAATAAACAAAATCACGTGGAAAAGAAAGTGGTCTCGGTGTCGGTTCGCGGTCAGTGAGCGTGACGTTCGCTGTGACGAAGCAGCCATTAGAGTCGCTCGTTCACTCTACTCCTTATTCGACACACCTCGCCGCGTTATTCGCAATGCCGCCGTGGCCAAACTAGAGTGTCAGTGCCCCACACATGCTAAATTTCGCCGTATATTCATGATACCACGAGATGAATCAGATCCGCGTCAACCACGCTCCGTACACTTATAGGTTTAACTGTAAATCGCAAGTAGAGTGCAACGAAAAGAAAATTTATGGTCGTGATCTGATCGGCGTGAATGGGTAGGGTCGGAGGCGAGAGATCTGATTTTTCCGTGCGAGCTGGCGGGCCAGCGGTGGTGGCGCCGATAGCGTGTACCGCGCGCGATTCTCAGTCAGCCGCGTGCGTGCGAGCTGTGAAAGTCTCCGGCGCGTTATGCGTTCTGTTTCGAATGCGTCATCTTCTTCGGGGTCTGGGTTGGCCCAGCTACGGATGGGTGCACGGAGACAGAAAACAGACCTGCAAGTCGCAGAACCTGCGGCAGTACGCTCCTCCAGCCCCGCTCCGAGTCTTCGCAGCCAGAGGGCTAAACAATACAGGTGGTCATAAACATTAATATAAACATTCGTGATCGCGTGTTCTATTATAAACCATTAAATTTTAAAATACAGTTTTCTACATCGGTATCTAAAATATATTTTACATTTGTATCAAATTGTTTATTATATTGACATTCTTATCATATCGGCAAACGAAGGTAAATTTTATCTCGATTATATCAAGTACTTTCAATGTACAGTTATCTATGATTTTGTTTTTAAAATAAATATATTATTTAAAGAAATAATAATGATATCGTTCGTAATATAGGAGGAAGTTGTTTGTATTTATTTCTATCGCATGACAAAATGCATTAACGAATACGAGTTATCATGTTTCATGTGTTTTACTTATGTACAAAATTGCACTAAACTTCGCTCTACTTACATTTGCCGGAAGGGACGTGTGCAATTCGACCAAAGCAATACCGCAAGGCCAATCTGAAACCGAGAGGCGATTGCGTTTGTCCAGTAAATGTAGACGTCAGTTACATGTTCAAAATTAAAATTCAAACAAATTCTATCATCGTTAGATGTCTTACAAGTAATTAACGGTACATCCATTAATTACATTAATGCTTTTTTATTTGAATTCCCTTTCCCTTTTAGTTACATTTTGTAAATGTGTATCATAAACTCTCTCACGTATATTCTGCTGTTTTATTTTTAAATTATCAAGTTAATTTGATATATTACGTTTCAAACCACTTCTTCCCACAACTAGATACCTAAGCATTAATATTTAACACAAAATGTTCTCTGTTTGTATAAACAATGGATGTTGATCTATATAATCATATATTCAGATTGATAAAGTTGAACGTTTTTAAGATTTTCTACTATCCATTTTGTTAAAAAAGCTAATAGATGGCGCTGTAGTAATTCAACTTATATACCGATCAACCGATGGCTATGGAAATCTCTATAACATAGATATTTGGACACTGGTAATATCATAATTGATAAAAATACATTTTGGATTTTAAAAGGTTATACTTTATAAATGCTCATAATGCTATTAACAAGGAATTATGAATAAGGAAACTGTTGGAGGGCAAATTATAAAATAATTTTAAATATTGGACTATACATTCAATAGTGTAATAACAGTTTTCAAATCCATATACCTAGAGATACGATAAGAAAAGAATTTAATATACATGTGTAGAAAACGTATTTCTTAAATATTACGTGAAGTGTCGTCACATTTCGGTTACAAACTCTTTAATAAACGAAGTATGATAAAAATAAACGTAATGCCATATCAAAGTATGTTATAAAATAGTAGTGAACAATTGTAGGAACTGAAAATTTTCAAAATCTGACTTGTATTTATTGCTCTGTAAACATGTGCGGTGTTATTACATAAAAAGTGAAATACGTATTGAATACTTGCTTTAAAAAGGTTACGTTTTAAATGCGCCGCGCTCGCTAAATGTTCGCCATCTTGCTCTTTTGCCTCGATTTGGTTAGGATAGGTTAGTCTTGCGAAAAAAGGATAACGCGAACTTGCCTCGGGCGAGCGCGGTTCACTTAGTACAAAACCTTTTTAAAGCAGGTATTTAATACGTATTTAACTTTTTTGTAATAACATCGAAAAAGTTTTTTAATTATATAAGGAATTACCTAAAATTACGCTAAATTGTATCGTTCAATAGAAAAATTTATCTGTACATATAGAAACGACATAAGAGTTTATCTTTAAACTTTTACTTCCTGCATTTTTCTTTAGCGTTTTATAATAAATACACTTTGACATTACATCTATTGTTATTGTACTATATTTATTAAAGAAGTTTGTAACCGAAATATGATGGAACTTTATGTAATATTTAAGAAATACTTTTTCTTTACATACATTTTAAAAAATTAAGGCATTTGTTTTCAAGAATTTAATTTGTTACAGTGAATACGACCTTTTTCTCTGTTTACGCCGTTAGAATGTAGTAGCTTGATGATTATTAGATGAGTTATTAGGCAACAATAAACAGATGAAGGCTTATTGTTAACTGCCTCTACAGTATATATGTAATATGTAATTTTTATCAATAAAGCGCAACGCCCATATAACTTCTAATGCAATTTCAAATATTTTAGAACAGTGTTTTTCAAACTTTTTACAGACAGGGCCTCTCTTTAGTATGAAGAAATATTTCACGATCGCCTACCCGCGACCCCTCTATCCGTAACCCCCCCCCCCCATCCGTGACTCCCCTACCCGTTGCTTTACTTTCATGTATCTTATTTTGTGACCAATATTCAATTTAACACATTTATTCATTTTCACAATTAAGGTTCGGATAAACATGAGTTCTCATACGTTTTTATTTTTTGATTATTTAATACAAATTATTGTCTTTTAGTTAACATTTTTCTTCTTAAATCTTTTAAAATTTTATTGTTTTTTTACTGCATTAGCTCTCCCAACCTTTTGCAATACCGCTATGGAATTTCACTTCGCGAATCCTTTTTGGGTCGCGACCCACACTTTAAAAAATACTTGAGTGTTTCTCGTAGCATTTTGAGAAATTTATTACACTGCGTTATTTCTAGTCCGAAAAAAACTAGTTTCAGCTTTGAATCAACAATTTTTAACAGAAATCTGATGTTATTAGTGATGACTAATTCGATACAATGCTGTTTATTCGCTCTGATTTACTTCGTCTTGTCAACTTGACTAAAAATGTGGAGCGTCTAACAAAAAACGTGATCTGCGCTAAGAAAAAAAATGTTACGTTGCTTGTCCTAGTAAATTTATCCGATTCTCTCCTAGCCTTATAAGGCTGGTGTGGTTGCATTCAGATCCGTTAAAGGCTACTTGATGAGACCTTGTAAAACGCCCCCGTGGCGTTTGAAATGTAAAATGCTATATATTATTTGTTGTACTGTTATTACCTTTATTTGATTGGCTACATATTCTATAAGGATGCCTGACCTCATGTTATTTTTTTTTTTTGTCTTAAACTGAAAAATATTGTATGACACTAAAACATTCTGGTAGAGACGACGTGAAGTACAGTGTTTGCTCTGTTGCATTTCGTTTGGTTAGTGAGAGTGCCGGAGGACCATTTCCCCTCCCCGCTCCTCTCCTCTCCGCCTCCCAAATCCCCTCATTCCGCTAGGCTGGCAACGCATTTACGGCTTCTCTGGTGTTGCTAGTGTCTATGGACGGCGGTTATCACTTAACTTCAGGTGACTCACCTGTTCGTTTGCCTCCTATGATATAAAAAAAGAATTCTTACATAGACTGTAAGCACTATTAAGAAGACTTTGAGCAATCTAATTATCAGCAATCGTTCGATTTAAAAAAGTCTCTCTATTAATGCCGTCTGACCGGTCCAGAAATATTAGGAAAGAATAATATGATATTGGTTCGATGGTAAGCGTGTAATTTTTGGCCGCCCCCTCCTCCTGGTCTGCAGAAGTAAGCAATGTTCTTAACCCTCCCCCCATAATTACGAAAACATTTATATAAGTATATTCAAATCTGTCTAATTAAGTAAATAAATATTGCTGACGTAATCACTTTCCAAACCTCCATCAATGTCAGCAAAAATCAGTGCTTACGTAATACTTGAATGACCCCTAATGAAGAATCTGAAGCGAATTAGTCTATATAATAAACATACGTTATTATATTATATTTATGTAAATAAAATGACTCAGTAAAATCATATTACTTTTGTTCAAGTATTATTCAGTATTATGTATAACTCAGCATTAACATTGTATTAGCATATAAGATAGAGGATATTCATTATTGGAGGAAAATTATAATCATATGATATTATGTTCACCTTGATATATATTTTAATGGATTTAGATATAACTTTAAACATTTATATTCCAAATGTCTGTCGGTTCCTACTGTGATTAGTATAATTATGTTAGGCGAACTATATAATATTCTAAAGATAGGAACCTTCACCGATATTGTATATAACTATTTATTCAAGGATTATAAAAAAGACACACTCGGTGATTGGTTTCTTCGATGGCGTATAGGTATTAACCCCGATAAGAGTGCCGCGATACTCTTCGATCCTAGGTATCGCGCGAACAAGTTAAAGCCCATAAGGCTATACGATTCCGAGATACCTTGGACCACCGAGGTCAAGTATCTCGGCGTCACTTTAGATCGACATTTAACGTTTGATTCTCACATTAAAAGAGTGCGAAACAAAGCCGCTATGGTCTTGGGTCGCCTCCATTATTTACTCTGTCAGAAGAGCAAACTGTCCCTCAGACACAAGCTCACATTATATAAAGTCTGTATTCGTCCGGTAATGACGTATAGTTGTCCGGTTTTCGCCCACGCGAGGAAGCTAGATTCGGTTCAAGTTTTGCAGACCCGGGCTCTGCGTAAAATCACAGGTGCTCCTTGGTTCGTCCGGAAGGCGGATCTCCACAGGGACCTTAAGATGCCGTCCATCTGGACGTATATTAAATCACTCACTACTAGCTATTTCGAGCGAGCCGCGATTCATCCCAGTCCGTTAGTGGTATCCGCCACGACTTACGAACCCGTGCCCAACGCCGGGCGTTATAAAAGACGTCCGCGACATATTTTTATCGACCCACCCGACGATATCACGTCAGCAAACGATCAGTACCAGCCTGTCCCACGTAATAAAGCGTGCTCACGCCCACGCCCGCGTAACCACAGATCGCGCCGCCGCGGTCTGGGTGTTAACTTCGCTCCCGCACACCCGATTAGGCCTCCCACGGCAGCGGCTCAAGCCTAGGTTCGATCCCTCGGTAGGGAGCCCTTGAGTGCGTTGCTTGCGCGATTCGGTGACACATCGATACATCACTGCTACAACACTACACGATCACCTCCACATACGTGCACGCCTACATGCTACACATCTTTGTGGAAGGGTTACTTTGTGAAAGATTTTTCCCTTATCGAACTGAAAAACTCTCCTAATTTTCCGATAAAAATATATGGAGGAGTTGTTGAGGCGGATATGCTGGTACTCATATACGTTTCAACAACTCAAACATATATGAATAGTTAGCTAGATTAGCTAAGTTAGGTCGCGATTTTTGCATGCAACGGGTAACAGCCAAGCCGAGGTGTGCCGTGTACCCTTGAGCTAGTTACCATTATAAAATCGGCTGAGTGCCTTAAGCGCTCGCCTTAGTAGTCCGGTGAAGCTGTTAAGACCTTGCTAGGTCA
>JACEII010000139.1:603406-650430 GCA_014332785.1 Antheraea mylitta
AAAAAAAAAAAAAAAAAAAAAAAGATTATAAAACTGATTTTAATAATATATTTTAAGTATGTATATATTGTACAATCGATTTAAATCGATCCATACCAAATGTAAACACCACATAGACAAAACAAGAGAACGCTTACATGGTCTTAGTATTTTGATACGAGAACTGTTTAGAATCAATTACTAAACTGTTTGATCGAAAATATTAAGTAGATATATGTGGTCTATTACTTAATATAATACAATAGCCATCAATTATATGGCATAATAGCCAATAAGATGTAGCTTTTGACTATGAGATCTATTTATTTTTCTTTTATCGTTTAGTAAGAATAATAATAAAGTTCTATGGTTTCTCATTCAATGAGCCATATGTATCGGTATTTTTCTAGAAGTTGCAGAGATATAAGTGTCCGAGTTATTATATCTAATAATACTAAGATCACACAAAAGTTTTTATATTGAATAGAGTGGATGTTTAACCTCTCTGATTGTGAAAAAGGAGAAGATTAAGACATGAAATTTTTTACGAAACGAATAATCCTGACTAATGTTATAAATGAAAAAGGAGTTTTTTTTAATGTTGCTCACAAAAAGACATGCGTAGAGAAAAGGTCGTGGGGTAATTTTCATTCATAAAAAAGCATTATTCCCGAAGGATAAATAAAATTTACATAAATACGTGTGCAGCTGCGAGTAATTTATACAAAAAAGTGGATTATAAAAAAAAGTTGCACACCTGAAACTTTAAACTATCATTTTAGAACGACTATATTTGTTCTAATTTAAATAATATATATAACTACCTTCTCCCCGCGACTTCGTGCGAATGGAATAGTTACTTTGGGGCAGCGGAAGCTCTCAGAAGGAAAAAAAAATGGATTTTTATACACTCTTCACTAGTGGCTCGTTCCTGTTGGTACTATTGATGATATAGCCTTCCTCGACAAATGAGCTATCTAACACCGTAATAATTTTTCAAATCGGATCCGTAGTTTCTGAGATTAGCGCGTCTAAACAGACTCTTCAACTTTGTGATATAAGTATAGATTTTGTATCCAATACTTTAAAGTCTTAGAATGGGTATCGTTTGTGAAGTTTTACGCCTTTCTTGCATGCACTATTGGCTCTTGGTTTCGTAAGCGGATGTTATCGGTTTTCTTTTTCCAATATAATCATAGGTATTACAGGCCGACTGCTATAGTGCGAACGAACTAAGACATCAGCATTTTACAATATCTAGAGCCTATTACGTACACTTAAATACAGGTCATTCACATACTAACTTTAATTCTGTCTTCGTACAATTTATATGATTGTAAAGTTAGGTATTTAAATATATCTGTCGTGTTTTATATCAATCACAGGTGATCCTATTCTCTTTTGGTTTTTATGTGACGCTCTTTCAAATAATCAAACAGTCTTGCGAAATTTTTGCATGTTTTTTTAGAACCTTTCATTTTGAAAGTGGCTCTGGTAACTTTAATATAAAAGACAATAATGACTAGTCTTTTATTTATGTCTATAATCTTTCCGAAGTGCAATAATATTTGTAGTTCTATGAGTCTCCAAAATCATCTTTTACGGAGAGAGGGTGAAACGCGTTAGTTCATTTTGTAGCGGAGATGTCAGACAATTGAAAAATCATTTTAATGTACTCTGATTTTAATTTTGAGCACCTTTTTTTATATGGGGAAATCCCTACAGATACCCACCCCAGTTGGGCTGCTGAGGGTGGGTTATGTCCGACTTGCACAGATTAGAACCCTATGGTGCCTTCACTTAACTATAGGCCGGGGTGTAGAAGCTTCCACTGGCAATATGTCTACTCCACGGCAGGTGAAGGCCCCTCATCAGGGGCGAGAGTTGCCCACCCCGACGATCATGGGAGACGCATCGGCACAATGCGCCTGAAACACACGAGCCTGTGCTGATAACTGCCAGGGCGAGGGACGTGCCCGCGTCCACTGTCCGCAGGCCCTTTTAATTTTGCGCACCCTCAATCAATCTGAGTATTAACATGTTCTACTTCGAAAATTAACTACATATGTAACCGTATAAAAATAGTCAATTAAAAATTTGTTAATCAATATAAGTACACTAGTTGTGCCCGCGACTCCATCCGCGTAGAGCCTAATTTAAAAGAAACCGTGACTAATAAAGTCATCTGAATATATTAAGACCATTTACTTATCTACTTTTCTCTCTTACTATGTCGCGTCGTCATTAAAACTACAATAACTTTTGATAGAGTGAACCGATTTTAATGAAACCAAGAGTAAATGTTACTCAAGGTCCTCGAGGATAAGCTTTATGATTTCCTTGGTGAGATTTTATCGTGAACGCAGTACCTTAAGCAGTAGTGCGTGTTCAAACAGACAGACATTTATAAAAGTCATTGAAATGTATTTTATTACTTATCTCTGGACACCTGCAACATTTTTTTTTTCACAAAAAATTAAAAAGCACGGACACGTTACATTTACATTCCTATTATATGTATGTTACTTTGAAAATATTAATGTACTATCTCTTTTTTTCTCTGTGTTAGTTACTGTTTGATACCTATCTTTTTATGGCTTAACCTCCAAGCAGATCACAATGAAATTCGGCATAGAGATAGTATGTGACTTGAAGAAGAACATAGAAGTATTGGCATAAAAAACTATAAAAAAAACTAATTATGATTATAAAACTTGTTATTGTAGGTCTCCGTATCATGGAATCGTTACTACATATATGTTAACCCAATAAAAAGTAACAGAACTTATTTATTTTTTTAATGAATTTTATAAGGGCATACTCCAAAAGTAACAAGGTATAACCTAGAGTTAATTTATTTTTATTCACGCCTTTATCCTAACAAGACACTGAAATACAGTTTAATACATTAATGCTCGATTTCCGAAATAACAAAGTTATCCTTAAGATAAACTGTCAAATGGCCAGTTAAGTTTTACTGATGTATCTTATGAATGTGTTCAGTAACGCAATTTTACATGTTATCGAACCGATAACGCTTTTGAACAGATAAACTACAATCAAAGTACCTCCGAAACCGGGCATAAATGAATTAACAAAGTAAGCTTAATTCATTTTAGAAGTTAATTATAAATAGATTTTAATTCAAGTATAAGATGATTACAGCTATATGGCTTCTCTATGTACTTAGTGACATTTTGTGATTACATTGGAGCCCTCGTTTCACGGTTGGGCGTGAACGTGACTCACCGTCACAAATTAATTAGCGAAATAGGACAACTAAACTGACACTTTTTATTAACTTTAGTGCTGAGGATCGCAAAACCATTTTACGAATCATCTGATTTAGCACTTATAAAAAACTTAGGTCTTCTTCTATCCTCCTATCCTAGATATAAACCTACAAGTAAGTTTTTGATGTGAAACATCTATAGGCGAACCCTAATCCTAATTTAGGCTTGGCGACGTGGCGACACAAAACACAAACTTTGCACTATTAACGAAATACTCAAAAACATTTGCAACCCCATCTGTATAAACATAAGATTCAAATTGTTTGGTGGGCCAATCGTTATAGTAGTGTTACGCTTTTTTTTTCTTGAACTGACTACGCTATTGACCTAGCAAGGTCTTAACAGCTTCACCGGATTACTAAGGCGAGCGCTTGAGGCACTCAGCCGGTTTTATTTTTGGCAACTAGCTCAAGGGTGCACGGCACACCTAGGCTTGGCTGTTGCCTGTTGCATGCAAAATCGCGGCCTATCTTAGCTAACTTAGCTAACTATTCATATATGTATGAGTTGTTGAATCGTATATGTGTACCAAGCATACACGCCTCAATAACTCCTCCATATATTTATTATCGGAAAATAGTGTTACGCAATGCGCGCCGACGACCTAGTGCTCTTTGATAAATGCCGCTAAACACACCGCGCCTGCTCCTAGTTGATTTTTTTGTATTTAATAGAAATTAATATCTATGTGATAAAATAAATAGAATTATTTTATAGAACAAATTTGTAATGCTCTCTCTTTTCACTATGTCATAGTTGATAACTGTCGTAATCGGTTCTTTTATGCAAATAAGTACAAAAAAAATCGATGTTTCACATGTCAGGCGTCCCGTGACGGGTCAATCTTTGTAGACAGATTATATGCACATAAAACTAACCGTACAAAAGATTCTATTACATACAATGGTCTTTAAGTAATCTTACATAATATGCATAAATATACCATGAGTAAGCAGAAACCATTTCTAAGAAATACGGAAACAGTAATACAAAGAATATACAAATATTGCATAACATTGTAGGTTTCATTCACCGCAATATGTATACGAGTTAATTTTACTGTCACTTTTCAGTTATTTGCACGTTCATCAATTTCGTCATGCTTTCGCTATTGCAAAGATGTATTTATACGTGATCAATATTACCCCAATCAAATTTGATATATCAAGTAGTTTGACACTGGCTTCTTGTATTTTTTACTAGCTATTGCTCGCGGCTTGGCTCGTGTTGATTTATTTTTGGTCTTTCCTTTGGGAACAGTACACTTTTTCTGGATGAAAGGTATATTAATATATACTAATGGACATAATTGTCCAGCAGGACTTTGCTCTTGGTAACGTGTATCCGAAATGCCATGAAAATCGATAGCGTAGTTAGAGCGTGAAAGCGTAACAAACAAACGAACTTACGTTGCATTTATATTATTAATAAGGATTTTTGTATTGTATATAATAAATAGAATAATTATGTCTCATTTATATAACAAGATACAGTATATGACATAGATACAATAAGCACAGATTTATTCTTAGACAGACTCATCTCATTTAAAGCCATAAATGTAAGAATTCATTAAACCGGTCTACTAATACTGCATTTTTTTACGGCTCAGGCCAAGGTTATTATAATTCTCAACTTTACTCGACCTTAAGCGTTTCTCTATAGCAAAAATTAAATTGTGAATTATTTTATATTTTAAAACGTAATACAGTCATGGTGAGACCTGTAGGCTGCTGCTAGATATAGCAATAGATAGTTTTGAATAATATTTGCAATTTTTGTCCTGTAAATACTCTTTGTAATTTTCTTTTATTTTAACATAATTATATGAATGAAAATAAAATATAAGGCGATACTTATTTTATTTATGCATTAATAATATAGGTCTGAAATGAGATCTTCCTTCGAAAGAAATGGTCATAGTTATGAAGTTTTTCACACTACCATGTTTTCTGTTTTTTGCTATAACATCTAGATTTTGCGATATGTATATTTTTTCTATTAACAATATGGGTTTTTAGTTATTTTTTTAATTTTTTTTTTATTGTAGCACGGCAAAGTGACTGCACTATGCCTGATGGTAAGCACAGTACAATCCGAAAATAATAGCGACCACCGATTGACATACTGTCCATCGCCGGTCGCCACTATCATGCCGGCCTGTAATAAGCTGGATATGCACAGGCTGATCCCGAAACGTGACCCGTAGAAGCGAATCACTATTACGGGCTTTTTCGCCATATACATGGTGGTTGCGACCCAGTCGGGCTGTAAAACCCTACCACTCCGCTTGCGCCATTGCCTCGTTCGTTATTCAGCAGGGTGCACCACGTGTAGGTGAGGTTGGCTTGGGTGTCTCAAGTCTTATGATGTTATTCGACACCCTTTACACCCCAAAACAACAAAATGAATATTAAAAGGAGAGGAAAACTTTTCTTACAGATCAGTGTAATTTCTCAATTATAAATAGAAATGGAGTCGTAATTTAAATAATTATCTTTTTGTTAAATCGTTTTAGCTTCTTTAATATTTACTATGATACTTAAATAATAACTGTCTATAATATCTGGGGGTACGGCAGTGCTCCGGCCAAGTCGAGCTTTCTTGGCAGTACTGTTCTTTTCTCGAACTAATTCAGGTCATTTTCAACCGTTTATAAATCCGTTGTGGATAAAACTAGAAGTCTGAATTATATTTTATTTAAAACATTAAAGATTTTTAATATTTTCACTATAAAGTCATTATAAGATGTTTGATAACTTGGATTTTATTTCATTTTATTTAAACTTGATTATATGTAGCATAATCAGGTATTTTTTAAAATTAAGAAAACCGTAAAATTACTGAGAATTTCATACCGAAAATCAGGCTGTTTTGCGCGAGGAGACTACGGAGAATTGATTATTATAAATGAAAACTCATTAATTTTAAAAAACAATCATCCGTACAACATTGTTAAAGGTTCAATGTATCTGTAGTTAGTCATTAAATTTTCCAAAGTTGAGTAGTTTTGTTGTAATTCTTGCCGAAAAACAGTGAAAATGGACCTTTTTTGAAAGCGCGTCCTTAAGTAGGGACTTAAAGTAACCGACATGGTATTACATGGATCTTCTACATCTTTACAGTAGAAGAACTGAGTTGCGAGACTTGTTTAAAAAAAAATATGTTTCGTTTTTAATGGCATAATGATTTTACTATGACATTAATCAACAAAGGACTTTTTCCCGAAAAAAAAAACATAAGGTTAATCATCTAGCCGAAATAAGCCAGCATAGGACCTATTGATTGATAGAATATTATGTTGTATTTTCTAGGGCCAGTCTGCCTGTACGCACAGCTCGGTTGCTACAACGGTCGCGCACGCAGACTCCGTCGGACGCGGGCATCAGCGATGGCAGTGCATCGCCGGCACCCGCGCCCGCCTCTCTGCTTCAAGACGTGGTCGACATCAAGACACTGCTGCTGCAGCTCAAGCGGGTCCTACAGGAGGTTTGTCTTCTAAATCCTGCTCTAACTAAACATAAACTATCATGCGTAACGAATCTCGAAGTTAGATGTAGTCCGGTGAAGCTGTTAAGACCTTGGAGGGTCAATAGCGTAGTTAGTTCGAGAAAAAAAAAATCGAAGTTAGATGGTCAAGCTAACATATAATATACGTGGGTAATAAATTTTGAATTTATTCTCACTCTATACTCTCAGAAATAGAATTAAAATCAATCATTCACTTCTTGATGAGTAAAATTTAAATTGCCTTCGTGAAATAATAAGCAAAATAATAAGATCCACATTTAGTATTCTATAATTATTATTCGAATTCATCACAACATTAAAGTATTATTACTCAGACAAGTAGTTTAAACATTGTTCTTTGTAAAAATAAATAAACAGTAAAAAGTAATTTAACAAAAATAAACAATTGTTATTTAATACATTTCCTGTAATTTAATAATAAAAGCTCTCTTCTGTCTACATGTCACAAAACTCGCAATATGAATAAATTAACCTTAGCGTATATGAAATTAAAACGAAAAAAGTATTAAAACTTAATGTTTAATTTAATATCTATGTAAATAGTCATGATACCGTTTCCATTGTTCCGCATTATAAATTTTGTTTTGTTGCGCATATATAAACATCTAGCATGTGTAATTAGAATATAGTGTGAATAGATAAATAATTAGTAGAAAGAAACTATGATATTGTAACATTTCTTGCTATTTCCTGCATAAATGTAGCACATGAGCGCTATACAATCCTGTCTATTAGCATTACTCGTACATTATTGATTTGCATTTAGCATGTCTTTTGTAGAATCGTTTTGCACATGGATTTGCTTTATTATTAATTAAAATAAACAATGCTTCTTGAAGTGATAATAACTCAGTTAAAATAGCGTGTTCAGACAGCGCCTCGTTTTACATAGGTTCAAATCCTGCAGAAGGTTGGAGTTTTCAGTGAAGGAAAACATTGTATTAAAGCCATAGGCAAGGCGGTAGGGGGTTTTCTAATGCCACTATTGGGTTGAAAATCAATAACGGAACCACTATAGTTGTATTCTGAAAGCTGTACCTGAGTCGTTACCAGTACTATTCTAGATTTAATCTATTTTATTGCGGTGTATCAAACGCTAAAAACTGTACATTAAAGGAACTTTAATGAATAGATAAACGGTGTTATTGCAAAAAAGTTAAATAAATACGTATTGAATACTTGCTTTAAAGAAGTTACGTTTTAAATGAACCGCCTTCGTTGAATGCTCGCCATCTTGCTCTTTTGTCTCGCTTTGGTTAGGTTAGGTTAGACTTGCGAAAAAAGGATAACACGAACTTGCCTCGGCTGAGCGCGGTGCATTTAGTACGAAACCTTTATAAAGTAAGTATTTAATACTTATTTAACTATTTTGTAACAACACCATATATGTTGAAAATAAACCTTGTATGATATAAGTCAATTTTAAAATATTTTTTACAAATGAAATGTAAAGTAATTCAAAACAATTTATGGAATAAATTTTTTTATGATATCTATTTGTTCTACTTAAGTGACAAATAATTGAATTGCAGAAAAATAAAACATATTGCAGTCCATCCATAGTCATTTCCTGATTGCAAGAGGTCTATTTATTAGATTTTACATTTAAAAAACATACCAATATCTACTTCAAATATGTTTGACCCCAAACATTAAGTAGTTTGTTGATTTAGTTGTATAAAACGGTACGTTATAATATTTATGTTAATGTAATGAAATCACTGTACAGAAATGACTGCTATTTTAAATAATATTCGTATTATTTAAAGTGTTTCATTATGATTGAACTAATACTGTACATTTCTAATTGAATAGATAACTCTTTGCGTCTTATTAATTATTGTTTTAGTATATTTTTACGGAAATACAACAGTTTTCAATTTGCAATACAAATTATTAGGGTCTCCATTAATATTATAAATGCGAAAAGAATTGCGAGTATTTAACTTATTTATATGTGTCTGTTCCTTTTACGATTGCATTTTAATCTTATTACAATAAAGTTTGTCATAGGAGTAGCGTAGGATATGTAGGTCACGTGACATTTTTATAACGATACTAGTTTATGCTCGCGGCTTCATTCGTATCAAAATTATTTTGGTCCTTCGGAAATAGTACTTTTTGTTCTAGATAAATGGTAGCCATCTACTTTTGTATATCCCTGAAAACCTATATAGAAAAATGTATGATGATCGTTTGAGTACTTAAGGTGTGAGAACTTAACAAACTCACATTTGCATTTATAATATTAATTAGAATAGGACGAACACCAGTTAATGAAAAAAAAAATCACTCGCATTGTTTTTCTGATAAACAAAATGATAATAACGTCAGCTTTTAAGAATCCCGCTGCTGGGCTAAAGAGCTCTTCTCTAAGGAAAATATGAGCATAATCACAACGCCTACCCACAACGTATTAGAGATTTCAAACTCCGAAAAAACTACAGTTCTATAAATTCTGTATTCCAACATACGTTGGTACTTCAAGAACATTTCTCAATAGTCCAGATTTTGTCACAATGCATCGTTATGTTTTCCTTCTCCGTCAGCTGATATGGCTACCAATTTAGAGTATGAAGTGGACGTGTATTCCGATAAGTTAATTGACACATGGCGGGGTTTGAACCTATGAAAACAGAATCGATACTGGTCTAGTGTTTGATTGTTTTTATTCTGTATTTGAAATATTAGTGTATTCTATTGTAGAGTAGTTATTTTGATAGTGTTTATGATTGCTTGTACACTTAATAAGTTTGTTTTGCGTGTTGTAACTTGTTGTTTATTTGGTTGCATCGCCTTGTTTGCTGCACGCAGCCTGGGGAGGAGCATCATTCGATGAGTGTAAGTATCACATGGCGTTACGCAAGTAATTACGAATACGGTATCTCAACAGTTGATAAACACCTATTTTATCTTTACTAATAAAAGTGAAACTTTACAATTAGACATAGTTGACTTACTGTATATATTATATTATTATTTTATTGTTACCTTGTTTCACGCCCACTGCGCATGGTCATGGATACGATACAATTTTATTTTGCTTCAAATCAGAAATACAAGGTTTGTGTTGCTAATTACAATGTTATAACGTAAATACAATTAATTTGACTATCATATGTTTGAATGTCGTAAAAATGTATCCTAATTAAATGTTCTTAACTATTTGCATGTTGTATTATATCAGGTACAAAATAACGAACTAATTTGTTACCAAAATGCTAAAATATATTCACTACTCTTTACGTAAATAGTATATGTAATATGATTTCCGTTAATATTAGTATTCATACTATATACGATACAGAGCGTTCTAAACAATTACTTAATTTTCCATTCTTGTGCGCATCCGGAAATTTACTTTCTAGTGAAATCTACTGAATTATTTTACCTGAGATCAATTTTGAACTCAGTTACTATTTATCTGGTAACTGAAACATATACACTATGTAATTTAATAATGTTTTAAGAATATTAAAACTTTTTCTTTTCACGATTTAATAACTAAGGCTTTTTTCTGACTCGTTAAAAACAAACCGCACGAGATCGGGGAGACGCTATTTTATTTGGAGCTTGGTTCTTGTTCTAGTTTGCTATTCTAATGCATGCATTGATTTCAGTATTTAATTTGTTTAATGGTCTAGTTTTAATATAGTTATTTTAAAGTAAATATATCTATTTCAAGCTTACTTAAACAGTACGAAATCGCGCGCGCGAACATATATGTCGTAGATTTGAATGGACACATGTGCATTTGAAACATGATTATTTCTGAATTCTTACTTATGCCATGTCCACTAGGCGATACCTCCTACTGTTCCTGTTTATTTTATTTTTTTTTAACGTTGTACAGCAAAGTGACTACACTGTGCCTGATTGTGAGCACAGTACAATCCAAAAACAATGGCGACCACCGAGAGACACACCATTCTTCGGCGGTCGCCGCTGTCATGCCGGCTTTCGTAAATGTCTCTTCACGTTACGCTTGCCACGAGATTGTTCCATAGCTACACGGTACATCAAAGATAAGAAGTTTCGAACTTTTTAGTTCGTGCCCAGATAGGATTTAACGTAAAACTATGGCTCCGAAGCCTACGTGGTTCGGTTATGGAAAGAAAAGGAAGGGATTAAATAATAGCTCTGCAGAACATTCGCCCTGATAAAGACGGTAGAATGCTCGGTGAAGCAATATCAAATTTTGTTGTTTATTGTTATTTTATTGTGTATAGAGCGAAACTCTCGACCCGTTGCTGGCGGCGTGCGCGGAGAGCCCCGCGCGCGGCAACGGGCGCCGCCCCCCCGCCTCGCCGCTGCATCCAGACGCTAGCGCAGAAATGCGTCGTCAAATAATCTATTTGCAGGTAAAAAACACTTCAATAGGTGGTCCGGTGAAGCTGGTAAGACTTTGCTAGGTCAATAGTGTAGTCAGTTCGAAAAAAAAAATTCTCAATACTTTTTACCTAACCGTAATCCTTCGTAATAATACAACAAAATATTTTAGATGCCTACACGCAGACTGATTCTGAATTGAGAGTGGAAAGGGGGGGATTGGATGAATGTGTGATTACGTAGTTTTGATTAGTCTATAAATTAATCCTCTATAGTTTTCATGCTTTGATCTTTTATTGCAGGGTCAGCTAGAGGAACGTGATCGATTGGTGCGCGTACTACAGCAGCAGATGCTGCGTATGTCTGAGGGTCATGAGCCACGCGCTGACGATACGTGCAACGTTGCCACACAAACTGATCGGGTACGTGTTTATATTTATCTAATACTAGTTCATTCTCACGACTTCGTCTGCGTTAATTTTTATTTCGTTAAATATTCGTCCTTTTTGGACTTAAGCTCTCAGGTGGCTTGTTTACAATTATCGTTATATTTCAACCAATTTTTAAAAAATCTCTACAGATCCATACTATAATATATAAAGCTGAAGAGTTTGTTTGTTTGTATGGTTGAACGCGCTAATCTCAAGAACTACCGGTCCGATTTGATAATTTACTTCAGTGTTAAATAGCTTATTTATTGAGCTATAGGCTACATATCATTACGTTAAAACAATTGGAGCAGAGCACTAATGAATAATGTCTCAAAATCAGGCTATTTTGAGAGCTTCCGCTGGTTGTCATGTAACGTTGCCATGGTAACGTGATAATATTCTATCGCAAATATTTTCAGGGTTTATTTTGTGTTCCTATTCAAAAAGTTTATTCTAAGTTATTTTTGTTTCCAATTTTTGATTATACGTGGTGCGTTTATATCACAAACATTTCCAAAGTTTATTTTGTGTTGCTATTCAAAAAGTTTAGTAGTAATAATATTCGTCCAATAAGACAGGCAAAGGAATTACTCCATACTGCGAATTCTGAAGTTATGAATATAGGTAGTTATTATGTATTCTTTAGCCAGTTTTCTTCTCTGCCCAAGTTGATGTAAAGGTATAAGCGCCAAATCCTCTATATAATAGTTTTTAAATTTCAAGACCACAGAATTCATGCGTTGTATTATTTTTCATTCATTTCACTTATGCACAATAAACGAACCATATTACATAAAACAGCATTTATTAAACACAATATAGAGTCAAGTAACACAAGATTATGAATAAAATATAAAATTCACTACATGACAGACTGAAATGCCGCCAAAACTCCTCAAAAGTTTATTCTACGTTTTTCTGTTCCCAATTTTTGATTTGTAATATATTACGTATTATAAAAATAAAGTGTGTGTATATAATATTAAAATAAATATTTTTTGGTGAATATCTGTGGTCCAACAAATATCAACAATTTTTTTTTATTCTGTCGAATTGTCTGTTTGTTTATTTGTTTCGGGTAATCTCCGAAATGACTGAACCTATTTGAACTGTTTCTTTTTCTTAGAAATGACTACGCTATTGACCTAGCAACGTCTTAACAGCTTCACTGGACTACACGTAATATTTGAACGGGGATTTTACTGGCAAATAATTAGTTATTTTATTTTATTTTACAAATTAGCTGTTTTATTTTAGGCTAGGGAGTTCAGCAGATGTTGCCCGCTCTGATAATAAGGCAAACTATACCTACACCTTACCAAAGACTCATTTATATTGGTGAAAAGGGCAAAAAGATACGTTCTGTAGTTTTTGATATCATCCCGAATAGACATATAGACAGTCGTGGAACAGGACTTTGTTTTACATCATGTAGTGATGAACCCGTTCATTCGTCTGTGTGAAATTGATCAAAAATATGTTGTTCACTGTAAAACGGCGCGTGTGACATGCGTTGTACTGGACTACAAGAATAAATATAATTGAAAGTCATATGTATATATGGGATTTAAATTGTAGCAAGGTATATTAATGACTTAAATATATCAACAATATGGTCATATTATATCAATATAATAAAAGATTTGACACATATTGTTTGATAATGTATAGCTTAATATTTTCATTACTTTCTTATTTAGTCTAAGTGAGAACTGAGGGTGATATATAGTAGTTTAAAGTTCCAGGTATGTGGCTGGTGATAAATCCCATCCCATTCGATACACTATTAGTATTTACATACATAATGTACATGTTACCTGTTACGGTAGATGATGTTGCGCGTCATACTTACAAATATTTTGGAAAGAGTATTATTGTAATTTACACATAATCACAACTTTTAATTTATTTAATATATTAAAAAAACGCGTGCAAAACCGCGGGTAACAGCTAGTTATAAAGTTACTAATGATCAAAAATGTGTTGAGAACAAAATTTTCTTATTCGAACACGCAAATCGAGCTGATGTTTAATGGCTTTATCCAATGACCATAAATAATCAACCTCAATTAATAATCTATTCGTAATTCAAGATTATAGAAATAACAAATTCTAAACTTTAACATAAACGCCTTAATTGCCGGAGCATATTTAAAACCCACACTTTTTATACCAAAAAATATCACCACAGATATAGAAGAACGAGTAACCTAAAAACTAAAAATATATAATTTTTTTAAATGTAAATATAGTTTTAGTTCATGATTTTTCATATGGCAGGTAGTTTTTACTTGTAAAGTGGCGTATCCTTAAGGGATTTTCCCACGTTAATAAAAAAAAATGGTAAAGCTTATTCACCAATTATTGATAAATTAAAGAGACTCGTCGTTCAGTTGACTCGCTATATTTTAGCAAGACTGTACGTATTCGGTTATTACAGCCTCAAACATCCAACGGTAAAGGGCTTAAACAATTAGACCTTACAAAAGAGAGCATACTAAACGTTTTTCACTGCAAGTTTGCATCAACCCTCAATGAAGTAACCAGAAGGTACTTTTTGCGTCTCTATAAGATCCTCATAAGTTAGACCGAGTTAACTTGTTTGCCCAGCACTGCTGCTTTATATTGGAAATGACTGTGACGGTAGTCCTTTCCGAACTGAAATGTGCATGAACTCTCCATTATCCCGGTTCATAAAATTTTCATCAGTAAATATGCGGGAATGAGTTGTAGTTATCTCAGTAAAGTTAATTAAAATTACTAACACTGTCCATTAATTAAAATGGCAAATAAGATATAGAATTTAGTTTATTTACATTTATTCCATAAATAAACCGAGATGAAATTTAAAACAATCATACCAACGGTTCGTATCGACTATATTTTCGCTACCTCATTACCTAGTGACAAGAAGATAAAAAATATTTATTAATAGATATCTGAATATCTTCTTTAGAAGACTCAACAATTCGATTGCATTATAACTACTCACCTTGGTAGATTACGCTTTAATTATATTACAATTTTGACACCTACGAATATGTTATCAGCACTTACATTGTAAGCAAATGCGACAGTGGTCAACAGTTCAAACATTTGGTAGATAATTTAGCCGTACTTTAAATACATATATTATTTATGTAGGAACCGGATATTAAGATTACACTAGTCCGATGAAGCTGTTAAGACCTTCCTGGGTCAATAGCGTAGATATTTCGAAAAAAAAAAAAAATTATACTGTAAATTATAAATTTCAATTAGAGATGTAGTATTTAAACTTGTTAGATGGTATGATTGTCTACCTATTCGTTTATGGGTAGAGATCTATATTTGAATATAGTTAAAACAATAGATTATGACTGAATCATTTTTTTAAGTAAAATGAAACTTATGTCCAAATGTAACACGAATTCTTATATCACAAGTCAAAATTGCCGTCTCCTTAATAAAAACATTAAAATCCAAACAGAATATCTATATCAAATATTTGTATCCACGGGTAAAATTCATCATAAATATGTTTGACCCAATCTTTAGATCGGCTCATTCAATTCTGAAAATTATTGCATGTGTAGGAAGCTAAATTATTCGTTTTTAAGTTTTATTTTGTAATTAATGCGAGCTATTTCAAGTTGTCCATAGATATCGTTTAAGGAAGCTCCTTTCTGTGTTATGTTATAATGATTTATGTTATGTGTTACAATAATATGTATCGTTACCTTGTTTTCGTTCCAGTTACGGCCACCAACGAGTTCGGCGCTAACGAGTTCTGACAATTCCGGATTAGTGAGGTAATTCAATCAATTCGATATACCGACCACACTCTTCCTTATACATTGCTATAGAATACTATATTTTCAGCTTGACATTCATCATCAAAACGATCTAAACCTAATCTCTTATTTATATTGACATATATTTTATCAATTATAATTTATTGTTTTAGGTTTATCCTCGCTTCGTTAAAGTCCATTTACAAAACAATTCATTCAACCTTCACTATATTTTACATAATACCCTCAACGCCATCACATTATCCATCTTGGTCACAATGCAAAGAACTTTGCTCGTCCGCTGTAAAAACTACTATATCAAAGACCAACTGTTTAACGAGTCATTTAAAAAGGTCACAGTGGATCGTGATGTTCACAGAATACATGAGTAGAAAAATGACATTCACACCCACTTCGATGTGCCGTATCACGCTAAATATGTCACCATTCTTTACTGGTGTTTTCATATAAACATTAAATCGCTTTTTTATATTTTAGTAACTAAAACCCCGGATGCTAGAATGTTCTCATTTGTGTCATGTTCATCGACCTCCCAATGCTCATTTTGTTCTAATTTCCTCACATGCTTTCAATCGATCGGATTATAAATGAAAAATGTAATTGTCGTTTGGGATACGGCAGTTTCCACTTGGGTACGAGGGTTCGTCCGTCGGATCAGGTAGCGTGGCTCGACTGCTTGCTCGCTCTTTGCCTATTGTGTTCCGTCAATGTTTTATGCTTACTGCATCTCGTTTACCAGGCTGTAGCAGACAGCGTTTCTGGGAACTCCGATAGGGACTTCAATGATATGTGTTATAGAATGTATAAGTGACGTAATTTGCATGAAAAGTGTTATTTTTATAGGAAATATTAACAAAAATATCATTCCATGATATAAAGTGCACAAAACTTTTAAAGGTATTCAATGAATTATTCCTCGAATATGGTGCTGTAAGCTATTTCTTATAAATAAAGGCCTAAGGCATGTCATATATTGTTATACTAGTATAACTTTTGACTAAGCACGATATTATTGGCACATAGTAATTACAAATATTAATTAATTGGCTTGATAGTTTAAGAATTTTGATTGATGTGTTTTTGTTTGAGTGAAGACAGATAAATATTGTACTTACCTACAAGGTGGTTTTCAAAGTTAATCTATTAATATAGAATTATTGTATTATACTTTGATTATGAAACTTGCTTCTGTGTTACACGCTGCCACTTCAGAACTTGAAGGTGAGGGGTTTATAAGTGGATATTATGTAATAAAACTAAAAGTATGCTATTTTAACACCTATTTTATGAATAGCCCATTCTATTCTAGTAATATATGTACAGGTTGGTATAATATCAGATAAAGCATGTGACTTTAAATTATGTACCAAAAATGGCACTTTCACCATTTCTATCACCTTTTTTTTAATTTAAACATTACTGGTAATTAACAGTAGATATATCTTTTGATTGACGTTTACTATAATATTGACACTTATACCTCTTCCCAAGAAGACATCGTTGAATGTATACTTTATTTTTAAAGAAAAAGTTATTTAACGATTGACATTTTCGCAGTTGGAATGAACAAGCTAGCACGAGGAAGCTGCCGTCTTACAATGAAGCACAAAAGACTAAAAGACCTATTACTAACGGAACTGTTGTAAAATGTCAGTGCGGTGCGAGAAAAGTGATCGGACTCGCTAACGGAGACGAAAACGTACAGACGGACAAACTAAAGGACTCCGTACACTTAAAAACCAACAGCCGCGTCGGTTCTAAGTATTTACAAGCTCTAGCCAACACCGATAATACGAACAGACGTTACATCAAGCGAGACTCGTCCGTCGGCGAGAAATCCGAAAGAAAAACAACGCTTTACTCCAATCGCTCACGTTCCATTGAAAATTTCCATAATCAATATGCCGCAACCGAACCGAGGATCACTAAAAACATTGTTATAGAAGAAACACCATTAATCAAACATCATACTTCGTACGGAGATTTATATAACGGCAGGATAAGTAGTAAGGAAAGCGTAAACGGAAACAGGCACAGTCCAACTTTAAATGGTCAATCGACTGACACCGATTACAGTTCAGATGGTGGTTACAAATCCTTGCCCTCATCTATAAACTGCAATACGATTTCCCCTAAAAAAGTGAGTGGTATACCTCGAAGATCGATCGAACAAAAATTTCTTTCCACTAAACAAATCAAAGCGAGCGCTATATGAATGCACATTTCCGAAGATTCTACGCTCGATAGCAAAGCTATACAAAATAAATGAGTCCTATAAAATTTCGCTTAAATATTTAATTACTAAACTGGCTTTTGAGATTATCTGAAGTCTCTCGTCGAGCGTGGTATATTTGTGTAATTGTGCCATTGTTTGTGTTGTCATGACCCAAAGCGAAACGCTACAGCAACGCTTCTCCGCATTTAAGCTAAAATATATTCCAATTCATCGTGAGGCTAATGATTCTAAGCTGCATTTAGTTGATCGATGCCAAATTAACATCAATATTAAGTATGTAACTTATTTACTCAGACGTCATTTCCTTATAATCTTAATGAAATATTGATTTGACATGAAATGTTTATAACATTGATGGTGTTTAATTTCATATAGAATTGCTTAGTGCATTTTTTTTATTTACAATATACGAAACTTGACTTCTGTGTATTACAGATAGTAGAATGACCTGAACGGAAACTAATTTTGTAGGTTTAATTTACAAATTTGTATACAGGCGATAAAAAATGTTATATTAGATTTTTTATGGTAGATAACGTAGTAGTTAGAGCTATTTATGTGATAAAAGTGGCTGTAAGACTCCTTTTCAGGGCAACTGTAAAGGTATTCATTTAAAATTTTTGTCGGAAAATTTAAAACTGATTCACGATTAATTTACCTTTAACTCCAGATAGAATACAGTATTAATACGGTAGTATTATTTAAACGATATTTTTGAGGGAAAAAAACATATCCTGTGGTTAAAGGGAGCGTATCGTGCGTTCAAAACTTACAATTCTTTCAATTTCATCTTGAAAGAAATTTTATGAAATTGAAAGTCGTACATTGGTTTCATATCGAACAAATCGGTCACCAAAAATTTTAAGTTAATGCCTATACAATCGCTTTTACATTATCTTCCTTACTTGTTATATTATCATAACCATTATCACATACAGTTAGCATCTCCAAACATTTTGTGATTATTTATTTGCTATGTAAAGTTATTTAGGGAAAAGTAGGTATCATAATATGGGTACAAATATCACTTGCTTTGTAAGGCGTTTTAATAATATCTCTAACACGTCTATCAAATGTGTTGTTTAATGTATATTAGTGAAATTAATCTTCTGCGAAGCCTAAAGTATATTACCTGTATTGATACCTAGAAAATTATTCAACAATTGTATTGGAAACATCATTATTATAGTATTTATTGTATTTACGTACTTATGGCTACTTATGTCTATACGTTGTATTCCGCTTTCCTATATTAGTTACATAAGTATAAACCCGATAGCTATAGTAAACTGTAAAAGTTATATTGATTTATGAAATTGAAGTTGTTTCAATAAATGATTTTAATTTTGATTTATTTGCATTATTTTAAGTACCTGGACGACCGAGCCTGGCTCGGTTCTTTAAAAAACATTTTAAATTAAAATTAACTGTTAGGTTTGCTACACAAAATGAGCATTTTGTATAAAAAATAATAATAAAAAGAGATATCTCTTTTGCTGTCACTCGGATTCGAACTGGGGTTAGACGGACTTTCGAAGCAACTGATTTCCATCTGAGCTATTTTTGTTTTGACAGCGCCAGCGAAATTGCTATTATTTAATATAAATTCTAGTTATATTTTTTCATTGTCTGTAAATTTAGATAAAAAAGTTTCCTATGAATTAAATCTAGCTAGAACGATTTATCGTCCCCGAAACCATCTACATATTAAGTTTCACGGAAATAGCTGACGCCGTTTCCGAGATCGTAAATATATAAAAATATACAAGAATTGCTCGTTTAAAAGTATTAATTAAATAAATAAATAATATATTAGATAGATATTAAAAACTAGCCTTTATTTAAAAACAACAGAACTTCTAATGCCGTAGTAGTTAATGAAGTAATTAGTCTTGGAAATGCGATAGCGCATATTCAAAAATTATCTTGAACTTTTGGTCGATATAATGAAACTTTTTAAAATTGTAGTGCAGTGATAGAGAGACCAATTTGCTAGCTATTTCCCTTAAATTCCTCTTGAGCTTAGACATGTAAACAGTATCCTAAATAAAATTTCTCTTTGGTTTGCATTAAATAATTTATTGCTAAATGCAGACGAAACAAAATGCATTAGATTTACTTTTAATGTTTCACCTACTGATAGTAAAATCGAGATCCAAGGGAATTGAGTTGGCTTAGTTGATAACACCGTGTTCCTGGGTATCACACTTGATTCTAAATTACAAAGGGGTCCTCATATAAAAATATTGTCGGAAAGATTAAGTTCTGTTGCGTTCGCAGTTCGAAAGATTCGCCAGCTAACAGACATCGCCACTGCCAAGTTGGTCTACTTCGCTTACTTTCACAGCTTAATGTCTTATGGTATTTTGTTGTAGGGGACAGCAGCTGAGGTGGATACCATATTCCTACTACAAAAACGGGCAGTTCGAGCAATCTATAATTTGGGGCCTCGCGAATCATTAAAGACTAAGTTTCAGGAATTCGGTATTTTAACTCTGCCCTCCCAATATATTCTTGAGAATTTGATATACATCCGCAAAAATTTAGATAATCTGGATTTAGTAAAAGACCGACATAATGTAAATACTAGAAATAATAACAAACTGATCGCTCCATATTTTAGGCTGACTAAGACTAGTAATAGATTTTTAGGTAATGGTGTTAGATTTTATAACAAAGTCCCAAAACACATTACCGACTTACCAGATAATAAGTTCAAGTGTTATGTCAAACGAGTCTTAATTCATAAAGGCTATTACTGGGTGGATCAATATATGAACGATGGCGACGTCTGGAAGTGAGGCCTCTCTCTGTGCGTCCACTAAAAACAAATGTAACCTCGATATGTTTTGTATGTTGTAATTATGAAAAAAATATTATGAAAAGATAAACCAGATAGAGTTTCTTGCCGGTTCTTCTCGTTGACTGGATTGTATTCCGAACCGGTGGTAGTTTTGACGTTCATAAGTGCCATTTCAGGGCCTAAATTTAATAAAGAATATTTTGATTTCATTTTAAAAACTGAAAAGTCGTCAAACACATAAATGTGTTATGACACCTATATTTAGGAACCAGACACTTTTAACTTGAAGTGTTCTCATTTTGAATCACTTCATAGGAGATTTAACGACTTGAGTTTGAATCCTTGTGAAAAAGCCGGAGGCTTCGCTGAAACCATAGCATGGTGGAGCTATTTCTAGGTCTGCTTAGTTAGCTATCACTAGGGGCGTAACTCCCGTCGTTTGAGCCGTATAAATGATACGGATCTTCGAGCTACAAGGGTCACAACTTATGCTACCAAATGTTCGTAACCTCTAATTATCTCTACGTCGAATAAAACCCCAAAATTGTGTCTGCGAAAACTAACGTTTAAAAAAATAATTCAACAACGACTCTACTTTATCCCGGCTTCGCATGAGTACTTGTATCTACCAATGTGGTGTTAAAAGTGTCAAATCGATTCAGAACTATTCTTTGGCACCTTTAAATTTACAGTTAATTAAGCACGCAATCTACTACATCATCTACATTAAGCAATGTAAAGGTCTTCACCCTAACGACTTTTGTAGTGTGATATCTTCTAAGATCTTTATTGAAATGATATGTTTTTTTTTTATTCACTTTCTTCTATTCTGTAGATATTAGATCCGCACCTTTTTTTTTGTTTACGTGTATTGGTCTTGTATGCATAAAAAATCGTATCCGTGATTAAGTTTGTTTTTCTTTTTATTCGTTTATTTAATTATTAACTATTTTTGGTTTATGGACGTTATAGCATTTTTATACTTTATGGCCATCTTTAGGTTTGTAGTCTACAATATCCCGTGCCGGAGCGTTCTCGGCCCGATTTTTTTTTATTGAAGCACGACATAGTGACTGCACTATACCTGATGTTAAGCATAGTACAATCCAAAAACATCGGCAACCACCGAGAGACAGATTATCTATCGCCGGTCGTCGCTGTCATGCCGGCCATAATGACGAAACTCACCCGGTACTGGATATGCACAGACTGATCCCGAAACGCGACGCGCAGAAGCGAGTCACTATGACGGGCTTTTTCGCCATATACATGGTGGTTACGACCCAGTCGGGCTGTAAAACGCGCAAATGGATGAACCTACTAACCGCGTCGTCGGTGACGTCGGTATGGTAGGCACAGGTGTCGGTGTGTCTAGATATTGCCACTATAGCATGTGAAACGCTATCGTGGATTTGCATCCTTCTGCTCTTTGTTTGCAGGATCACCACCGATTTAAAGACCAACGGGATTCATGGACTGTCAGGACGCACGATCCTTACGCTATCCCGTAGCTCTTTTTTATCATTTATGTTATTATTATTTATGTTGTAAATGCCAGTTTAAATCTAATGCTCAATATAAGTATTTTATTATAGATGAATTATGATACAATAAAATAATTTTTCTCAAGATAATTTCTTCACCGCAAACCGATAATGTACTGAAATAAAAATTATTTCGAGAATAATTAGATACAAATCATAAATAAATAATCGTTGTTGCAATCCAAGGGACAAACGAAAAGATACTGGAACACTTAACTAGTCTTACACATTTAGCATATAAAGGTAAATTATAATGACCAGGTTGAATTAATAGTCACACGTGAAAATTAATGAGCCCTATTTAATTTGTCTGTACACTATAAATTTTATTGTTATACGCTTGAACCTTGGACGATCGTCGATAAACACGTGCATAGCGGCCACTGCGTCTTCCATATACCGCATAATAGCACAAACTGGGCTAGTAAAGTATCACTCCAACTCCGTTGTTAGTATACGCCGCACCGATGTTCGAAACACTGCGGCTTCCGAACTCTTGTGAAAGTTTCAATAAAACATATAAAACTTTCTGTGACTTGTAAAGCAAAAAGGTATGTATTTTATATACTATATTTTACGTAAAAATTAAGATTCTATTCGTTACAAAGGAAACAACATAACAATTTATAAAATTATATAAAATATCATATTTTTTTTATTATGATTCAAGTAAATATATTTTAAATTTTTGTCCGTCTCAGTATGATTTTTAAATGCAAATAGTTATGGCGTAGCTCGGAAATTCTTGGAGAATTTCCTACAGGTATAAATAAATAATAAAATAAAATACAGCACCTATAATTCAAATAAATAATTGTAGTATCTTATCAATATATTATGTAGTTATTTAGTCCCTACTTGCACGCTTTAGACTATATACATTACACGAGCAGTTCGAAAGACACAATAGGAAGAGGAAGATTTTTAAACAAACAGATAAAATTGTTTTATTGGCCTTGACCAATATAAAGAAAAAATATATTGTAAAGACTAATTAGCAAGTTTCTATATAATAAATAAACAAATCATTAGTTTGTACACAATTATAAATATTTCATAATATTACAAAGTATGGGAGAATGTGTGATAGATACATCGTTATCGTATCAAACATTCAATAGGGTCACAGCTGATAGAGGAGAGTCAAGACAACTGAATGTTCGTTACAACGATAAAATATATATCGCTATTAAACAAAAACTATCATTAGCTAATGCAACGTTTACTTGTGAAACAGGTATCAATTACAAAAGCTATTGTAATAGTTGCTTGTAACGGTACACGAATTTACTTCATAAAACTTAGAAATCAATAGTGCATGCCTGTACATTTTACACAAGCAGGTACGTAACTTGCAAATCAATTAACTATATTAGAAGTAGTAGAATTAGAAGATTAATTATTACAAATATTTATATAGTACTACCATAGGTTTATTTAGTACACAATTTGTTTTCAGTTGCTTCCATATTTAGCATTTACATGTGAGGCATTATTTTTGTAACATTTCTGTTACAATTAATGTATAGTTCAATGCGATTATCTTTATACTATGAACTTGTTGAATACGTATTTAACATTGGAACAAATCATTAATATAAAAGTGTTTTATTGTATATACTTTATAAATAGATTTAATATAAATAAGAATGGCCTTTTATAGAAAGTAGTTAGTGAAAGGCAATCGTATCTTTCAAATATCTCAATAGATACTGCAAAAACTTTACCAATACTTTCCTAAATAAATGAAGTCATTTATTGCAGCAGTTAATTGTTTATGCGTAGTTTTGGGTCAATAATTATAGTTGACAAATAGAACAGTAGGTATCTTTATCTCCTCTGACAATTCATGTATTATATCGATTATTAATTTTCGTTGTTGCTTTTATGTAAGGTACAGGTGATAATTAAATTATATATTAGTTGTAACTTCGGATTACTATAAATTAACACCTTAATTAAGAGATTTTTCGAATATACTTATGAGACTTGTGCCAAATGTGAATCTGGAACGAATTTCACATTAAATCATGAAATAGATTCGAAAATATTCAGTTAATTTAACATTTTTAATAGATTAGTTCTATGTATTTTTATAATATTGTTTATTATTATTCTATTAATTAATAGAGTTTATCAAATAGTTCCGGCTGTCCATTATTTATCCGTTTTTATAATAGGTAAAAACAAAACAAGAGATAACCTTAAAACGTTACGAAATTAAACACGGATTAAATATGATAATGTGCTTGTCACCGGTTAATGTAATTATTCTGAACTGTTGTTTACATTTTTTGTCCACTTTACTAGATATTAACGGTAATCATATTAATGACCATATAATTATTTGAATTGTACGATATATATTGGATAAAGGCAGATATTAAGAAACATGCATATACCATGTACTACTAAAAATGACTTATTTTTTGGATTCGACCGACATTTTGCCATTCTTATGTCCAACAAAAGGTGGCGGGAATTAGCTACTTAGTAATGAGACTACTGTACAGTTTATTCCAAATCTAGCAGTAATTACGATATGTACTAATGAAATCAAAATGGTACATGAATGTTTTTTTAATTCTACAAATTATTAGATTCAAATTAAATACGTTATTGTGATTTAGTAAATTATAACGCTTCTTTTGTCATAATTATTCGTGACTTTTTTCTAATTACCTAAAATAGCAGTACTAGATTTTGAAGTTATCTACGAAGAATTCTGCATTCAATGTTTATAATCCTATGCCAATATTTTCAGTAGATTTCATGTGATTACGCCTCAAAACAATTGTATTTTCATTATTTATTGAATAACGAGATGGTAAAGTCACGAGTTCGACTATATGCTATAATTTTATGTATATTACTCAATGACTACAACCACAAGACACATTGTGTCATATTAATCATAGTAATAGACTCAGATTCACAGTATTCGCCTTTTAAATTTACAAAAACAAATAAAAGATTGAGAGATTCGGCTTAGTTTTATTTCGTGTATCGTTTGTTATCTTTGTCTATCGCAGTCCTTACACTGTGCGATAGAGAAAACACTTTACAAAACTGAAGCAAGCCGATCTTAGCTGTATATCTCACTCTTCTCCCCGATGTACGAAATCAAATGCTGAGTAGAGTATGCCATGTGAATATGTAACTTACTACTTGAATTTTTCATAATATTTATAATATACATTTTAACAGCCGAGTCTTATCGGAGTTTTTATAATATATATACAACTTCTGTGAGATCATAAATCGGGCAAGAATAATGTCTACGACACAAAAGAGGAACATTCGAAATATCATAGTCGAGGAGATATACACTTGTTGTGCATTTTGGATAGCTGTGTCAGCATTACCCGCTTTGGCGATCTCCTATGTTGGTAAGAATCTTAAACATTTATAAGATTGAATAACAATCGTTCCAGTAAAGATAGTAAATTATTGTAATCTTCGTTTCCTGTCTTAAGACAACATTAAAAAAATGATTGGTTTAAAAATTGATTAAAGCTGGAACTACGAACCAGGATAAAATGAATTTCGATTGGTTCAGTGGTTAGGGTGTTCGCACATCGCGTTGATAGATGTAATTTTGAATCCTTGTTAATGAGCCCAAGCTTTAGGTAAAGTGAAGCATCGTGTCGCACCTACAGCGTAGTTGTAAGGCGTTTTCTAAGGCCGCCTTGCTAGCTGACATCCTCAAATTGAAAATATATCACCAAACATCTATACGTACGTTCCAACAACTGCACTTTAGAGCAAGTCCACGTTTTGCGTGTTTACTTTCTTAGAATTTCATGTAACATCAGGTGAGATTGTAGTCTAAGTAACTATATGAAGAATATATATATGGGCCATTACACGAGAGATTTACAGTAAAATTTTTTTGTTCGATAATTTTTGTATTTTGTAATCGAAAATAATCGAACCGTATTTTTTTTCTATGTGATATTTGAAAATTTCGAAACAGGATTTTTTAAAGTTACGTACTCTGTAAAACACTTTTCTTTTAAAGGCCAACTGTAATAAAAGTTTTTATTTTTTTTATTGTTGCACGACAAAGTGACTGCACTATACCTGATGGTAAGCATAGTACAATTCAAAAACAGTGGCGACCACCGAGAGACAGATCATCCATCGTCGGTCGCCGCTGTCATGCCGGCCATAATGACGAAAGTCACCTGGTACTGGATATGCACAGGCTGATCCCGAAACGCGACGCGCAAAAGCGAGTCACTATGACGGGCTTTTTCGCCATGTACATGGTGGTTGCGACCCAGTCGAGCTGTAAAACCCTACCACCCCGCTATCGCCATTGCCTCGTTCGTTGATCAGCAGGGTGCACCACGTGCAGGTGAGGTTGGCTTGGGTGTCTTAAGTCTTAAAATGTTACTCGACACCCCTTACACCCCAAAATTTCGAATATAAAATGTTCCCTTTGCGGTTTAATTGCGAATAAGCGTACAATCTTTTAAATAAAAAATAGCACACTGTCCGTTTGTTTTTAAACAAAATATAGTCCATTGTTATAATAAAGTTTTTTTTAAAACTTGGATCTATTTTTTTTCTATAAGTTTTTATTAAATATTCTCAAATATATGTGCAAAATTTTGGAGTGGAGAAATGAAAATTGTAAGTGGTACAATTTTTTGAATCCATTCCACGCGTCGCAGCGAGTGAGCTCATGCGTTCAAAACTACTAGGTAGTACTGTAGTTAGTATTAGTAGAAATTAATTTTTCGACTACCAACATTAAGGAAAAGAATATGTATGTTCTCCGATTTTTTTGTTGATAACACTAAATCTATTTAATGTCTACTAATAAAGAAAAGAAAATCGGTTTAGAAACAGCGGAGGAAGAAGCACTTAACTGTTTTAACTTGGCCTATTTAATATTTATACATAGAAGAAGAAGATTCTGAAAGTACAAATGTTATTCTGATTCTAAGCTAGGAATATTATTATATACACTGGTCTAAGAAAATAGAGCGTTAACATAAAATTATAATTATATAAAATACAAAACAAAATTATAAGTTTTTAAGAATTATAACAATATCTATATGTCTTCTTAATTCGCTCCCAAGAGGTTAACGTCTGATACTAAAAGCGATAAACTATACTCAAATTCATACAATAATCTCACGGCTTATTACCTATGTGTAATTTATCAGGAAAGCAGAATTCAAACGCAATTCGGTGTTAAAAAATCGCTTAATTATGTGGCAAAAATATGAAGATATATTTTTATTCACATTTTACCATATTCATTTAAGTTAAATTTAATATTATTATTTTGTATTTATTATTATTATTTAGTTGTAAGGCCTCATAGAAATAGTATGGATGATTTCGTTTTGTAAAAAATAAATTTTAATATTTGGCATTTCCAGTGGTTCGAATAAGCAAACATCTATGGTTAAAACTACTGTCAAGTAGATTCCCACACTTGGAATTTATTAGAACAGACACAGTACGATCTCTTCTGGATACGCACAGGAATCAGGGTATCATCAATGTATTGCTTTCTGTGAAAGGTTTGTTGAAATACAATTGATAATTTCATTTCATTTGAATTCACACGTTATCTTTTCGTTGGTACAAAGTTCAATTTGTAACAAATAACAAACGTGCTCAATCATAGTATATTATAGGGCAAATTAAACGATTGCCCCAGATATCACCAAATCCTTGAATAGAAAAATATTTTTTGACTATTTATGTTTGAATAGGGCTAGTAAGTCAATGACCTTATCGACTGACGCGCAAGTTGTAACCACAGTTCAATGCATGCAGGCAGAGACTGGAACAGGAACTATTGAGGAATTGCCATAATTACATATAGCTCAAGTGTAAAACTTGCCTCAGATTCTATTGGTTCAAATCTGACTAGTCCATGATTTTCATGAAAGAAAAAATCGACATGAAACCATAGAATACTATATTTACCTAAATACTTAATACCTAGTGAAAATCTGGTGCCAACTACCCTTCTATCAGTGTATTCCGGCATTAGTACTTGTTAACTTTTTATTTAAATATAGCATGTTACCTATATCTCCCACTACCTCGACACAGACGATCAGTTGTAATTGTCATTGAATCCTAAAATTGAATCATTTTCTAGCAATTCTACTTAAAAAACAATCACCAACCCAAACTTAGTGTTAAGTACATGTACTTATACTGAGCTCAATGTCATTTAAAGACGGTGAAATAAATTTACTACGTTATTTTAGTTTATATATGCAAGTAACTTCATTATTATCATTATAAAAAGGACATTTCACTATTTGTCAACTACAGCTCTGATTCTATAAATTTCTTTATTTTTTTTAGTTATTTTTTGTATGCGAACAAAGAGATGAGTGCTTATTGATTATAGTATAAAAATTAAAATACATTAAGCAAGCGTATTTTATCGTCGGCATCTACTATTATTAAAAGAAAAAGCTGAATAGCCATTGGTTTACATCACCTTCATTACTCATCTGATTTGATCGAGTTCAAGGAAGACTTTTTGCACTCTATATAATAAAATAATGAAAGTATTGTCTACATTCCAAAAGTAGGTTATAGTAGTAGTTATCGAAAATACAACTCCATAAATTAAATAGCAAAATATAAATTTCTTAAATTAATACGTGATAATCATAAATTTAAAATATTACAGGCACCCTTAACACGGATCAAATAAGAGATAAGCTTATGGAACATGTTATTAACAAACGCGATAAAAACGGCGAACTAATGTTTCCAAGACTGCGACATGTTTTGGTCTCCTGCTGGGGTAACTATGCGTGGGATGCAAACTTACCGTTCCGGACTGAAAACCATTTCATCATAGCTAATGCCGTGTATAGAGGTCGTCAAGTCAACGAAACCAATATTCAGGTCATATTCAGTTCTGTTTGTAGTTACAGTAGCAACGTGTATTTCGTTAAAATCGATAAAATTTAGGTAATTCTACACATTGAGTCTAGACGTTTTATTTTCAGGAAATCAAAGAGTGTTTCCCTAATTAAGTAATAGTAAAACATAACCATAAATTATTTATAGCGTTTTTGTATCAATGCTAAAAGTTGCTGAATCAGCTTGTGTATTTATTTGTGTCATGGTACTATAGATTATCTTAACACTACGCTGGAATTGTTCTTGGATTGTACACTTACCAGTACTTACAATCAGTATAAACAACATCACTGAATGCTGATGGTCTACACTGACACTAACATTAAAAACATTATCTCACTACACTTGTAGTTAATGAATTAATTTAATAATCTTTTGATTTCAGGAATGCGTCAGTGAAATTGTATCAAAATATTTTCCACCGGACCAACCACCCTGGCAATACATAATAATACCTTGCACGACTACTGAACCGAAATACTACATTCTGGTGCGAGTCCACCATTTACTTCTTTCAGGGAAGAAATCTCTCAACATCGGTGATTTATTGATGGTTGAACAGCTAAATTCATCTGATATATTGACTGATCAGGAGACCTCGCATACAAGTCCTCTGACCAGACTATTTCCAACTCCGTCAGCTCTCCCTGAGTTATGGGGAAAGTTAAACGAGAGTATGTCCAATACTTGGAATGAATTCGTATCGGAATACGATCCTCTAGAAAGTCCTAGAGCATTGAAGACTCTGCCGGGCGTATTTCACGTCGCCGGATTAATACTTATATCTAGCGTAAATGCACTTAGACTACTGGTTAAGAGGTCGAACGGTCAGGAGTCAAGACCTACGGAGCCAGTGACCGCAGTAACTTTCTTAACCGCTGTTCAAAGGGAATGCAAGAGAAGAAATTTAACAATAACCAAGGTTAGTTCTTACAAAAAATTAAAGCTTCTAAGGTTTATTCAAAACACGAGATAATTAAATTTGTAGTTGAACGGGTTGGATGAGGCATTATGTAATTAGTCTTTTGTATGCCTGATACAAATTAGGTATCGTCAATACTCAACTTGGGGTTCGCCCAACCACACACCAATATCAAATGTAAAATAATAAGGTTCATTATAACTTAAATTATTTAAAAGTTCATGTGTAATTTCTATCAATTTGTCGATATTTACGATGCGAAGGTGATGACCTTTATTGTATAAAACGACCACTCTAAAATAACTATTATGTGAACGTGACACAAGAAACAAAAGGGTTGAGTATCCACAAAATAGATTGTTTATCACTTATTGCACCATTCTTCAGGTGTGTGCGTTTCAAAAGTTTACCAGTGTTATTACAAAAAAGTTAAATACATATTGAATACTTGCTTTAAAAAGATTACGTTCTAAATGCACCGCGCTCGCTGAATATTCGCCATCTTGCTCTTTCGTCTCGCTTTGGATAGGTTAAGTTAGACTTGCGAAAAAAGGATAACGCGAATTTCCCTCGGTCGAGCGCGATGCATTTAGTACGAATTCCCTCGGCCGAGCGCTGTGCATTAAGTACGAAACCTTTTTAAAACAAGTATTTAATACGTATTTAACTTTTTTGTAATAACAGCGTACATGTTTATTTTCTCAATTACATAGAAGTATGTGTTACAAATTGACTTATCCTGGCGACAATTTCAGATTATAATGTCGCCTCTAATAACAGCAGATCCACGAAAATGGCCACGGCGTACCTTTGACACCTTTATAGCCTCAACTAGCATGTTTATCAAATTTCCATTCCGTTTACGTGATGAACTTATGGCGCTAAACGAATTAAAGAACTATGGGCACGCAAAACAACCGAACACAATGACGTGGAAGTACGGCGAATTAGCATATTTATGTGCGAGAGCGACAGGCGAGGCGTGGCGAGGTCTTATCGAAATATATAAAGCTCCTTCAAAACTATGGACTGATACTATAAGAGCTGACGATGGCAAAAGACATTTATTGCAAACTGTTTCTTTGTGTGGTCGAAAGGTATTTCTTTTTTTTTCTAAATTTCCTTAACCTTTCAAGATACCAACCAATACACAAATAAACAATTTAGAACGCTTTAGAACTTTATTACAGTATAGAAATATATAAAAAAGACAAATTTATGGTTAATTGATTAGATTTTATTTATTTATAGCAAAATTGCCTTAACATTTTTACATTATTTTAACTATGACTAACAGTCGACATTTAATTTCTGCAGATTAGTTAATTACAAAGATTCGTTAAGAATATAACATAATGTTTCTAGCATTATTTTATTACTTTCTGGCACTCAAACAATTTAGAGAGTCGAATCATTAGTTCCGTAGATTATTTCCTTCTACAAACATTTCACCTCTTTATAAATAATATTGCATTATTATACTACTTTTTTTTTTTGTTAAAAGTACCGTATACACTTTTTAGTATACACTCATTTAGTAAACATTACAAGCAGACACTCTAATTTTATTTATTTATTTATAAATATAGCAATAAGGTAGGTTTGTTGTGGCCATTGTTGTGACGTCGGTAGCAAATAATTTATCTAGATCATTACTCAGTCTATTGTATGTAAAATTTACTCGATTTATACACACTTTTGATGCTCGATGATCTCCAATCTAGGTGGTGTGCTGGTCTCACCCTGTATCTAGGGCGGGTATGGAGCGAGTTGCGCGTGCGCTTGGTGTGTCGTGCACAGACATCGCATTATTTGCAGCCACTGACGCATTACGAGCTTTTTACGAACATTCCCATGTTAACCCACCAGAGACAATACTCACTACAGCGCGAGCAGCCTCCGAGGATTTTCTGTTCACTTTCGCGGAGGGACAAGGAAAAATTTATAAGAAGTCGCAAACGGGCGGTACGTATATTATTGAACTGAAAATATGAATATCATCCCTGTTTATAATCTTGCAATGGATTACAAAAGCATAGTATCGAGCGTTACAACTGTAAAATAATTCAGTGCATTGTTAATACAATCTAATATTAAATGTCAATGTAGCTCAAGATTGTAATACATTAAATTCTCTACATTTAATATGGCATTTAAGTGCTTTTATTAAAATTTTAGAACATCTGTGTGGTTTTGGTGGATGATTACGAACATCCGTTCAAATTGAGACTAATAATTAATATTTAAAGAGCCAACATGGCTTTTTTTCATCCAAGGTGCAGGCTCATTGAATGATTCAAGCCGTCATTGGACTGATACAGTGCTCGATGCGTTAACACTGAGCCGTCCTAACTCTATAAAAAATTGCCAAAACAGACAAATAATTTCCCAAATTTAATTAGCTATCATGTCTTCATATAAAAAGGGTAAGATATCGTTTATTTATTTTTAAGGCATGATCTGTCTATCTCTGCCTGTCGGCGGAACACCTCGCCGCATCGCTTCCGTAGTAGAGCATGCGTGTAGTCGTCAGCGAGCATTGGCCGCGGCGTGGGCTGCCCAGGCGAGATGCGGAGCCTTAACCAGAGCCCTTCCATCTCCTCTTGCTAGATTATCCCTTAACCTGCTGTCTCGACGTTTCGCTGTATCCTATGCTGAAATAAATTCCCCTGTGGATGCAAAACCTCGAACGACGCTTTGGGGGCAAATAGTCGAATTTGTCGTGTACTGGCGTCCGCCGCAAGCTAATATAAGTGAGTTATTTTTAGTAAATTTTTATATTGTTTTTTTCTTAGTGTATCTGGTGGTATCCACAGAGTAATCCAAAAATAACGACGACCATCGAAATTTATACTCCATTTGCAGTTGTCGATTCTTCTATTTTATTTATTTATTCGAAGGAATATCAACAGCTTTTTCATACGCAACTCAAAATACACTAATCATCTTAAAGCTAATTAAAGATATACACTAATAGATAATGTAATAATTACAAGAAGATGTTACGTGTTGAAATAAAAAATACAAAAATAAAGCACAGTGAAAAGTTACATATTACACAACCTTATCAAAGAATGTTTTGATGATCGCCTGTTTTGCTGCATTCATTGGACTATTAAAAAGATCTTAATTAGATTCTTTACTAAGTTTATTATAATTACAACAACTTCGCAAAAATAACTATTCTTTCTATAATTAGTACTTGAATGAGGCACATATACATACGAGCAATGACGTAGAACAGTAGACGAAGCCCTTAAAGAAATTTTTAAGAGATCTAGACAATCGACCTCATTTTGTGCAATTTTTAAAAGAAAAGTAATGTCAGCAATATGTCGTTTACTCAGGGGTAGTAAATGGTGCAATTTACAATGCTGCTCATAGGATTTAGATTAATTTAGAATCATATCTATCATGGATACGATAACATTAAACCCGTAAAAACTTTTACCGTATGTATATTCAATGGAGTACAGATACCCTAAAATCCCGCTTCATTACGTTTGATATAAATATATTGGTCTTAGAATGTGACATGCCTTGACATGACACTATGGGCGCGTTCCATTAGACGTTCACAACAGCCTTTTCGCCGTTCCCCTAGACAACCGCGAGCGTTGCGGTCGTGTCGAAAACGTCATTGATGATGTCATAAAAAACGCTCACGCGAAGCTCACGACGCTCCATGTCTGGAGGTGGGTCGACGTGAGCGTTGACAAAATTGGAGGGATTCTCAATAAAGATGGCGACCGTAAAAATGTCATTATTTGATACGGTATAGGATATTTATATTAAATAACATTGTATTGAAATACATAAATGAAATATGTTAAGTTTTGACAATTTTACTTCTCTTGAAAAAGTTGTGAATTCTAAAATTCAATGTAGAATTTAATTTATAATTATTTCATGGTAATTTAATTATTTTTCATTTATCCCAAACGGTCATTTTTATGATAATTAAAATAAAAAAAATTGAATTATACATTGTTCCTTTAATATACTTAAATGAGTTTAATAATTATTAGAATTTACTGGTAAGACTTACAAAGTGTAACTTAACTTCTCAAAGCTTTTGCTTTATTTTTTCTAGATCGCCATTTGTATTATTTATCTGAACGCTCAAAACGTCCATAAATGCGTTCCAATAGCGCTTACGATCGTAATGCTCGAGAGCTAGTGGAACGAGAAAACTCGCGGTCGTGAGCGTGGAGCTTCTACTGGAACGCAGTCTATGGCAGTTATTTAATTTGGTACATATGGTAGTCGTAATCCTGTCGGAAGAAACTTTTATATTTACATGAATTAACGATTTAATATTCTGTAATTTGAACACGATGATTGTAGACATCGTGGAAGACCCGAGTGGATGAATGTGACGTGTAATATTTTTTATAAATTTTATGATCTAAATAAGTGTGTCATATATGTATTTTTTACAAGGTTATAATTACTTGGAATTAAGCTTAGAAATGCAAAATAAACCCAAATACCCAAACTGCATATACGATCAAATCAAAGTAATCAATTTTGGCCAACATTCTTCTCTAAATGATATATTTTTCGGATATGACGGTATAGACCAGTCTGTTGATATATTTAGTTATTCTCTGCGTTAATTTGACTCAAAACTAGAAACCTACTTCTAAGCATTGTTTGTTGAAACCTATGTTGTAAACTTTTAAGTAAGCTGTATTCACTATATTTAAGGATTCACCCCCACATTTACATTTAATGTTCGCCAATGTGTAGGGCACTATTCTTTGTGTAACGTCTTGTTTGTAAACCAATTATAAAAACACAAAAAAAGGAAACAAACTTTGGAACACATATCTGTAAAATTGCAATTTTGTGACATATACCCTTCATCTTGAATTGTTTTTACAGGTATGTCATTAACGGTGATTCAGTATGCAGACTCAGTTCGCATGTCAGTGATGACAGATTCTAGGCTTTCACCAGCACACAACGTCCCAGCGACACGTTGGCCGACAGCCATTAACCAGCTCATTAGCAAAGTCGATCAGGAGATCGCCAGAATATCTACCCAAACGCATCTGTCTGCTGGAACTTCAGAGGCTGAAACAATTCGAGAACTTTCTCAAAGCGTCACATCTGGAGAAAGCCCAGATGAAGAGGAAAAGTTTCAAAGTGCGAGTACACTTAAGCCACCAACGCAGATAACCGTCAGCCCACCTCCATTTCGTCGACGTTTCACAGATATTTAATTTAAAATTTTTGAATGATATTTGTTAAAAATACTGAGCTAAATATTTAAAAATCGAGCTTTACGTTTAAAAAACGGGACATCATGTTTAAAAACCAAATATAAAGTTTCAAAAACCGAGCATTATATTTAAAGAAAACAGAGTTGGATCGTTACATTATGTACCTACTGTTTACATAAAACATTTACAAAATGTTTTATTTCACATATTTTTAAAGTGGAACTTTGAAATTCTGATCGGCATTTGTTTTGTGACAAAAAATGGTAGAGGTAAATACTGTGTCGGGGAGACTGTTGAAAATATCTGTACTATGTATCAATGACGTTAAGTTACGTCGGACGCTGTCAGTGATTGGATGGGTGACCGCTTGGGTACATCGCGTGAAATTGGGTTTTTGTTTTTTTTTTTTTTTATTACAGCACGACAAAGTGATTGCACTTTGCCTGATGGTAAGCATAGTACAATCCAAAAACATCGCCAACCTCCGAAAGACAGATTATCCATCGTTGGTCGCCGCTGTCATACCGGCCATAATGACGAAAGTCACCCGGTACTGGATATGCACAGGCCGATTCCGAAACGCGACGCGCAGAAGCGAGTCACTATGATTGGCTTTTTCGCCATATACATGGTGGTTGTGACACAGTCGGGCTGTAAAACCCTACCACCCCGCTTTCGCCATTGCCTCGTTCGTTGATCAGCAGGGTGCACCACGTGCAGGTGAGGTTGGCTTGGGTGTCTCAAGTATTAACATGTTTTACTCGACACCCCTTACTCCCCAAATTAAATATTATTTCATTCAAATGTTTCTGTGTCACGTGTTACACTTTCTATTTTGTTCTTACATGTGTTTCTCGTCACTTTTGAAAAAAAAAAACAGAGGTAAAAATACCGAGTATTGTGTTTAAGAAAAGCGAGCTTGTAACATTTAAAAGATTGAAATTTAAAAATTAAGCATTATATTTAAAAAAAGAGCTTTACTTTAGCCTTTTAGGATTAGTAAATATCGACGACTGACATTACAAACATTAAAGAACGCATGATCGTAAAAATCTTTTATTTCTTAGTCTTTTTCTTCTTATTCGTACGTTTTTCGTCAGTATCTTTCCGCTTCTTTTCTCCACTGATAACGTCACTAGCTTGAGTTTTTTTCACCGATTCTTCCATCTCGTCTACCTCCATGCTATGATTCTCAGGTACATAGCTAAATCCTGGGATATGAGGTTCCACTAGCTGAAATACTAACTTCTGGTGTTGTAGGTTCGAGCTGTCTAGACTCAAACGAACAGTGAGTTCATCAAAAGTCTTCAACGTAACGTCATTACATATTTGTATATGTTCCTGTGTAACAAAAAAGAGAAATGTATAAGTGTTTTAGGCTGTGAGAGAACGGGACAGTGTCAATGTACTCTAAATGTATAGAGAGAGAGGAAGGGGGGAGGGAAAGGGAGAGAGGGAGTGAGGGAAAGGGAGATAGGGAGGGAAGGAAAGGGAGAGAGGGGAGCGACGGGGAGACAAAGAGAGAAGGGGAGAAAGAGAGAGGGGGAAGAGAGGAGGACAAAATAGAGAGAGACATGAGATATCGTGCACTTTTAAAAATTAATCGGTGCTGTGTATTATTAACATTAATAATCCAGAACTAATTAACAATCAATCCGAATACCGTTTTACTTCTACCGTTTATGACTATATGAGCCATTAGGCGATAAAGGTTTAATTAACCGAAAGTAGGTTGATGAAACGCAAATATTTCGAATACCTCTTCATTATATTTAAACTTGTCCGACGGTAGATAAAGTGGTCCTTCGAGCCCATACTTCGGTATCAACACTTGAAGTGCATTACGCTTAACTGAGAGCACCACAGCGGATTCAATTTCCACTCTGTTCTTGAATAATATCTGCAAAAATGATACAATTACCATAAGTAATGTAAAAAAATATATTATTTTTTTAACGAGTTTCATTATTTTTTGATACAGCAAATTTTATTAAACAGGAAAACTTGCCATATAAATTATCTGTAAAATCTTAGCAAGCACCATATTTCTATAGTTTGTATGATTTTGAAGATTACATAAACACTACATCCAAGTGATATTACGAGTTGACAAGTGACAAGAATTATTTATAGTGTTATTAAAAAGTAATATAAGTTTATTTTTAGTAAGCACGTTTATAAGATGCATTATAAACCAACAGTAGTAAATAAGAGCAACTTTACGAATAAGAATGCAATATAAGTATGAAAGGCACGTACTGGTGTGATGGAAAATACGTGTGCGTCGGAAAGTATAAAATGTGGAAAATATGCATACATGTGTGTAGAGTAACATGAGTACGTTTGTATTGGGTAATATGAATACGTGGGTGTTGGGTAATATGGATACGTGTGTATTGGTAATATGCGTACGTGTGTATTGGTAATATGCCTACGTGTGTATTAGGTATTATGCTTACGTATTTATTGCATAATATGCATACATGTGTATTGGGTAATATACATACATATGTATTGGATAATATGCATACGTGTGTATTAGGTATTATGCGTACGTGTGTATTGGGTAATATGCATACGTATGTATTGGATAATATGCATACATGTGTATTGGGTAATATACATACGTATGTATTGGATAATATGCATACGTGTGTATTAGGTAATATGCGTACGTGTGTATTGGGTAATATGCGCACGTTTGCATTAGGTAATATACCTACGTGTATTGGGTAATATGCATACATGTATATTAGGTAATATGCGTACGTGTGTATTGGGCAATATGCGTACGTGTGTATTGGGAAATATGCGTATATGTGTGGCAACACATACATGAGTGTTGAGCGCGACGGAGGCGCGGCCCGCGTACTGCGCGTGTCGGTGCCGGTAGTTGAGGTTGTCGCAGAGCGCGGCGGCGGCGCGCGCGTCCAGTAGTGTAGCGTGCGTCGAGTCACACCCGAGGCAGGCGGCCAGCAGCCTATGCACTATCACATCCGCGTATCTATACGTACAGTACACCATTTTAATATAACACAAAACACTTGACATTAAAAAAAACAAGACCTTTATAATATGTAAATGCGTGAATAAGTAAACAAGCTTGAAAATTTACGTTCGCCAAAACTTATATAAGGTAAATTACACAAAAAAAAGCAGCATCTTTTAATACGTGAAAAAAAATGAGCTGTCAAGGGACGCCTGACAGATGTAAAACATCGAAATTTTTCGAATCAAACGAATCTCAAATTCTCAAATTACACTATAGGTATAAGAGTTCAGTGCGGCAAGAGAGATTGCGCACAGTCGTTTGCGCATGGTATCGCGTCGCCACACCAACAATCAGGTTTACCCGCGCCTACAGATATTTCACATCAAAATTTGAATCTTATGTTTATATAGATAAAGTTACAAACGTTTTCGAGTATTTCGTTAATAGTTCAAAGTTCGTGTTTTGCGTCGCCACACCAACAATCAAGTTTACTCTTTGCCTATATATGTTTTACATTAAAAATAGCAATTAATGTTAGTATAAACGAGTATAAAACCTGCGTATAGGTGAGGTGAAGTGCGTGTATATAGGGCACGCGAGCCCATAGTGGTAGTACTCGTCGTGTGCGCACGCACCGCTCACGAAGTACACGGCTTGCTGCATGCAACGCGTCGCCATTATACGCAGCAACGTGTTGAAGAACGGCCGGCCCGGTATCACCGCTTCGTCGAGCGATCTCGAGAACGATTTGTTCGTAGTCACATCCAATTCGAAACCCTAGACACATTATATCTGTTCAGTATTCGGTACTCCTTGTTTGTTATATTGCATTAATAATGTAAAATCACAAGCCTAACTGACGGAACCGACGGAAGTACCGGAGAAACGTCGACATTAACTTCAACTTGTGTTTGGCGAGTGGAGAGAAAGGGAGAGTGGTTAGAGGAGCGGGAAAGGGTGAGGAGAGGGGAAGGGAAATAGGTCTCCGGCGCTCTCACTGACCGAACGAAACGCAACAATGCAAGCACTGTTACTTCACGTCGGTTTTCTGTGAGAGGATGGTGCTACACCGGACGAGCCGACCCATTCATGCTAAAACCAATAATAGCTTCAGCGTGGCTCTACCACCTACAAATTTTAATTAGTGTTGGAGACTTCGCAAGGCCCCATCATGTTAACTGAACTACTAAAGGGAAACTGGACGTTCCGGAAAACCGGTAAGTTGTTTTTAATTATTCTTTGCAGACCTTTTCTAGCTTGGGGTAAACGAATACTGGATGTAATCTTTACAATATCATTACAAATACGTCGATACATACAAAATTCTATATACCTGAGACCAATAAGTGGCATGTGAGTTTTTATACTATCAATTTTACTAAAAGCCGTCACTAGATGACGTTAGGGCTATGTTTTATTAGGATTTAAATACCAATTTAATACAGACAAGACACATAGTTAGTTACCAGTAATAGTATAAATCCGAATCTCTGTCTCATTTCAAAATCAACCACACTACCCACAGAAAACCGACGTGAAATAACAATGATTACATCGTTGCGTTTCGTTCGGTCAGTGAGAGCGCCGGATACCTACTTCCCTTCCCCCTCCCCCTTTCCCTCTCAAACATACACTGGCAACACAATTGCGACTCCCTTGGTGTTGCAAGTGTCTATGAACGACGGTGATCACTTAACATCAGATGACGCGTCTGTTCGTTTGCGTCCTATGACATAAAAAAAGTGATTTTTTAAAGATATAATTTTACCATTACATTAGATTGGTGGGCATCACTACTTTTAAAATTCTATTAACTAGCAACACATAAAATATCATATTGACAGCAATGTCAATATGACATTGTCATATGAAATGTTATTACTCTGTGGAATTAAGAATATCTATATATTAATACGTGAAGCACAATCTTTGTATCACTTTTAAACCGATTTCCTGTGAACAGATGAACTTGAAATTTAGCATAGTTAAAGTTTATATGGCGGGGAAGTGCAGAAAGCTATTTATTTATGTAGTCCGGTGAAGCTGTAAAGACCTAGTAAGGCCAATAGCATAGTCAGTTCGAAAAAAAAAGCTATTTATTTTACATAAAATGCATTAGAAGTACACTAGATTAATTAAAATATACATTACTCACACTACTGCTTGAATTTTACACATTATATACACACATGTAAATAAAAAAGACATTTTGACAGCCGTCAATAACGAACGAACTTCAAAAAAGGTTGCGAAGGAGGTTACTATGCTTGACCATATGTATTGTTCACTCTTACGTTCCAATTACCCTTTTTCATCCTACATTCAACAATGATATTATAACATATAACTATTATTATAATATTTATAAAACGACTTTCGTTTCATACCTTACATGCTCTTTGAATTTAACTGGTCAAATTACAGGTTAATTTTACAATAATATAATAATTTTAACATGAATGACGTCGCGTGCCTATATGCCCTTTGAATTCAATTGGTCAAATTGTAGGTTACTTTTATAATAATATAAGATGTGAATTCATAATATATATACATTAATAATTAATTGATAAACAATTTATCTTCAGTATATTTATTGAACCACTGAAATAATTATTAATTAGTTCTCCTTGGTTTTATTGGATGTCAAAATTTTTAGGTGAGAGTTCAACCTGACGTAGCAACAAAAATGAAGTTATTTTCAAAAGTTAATGGTAGTATTAAAAACATCTTTGTTTTGGACTCATCATTTGATTGTACTGTGTATCAATTACTTTTCTAAAAGATGATACTGTGATACGGGTATGATATCGCTTTCTGATAATGAATAGATTTCATTTAATTCAATATCACCAAGAAATCCCACTCACCCATGGTGTCGTGTAAGATTAATTGAAAATTGTGTCATGGGTTGCAATTAATTTTTTTAATTTTTTTTTTGTTTCATAGTTATAATTAATTTCAATTTTCATTTACAGATAGGTTTTTTTATGTTTATATAATTAAAGATCATGGAAAATGGCAAATAACTAAGTAGCCGTGATGAAAACTTTTGAATATAAAAGTATACCCTTTGACAAAAGAACCCTAATAAGGTTCAAACTTTACAAAATCAATTAGTATGGTCGAATGTCGACCACTGGGCGCCCACTAGTATACTATAATTACCTGTTGTCGGGCTGCTTTGAGGAAAGTAGTGAAGTTCGCAATTGGTGGGGAAGGATGTCTTCTCAATAAGGCGCACTGCGGAAATTCAGTTAGTATTTTCTGTGCCACGCTTGTGTTCGCGAGCAACATGAATTCTTCAACCATCGAATTAGTGTCCATTATCTTCTTAGCTTGTACCTCAATGGGATCGTGAGTTTCAGAATCGACCTGCGAATATTTTTTTACCGATTTAAAAAACGGGTAGCTTGTGAATTCGTTTGTATTGTTTTTCAAGGCAACAAACACCAGGGCAACAGAGCCTCAGAAGTTTGTCATTTGAAAAATTATTTTTTAATGAAAAGCATTAAATTTGATTTTTAAGATACACTACTGAATGTTTCAAAATCGAATAAGACTTTTAACCAGATTAGGCTCCCCTCGGCAGCGACTCAAGCCTAGGTCCGTTCCCTCGGTGTGGAGCCCTTGAGTGCGCTGCTCGCGCGATACAGTGACACAAAAATTTACATCACTGCTACAACACTACACGATCACCCCCACACACGTGCACGCCTACACGCTTACACATGGAATTGGAAGGGTTTTATTTTTTTCCCTTATCGGACTGAAAAAACTCTAATTTTCCGATAAAAAAATATATGGAGGGGTTGTTGAGGCATGTATGCTTGGTAAACATATGCGTCTCAACAACTCAAACATATATGAATAGTTAGCTAGGTTAGCTAAGTCAGGTCGCGAGTTTGCATGTAACAGGCAACAGCCAAGCCGAGGTGTGCCGTGCACCCTTGAGCTAGTTGCCCAAATAAAATCGGCTGAGTGCCTTAAGCGCTCGCCTTAGTAGTTCGGTGAAGCTGTTAAGACCTTGCTAGGTCAATAGCGTAGTCAGTTCGAAAAAAAAAAAGAATAAGACTTGTATATTGATTTCAATATTAGCAGGCTTATGATATTCGAAGTCTAAATTGGTATTTAACTTATGGCCAAGGAAGTTGCGGTGCATTATTCTAGAGTTCTATTTTTTATTATAATCTTTATTATTGCTAAAGAACTCACAGAACTCTATAAAGTAATATCAAATACTAAATACCTTAAAAATATAGTATAGAACACATATTGTACTTTTATAGACAAAATCGATTTTTAGTATAGTTTTGTTTTGCCAACATCAAATTATTATTGTCATTGTCGAGTAGAGAATAATATTACAAGTTTCTTGTGATCATTTCAATGAATTAACATAATGGTGGCCGGCTAGTTAGAACTTACTAGAGTTTTTGTGGCAAGACAAAATCAATCCTCCATGGTGTTATTTCCGATCCACTTCACTTGTGCACTATAACCGAACTACATTACGTAAAACACCACCAATACTACAAAATACAGAGCATAGGATTATGAGTTAAATATAAAATGTATTCCAAAATCCTTCCAAAGCTGCTTGATTTTGATTTATACAGATTTATATCAATTACAGTTATGGTGGTTTAGTAGTTTGAACGGTGGAATTAAATGCGATATCCGTAGGTTCGAACCCCGTCATATATCAACGAATTCTTCAGAATACGCATACATTTACTAATTTAAACTGGTAACACTAGTGAGGGAAAGCATCGTATGAAAATCTGAACCAGAAAAATGTTCCTGTAGTACTATTGTATGCGGAAAAACATAGAACTGTGGCTAATTTCTCGTAATTTGAAATCGTTAATAATTCGTGGACTGGGGTGTTTTAGGCGGGGTTTTAGTTTGTCATATAGTGAATTTTATATTTTATTCATAATCTTGTGATATTTGACTCTACATTATGTAAATTTGGTGGTATTTTACATAATATAGTTAGGTTATTGTGCATAAGTGAAGTGAATCGAAAATAAAACCAGGGACCATGAAATTCTGAGATGCCACAAAAACTCCCTGGAATGTTCTAACAACAGAGCCACCATTTTGTTGGAACATTGATATAATAACACGACGTCTGTAATATTACTGACTACATGACAATGGAAGTAATTATCTGAAATTAGTTGTCATAAATTATTGTGCATGCTAGTTTCACATCTAGTAGGTTACATTATTAACAACATCACTGTATCGATGTCAACAGAAATGAACCCTATTGTTAACCAGTTATGTGAAATAAAAAAAATAAAATAAAGATAAAAAACTCGTGAGCTGGCGTGGTAACTACCACCTTACCTTCCTTCGGGATGAGGCATATGACCCTGAAAAGACTCTCCTACAGGCTGCTGGTGACGAAGATAATGATAGCAATTGATCATACCTCAAATCTTATTTCCGGAGAAGCGAGTAACAATGCACCATTGTCCAGCCTCTTGCGTTTAAGTTTCTTTGCCAGTGAGTTCAATGTTCTCAAGGATTCAGCTATTTCGTCCGTTCGCGAAGAGTCGTCGATCGCAATTTGAGCTTCACCGTAAGTCATTGCCGCTGCAGACTGACGACATTAAAATAAAATATATCATTTTTATATAAATAAATTAATATGTATAAACAAAGAATCAACAAAAGATAAGATTGAAAAAGCCATAAAAGAAATAAACTCAATGAAAAATATGTGATATAATGTAATGTAAACTAATGTGACGTAAGAAATGTATATTTAACAGTTATGTAAAATAATAATAATAATTGCTCGCATTTTAAACTATATTTATTTTTAACTAATTTTTAACAAGATTAATAAAGTTAGCGATGGCAGTGAAAAAGTGCCGACCAAAAATTTGGACATAAAAAAAATGTTATTAACATTACACCAATCTAGAATAGTCGATTTAATGAACCGGAATTTTCGATAAAAAAAAAGCGATGAAAATATAAACATGGTGGTAGTTACTACGCTGATTTTGAAAATAGATCACAAAGCACATTTTGGTGTATTCCAGCAGCTCCTCTTAAGAGCCTGTCTACCTCTAGGTTTCTATTTCTATTCTAGGTAGTCTATTTCTAGCCTGTTCTCAGGTTAGAATACGCGTATATTCGCGCAATCAATAACAATATTTATGAAATTAATAAGACTTTTTGATCACATTAAAGACATTTATCATTCCTACTTAATTTTTTTTTATACATATATATTGTATGTTTTGTTGTTATATTCTGATCAAATTAATTCATTTAATGTTTATAATAAAAAAAATCTTTTAAAGTATTTTAGTGTAATTTGAGTTTAAATTATCAATATTATCTCTACAAGAAGATATTGAAACAAATACTTATATATGAATTGAACAGTGGATTTATAGAACTTAATTAAAAAACAAATAGTTTTGTGATTGTTCATGGAAACAGTTTACGCACAGCTCGTATAAAAATAAGACACACTCGTGGAAATTGAAGGCTTACCTTAATTACACTTTTGTGAAATTTTGTAGAGAGAACATTGGCATTTTCATCGATTTCCCAAACGCATGAGAACGCGAGCCTCTCTTCGCCGCCTCGCAATGAACACAAATTTGAACTGAGCAGTTCTAAAAAAATAAAAAAATCTATATAAACAAACAAAATATAAACATAATATAAATAACATCCTATATACAAACATAAAGTTCTCGTCAATATTTTTAGTCACTCTGAATATAGTTAAGTTTGGTCATATAAGGGCTGCCAGAAGGACTGGCGAGGACCGTAATATACATAATATAGACTCGATCGATTGCTTGAATGGAAAGAACTGTGTGATATTTTTAAGATATTTTGTAAGAGATTGTGATGATTGGAGGGTTTTATATTTAAAAAATTGATTTACGTAGTATGGGTATAGCTGTAACACTGTATAGAATAAATAAATAACCCTATATAAAAATAAATATACAGTTAGATAAATTTCATGACTGTAGTGAATCCATTAATACGAAGGTCATAAAAGTATTATTAAGACTACTTTAAAGGAATACATACATAAACACATACACACAGACACAAATGCGTTTCCACTTTAACTTTAATTTCTTCAATTATATGTTACCTCATTTAGATTGTCATATAAGTAAGTGATATTTCATTTTACATATAAGAACTTGCATTAGCTATGTAATAAAAATTATAAATATATATAACTAAATATATAAAAATCCAGAGTCATGAGGTTTGTCCACGATGAACTCTGAAATTACTCAATCTTCATGAAACGTTGGCATTAATGTATAATTATATATTTCGATTAATTGTAAAAAATTAAATGATTGTCAATGTTGATTATTGCTTTTAACTGTAAGGTTCATCGGTCTCGAACAGATGGCGCTTTAAATTAGTTTATTGACAGTATACTGTAGAACGTTTTAGTTATGAATCGTAATTTTAATTCAACATGTAATAACTGAGTCACAGTAACATGTATATAGCATATGTACATGATAACGTCAAAACGACTGCAAATATCGTCACAGGTCTATGACCATTCGATGCGGATTTTCTTAATTTTCTAGGCTACTTATCTTTTAGTATCTTGATAATTTAATCTCCGTAAAAACTTTGGAAAAACTGCATTTAGTAAAAGTCCGGCATAATCGAAGTACTAGAAACTGTAACAAACTGGTCGTCCCATGTTTCAGACTTAGCAAAACCAGTAATAGTTTTTAGGTAATAATGTTAGCTTCTACAATAAAGTCCCAAAGGATGTTACCGATTTGCCGTACTGTAAATTTAAGCGCCACGTCAAGCGGGTTTTGGTGTCAAAAGGATATTATAGAGTAGATCAATATGTAAACGATAGTGATGTTTGAAATTGACTCCTCTCTGTGCATCCAAAACTTGGAAATATAAGATAAAAAATGTACCCGATCGAGCTTCTTGCCGGTTCTTCTCGATGACTGGATTGTTTTCCAAACCAATAGTAGTTTTGACGTTCAAAGGTGCCTTATTAAGGCCTGTGCTAAATAAAGTATTTTTGATATTGATTTTAAGATTCGTTTGACCTTCACCCATATATTTTAATTCCTAGCAAAGTGGATGAGGAACATCCAGTTTTATATGAAATCAATCAAATGAAATTGTAGGTGGTAGAGCCACGCTAAAGCTATCATTGATTTCAGCATGAATGGTTTGGCTCGTCCAGGGTAGCATCACCCTCTCACAGAAAACCGACGTGATGTAACAGTGCTTGTATTTTTGCGTTTCGTTCGATCAGTGAGAGTGCGGGGGCCCTATCTTCCTTCCCCTCCCCTCTCCTCACCCTTCCCTCGTCGTGTAAATCCTGCTCCTTTCTCTCCATTCCCCCAAACACAAACTGGTTGCTAGGGTCTATGGACGGCAGTGATCGCTTAACAACAGGTGACCTGCCTGTTCGTTTGCCTCTTGTATGATATTAAAAAAAAATCAATATTATTTACTCACCAGGCACCATATCGATTCTTCTGTCCACTAAATAAACAGTGGTCGATCTAGACGCGGCTTCTTTGTCGATAGCCGTGTTGGGGCGAACGAAGTACGTAACATCCGCAATGTGTACACCCACTTCGTACTTTCTGAGCCCGTCTTCAGTGAGTCCCGGTAGAGGTCTCGCGTGGAGCGCATCGTCGATGTCCGTACAACCGGGCGGATCCACGGAACATATACATATGTCACGAAGATCGACTCGTTTCTCTATTTCCTGGTTGTTATCGAAATCACATAATAATTTATTTCATTTAGAGGCACATAGAATTAAGCATGGAGATTTGAAAATCCAGGAGTATGTTGAGTTTATATCCCTTTTTTTAATTTTGTAGACTCTTAATCCGCACTTTTTTGCTTTCGTTTATTCTATTACTAGCTGACCCGTGCAACTTCGTTTGCACCAAATTGGTTATCACGCGAAAAAATTGTTTCTTTTTTTTATCGTAGCATGGCAAAATGCCTGCACTATGC
>JACEII010000139.1:655430-688916 GCA_014332785.1 Antheraea mylitta
TATTAAAGAACCAGGTATTCTAAAATTCTTGTTCTTTTAACGTTGCCGGCTCTTGTACTAAGGTGTCGCAAAAAAGTCTAGTTACGTTAACTGCAAATTTTTGTTTTTCGTTATTCTGGAGAACTCATTGCGTTTTATGGGATCCTGGATGTAGTATGTAGTATTCTAATATTAGTTATCACCGTGTCAAATTTCGTTAAAATTGGTTCAGTACTTTCAGAGTAATTCGGGTTTATATTCTAGACTTTAATCCTTTATCCTGGAGAACCCTTTGCGTTTTATGAGACAAAAAGTATATTTGATGTAATCTCGTAATATTAGTTATCACTATGTCAAGTTTCATCAAGATTGGTTCAATACTTTCAGAGTGATGCGTGTGCATAGGGACAGACAGACAGACAGACAGACAGACAGACAGACAGACACAGACAAAAATTGTAAAAATATTATTTTTGGCTTCTATATCGATAACATAGTCTACCCTGATTAAAATTTTCAAAAAATATTTAATGTACAGATTTCGATTTGTTACAGTTTTATTATAGTATAGATAGATAGATATACGTCAAAAATCGATGTAACTGTGAGCAACTATTGTTTTTTTTTATTACTCGCTTATGTCCGCGACTTCATTTGCGTAGAATAGTTACTTTAGGTTAACGCTAACACACAGCGGAAACTCTCAGAAGAAAAATTTTGAACCATTCTTCATTGGTGCTCCGCTCCTATTGATCCTAGCGTGATGATATGTAACATATAGACTTCTTTGATAAAAAGCGGACCAATAGTTCCTGAGATTAGCGCGTTCAACCTACTAAACGAACAAACCCTCCAGCTCTATAATATTAGTATAGATTGCTACTTAAAACTCCAGTCGTCATTTAAATTACAATAACTTTTGATAGAGTAAGCCGATTTAAATGAATAAAAACTTAGTTACTCCCGAGGACATGCTTTATGATTTTCTTAGAGGTTTTTATTGCGAACTCAGTACTTAAGCAGTGATGAGTTGTCATACAAAAAGACAGACAGACATTTCTAAAAATGATTGAAATGTATTCTATTACTTATTTCTAGACACCTGCTACAATTTTCTTCACGATAATCGAAAAATTATAGACACTTTAGATTTACATTCTTATTATATGTATAGAAATTTGGGGTGTAAGGTGTGTCGAGTAACATCTTAAAACTTGAGACACCTAAGCCAACCTCACCTGCACGTGGTGCACCCTGCTGATCAACGAACGAGGCAATGGCGAGAGCGGGGTGGTAGGGTTTTACAGCCCGACTGGGTCACAACCACCATGTACATGGCGAAAAAGCCCGTAATAGTGACTCGCCTCTGCGCGTCGCGTTCGAGATCAGCCTATGCATATCCAGTACCGGGTGACTTTCGTCATTATGGCCGGCATGACAGCGGTGAGCAGCGATGGATAATCTGTCTCTCGGTGGTCGCCACTGTTTTTGGATTGTACTATGCATACCATCAGGCATAGTGCAGTCACTCTGTCGTGCTTCAATAAAAAGAAAAAAAAAATAAAAGATTAACTTTCCTTTCTTAACTATCAGCTACTTCAGGAGGGATTTTGAATGGGGTTTTTAGACAATAACAACAAAGACTTATGGCGGTTGCATTTTGATCCAGGAGTTCATACGAGTAGGGTGAAATCTACAGACCGTACTCAGCCTTATATTATCTTTAAATCAACTTAAACTTCGCTAAGCGCTAACTCGGCGCAATCTTAGGTTTCAAATTTATAGTCTAATTACTCTAAGCTTGTGGATTAACTTTGTTACCACAGTGCGTAGAGGTAGTAAAACGTCTATAACTGTAAAGAATATTGAAAATATGAAAGGAATAAGTCAACTGACAATGAAAAAGGAACAATGAAGAAAAAAAAATGAATGATCAAGCCAACGAGAACAATAAAAAAGTATAGAAATGTCATTATTACATTATTCTTTTGTTATACTTTTAATACGAATAAGTAATATCCAAGTTTTTCGTAAGTCATTAAATTTGAGGATTTAAACTTACCTCAGCCCAAGATAAGTGAAAGCTTGCGACTATAAATTTAAACTCTGGGCTTAAATCAGAGATAAACCTAAGTGCTGCGCTCTATAGATTTCACTCTTCGAGTTAATTGGAAATAAGTATAATATGTACGAAAAATGATATTTTCTTCACAGACTTACATTTTGTAACTTACTTTATTGTACATCGATAGTTCAATTCAATAAATATTAATATATAAATAGAGCAGAATTGGTAATTGTTACAGTAACTAATACTAGGCATAAATTTAATATAATAAATAATATTGGAATATAACGAATTTAATACAAGCAGTAATAGAAAATTGTAAAGAGTCTCAAATTCTAACTAATCCGCTATTCATGGCACGTCATCGAATTCGAACATGTTCAGATAAGTTATATTTATATAACACAAGTAAGCACTAAGAAAGGTTTTGTAAAATAATAAGCGCCTCTTTTGAGGGTTCAAAATATGGTAAGTATTTAATTCTTGAAAATACTGCAGTACGGGTAATCCCCGTCATACATACGGGGGAAACCCCTTAATGCACAGAGCTAATTTACTTATTAAGTATTTAAAGTATAAATAATTATAAAGTATTAAAAGTAGCATTTACTACGGTATTACATAACAGGTAAACCGTCATCGTGTATAAATTATGGCGTTTGAGTAGTTTCATCGGTAGAACGATAACTCTACGCCTCTACGACACAAGTGCGAACCCCAGCACACCAAACATTTTTTTTTAGGAATTCGGATACATCTAATTTAAATCGGCAAAACTATCTGCTGACGGTGAAGTAAAACATCATAAGGAAACCTGAACGTGAGAAATGTTGGTGTGGTGCCATCGTATGTGGAAAAATATTGAACTATGGATTTCTTGAACTTTATAATCGCATTATTAAAATTGTGAACTGACGTTGTAGGCTTATAGCCTATAGCACTCTTCTAGGCTGGTGTGGCACTGTTATAATAATTATATAATTACTTTAAATCATCAAATCAATAATCAGCTTACCTCCTTGGGTATAATCCAGTCATTCGGAGGTAGGCAATCAAGAACTGCTTCACTAAAACGCGCGTGAGGTACGTCATGTTCCAATAGGATTACCTCGTTTTCCGCATCTTTGTCACCTGATAATATCCAAAGAACGAATATTTTCAATGAAGAAATCATATAAATCAAGTACCTCCACGTTACAGCTAGGTTTGGCTTCTTTCATTTTAACACATAGTACCTATACTGTTTGTTAATCTATACTAATATTATAAAGAGGTAAAATTTGTGAGTTTGTGACGTTGTGACGTTGTAGGGGGTAATCTCGGGAACTACTAGTCCGATTTTAATAATTCTTTCATTGTTATATACCTCATTCATCGAGAATGGTTATGGGCTATATATATTCACGCTAAAAGTAATAGGCGCGGAGCACAGATGAAAAATGTTTCAAAATCGGGATGTTTTTTTGAGAACTGCTGCGTGTTAATGTATCTATTCCACGCGAACGAAGGCGCGGGCCGATGCTAGTTATAGGATAAAAGCGATGAAGGTTCAGTGTTCGGACACGGGATCGATCGACTAAGGTTCGAATCATTCTGAATGAGCCAGAGCTTCCGGTGAAGGAAACCATAGCATGGTAGTAACTACCACATTCAACTAGAATATCTGTCACCAAGCACGCACCTGCAGATGGTTCCGGTAGCTGCACTTGGGAGCCAGTTCCTCTAGGCACAGTACACATAACAGACAGTATGGAAACTACCTATAAACGCTCGCAACGGTACATTCACACAAACATGCGCATGTTTTCCGAGCCGTTTTCGAGCATCTATTCGTAGTTTCCATACTGTCTCATATTTATACTGCGCTCTAGGTTTGGCGTGCTTACCATCTTGGCCCACATGGGCATTTAACATCTAGTGGTACTGTGGTCAAATCCTAAAACCTATAATGATATAAAAGATTACATACCTACATTTAAAAAACTATCGTAAGATATCACTAAAACTGTGAGATTAAATACGTATTGTCTCACTTAACATGAGCTTTTTCGGTTCTGTAACGTTTTACGTTACACGAAACAAAAAAAATACGTACGAAACATACGATGTGGTCACCTCAATATAATAAACATATAGATAGCATTGAAGTTATACAAACAATATCTGTGAAACTCTTATGCTACAAAGATTTTAAACATTTTACAAACTACGGTGACTTATGTAGCTATTTCCATTTAGACTCTTTAGAAGTTAGGCGTCGACAGCATGACATGATGTTTTTGCATGCTATACTATCGGGTTATATTGATTGTCCCGATCTTTTGGGTTCTATATCACTACGAGCGCCAACATACTGCACAAGAAAAGCACCGCTGTTTGCAGTCCCACATACTATATCCAATTATGCACAAAATTCAGTACTACGTCGCATTGCTATGTGTATGTTGTATGCTATGTATGTATAATGATATATACGATACGATAGACATATTTCGTTATTCACGGATTATATTTAAAGGTGAAATTATAAAATTAGATCGCGCTATTATGTGAACAACAATATTTAAAAAGGTATAAGCACACACCCACACAGGCATATACATCCATCTAAGTTCGCAACACACGCACTCACATATAGTTTTTAGGCCAGCACAGGATATATGTTTTTTGCTTTATTTATATAGCTATCATCACTAAGTATCAATCACTTTGTTGTATTAGAGAAATTCTATTTTGGCTGTAAGTATTACATATTATAAGTTATATTTTTCACTTAATTTTAATCTATCACATTGAAAATCTTATATCTGTGGCTAAAATTAGACACTTATTATTACAATGTTCACGATATATGTAAACAATATATATAAAAAAACCTACTTACAACCTTCTACAAATATCATTGAATATATCTGTTGATTTGAATGAATGGAAATGGATGTTATGTATGTACAAGTCAATTATAGCTCAGCGCCAACACCGAATTTGTACTGATATTTTTTTTTATTATGATTAGAATTTCACTTAATTTTAATCGACGGAGTGGCCGAAGATAGTGACTCTTTAAGATTAAACTAGAAATACACCCGATCACTACAATATGATTTTATATTAATGACTGCATTTAAGAAAGCTTATGCTTACTGTAGTAGTTAGTATACGACGCAGCCTAGCCGTGTCGATCGAAGCTTATCTAACGACCAATTCTAATAACCGTTCTATATATCAAAATACTATACCACTTTTATAGTATAATATAGTATAGTATACCACTAATAATGTTGATTTTAAACACGACAACTAAGGTTTTTTTTTTAATTTTATATTGAGAGAAATAGTTAAATATAACAGCAATATTAATTTAAAACTAAATTTTTTACTGTTATAGTATATAAGTTTTTAATATTTTTTTATTTAATACTAGCATAGCTTTAGCTTACAGTATGTGTTTAGCAAAGAAAATATACATGTCACAATACGACCATGTAATAATAATCTGTCAATATGTTTAAAGATTTCCTTGCAAAGTTTTGTCTCAGACACTTACTAATTTTTATATTTCATTTTTCACTTTTTCGTAGCATATTTCAAACTTTTTCTTTCATACAAACCCTGCCTTGACCATTATAAACACAACAAAAATAAATGCAGCCGTTCTAAAGCGATGATAGGGCAATTGATTTTCATTTATACCAGGTGACTGTTTAAAGTTAACCCTTCAATCATAACGTAGTTCGTGGTCACATTTAACATATAAAATATATTATATCAGAACAAATACTAATAAACAACAAAGAAAACCTTACTTAAAGTTTGTTGTAAAACTTTTAACATAACGAGAATGATACTTTTAAACGTAAATAAAATCACAATTCTCTAGATAAGTAGATCAATTATTAAGTACCTAATTTTTAATTGGTTTAGTACGTGAATCAACTAATGATTATGCTATAAAAATATTGCTGACGACTAACCAGTCGTACTGTATAAGACTTTTTTTTTTAATATATCGATTAATGTTATGCATTTCTTAGAGAGATCTAAATATATAGAAATCCAAAGTCATAATGTTTGTCCACGATAAATTCCGAAATTATTCAACAGATCTTCATAAAAGTTGGCATTTATGTATAATTTGGTTCAACTTGTGAGATAGGGTAACTTATATTTCGATTAATGTCCTCAATATTTTTTAATTACAAATTAAATGATCGTCAATGTTGATTATTGTTATTTTTCGTAACTTTCATCAGTGTCGGACAGATGGCGCTTTAAAATAGTTTATTAACAGAAAACTGTAGGACTGACTGTTATAGGTATCTCATAGATGGCGTCACATTTTAATTTTGAGTTTCTTTTTCAGCTCAAGTGGACTTAATCTTATAGTTCCAATATTAGATACTATCTTACCTTTCATAACACATATTATTAACTTTTCTCTTTATTCTGGTACATTTCCGTCGTTATGGAAAAACGCACATATAATCCCCTTACAAAAACAAAGTCATCCTACTGAGACGAAACATTATCGCCCCATCGCTATCTTACCATTTTTATCTAAGGTTCTCGAGCGAGTAGCACATCGTCAATTAGTTGCCTTTTTAAACTTTAACTGTGTCCTTAATACTTTTCAATCTGGTTTTCGCCCGGCTCATAGTACTTGCTCTACATTAATTAAAATAACTGATGATATACGCCGCGCTATGGATAATAGTAAGCTTACTCTTCTAACTTTAATCGATTTTAGTAATGCATTTAACTGTGTAGATCATGATATTTTATTATCACTTCTTTCTTCTCTTAATATGTCACAATCTGCTGTTGAGTGGTTTTCTTCCTACCTGAAAGGACGTCGACAACGTATCAAGATTAATGATTTATTTTCCGATTGGTGCGATGTCGTTGTCGGCGTACCTCAAGGGGGTGTTTTGTCACCTCTACTTTTTTCTATTTTCATTAATACGCTTGTTACAAAGATACAACATAGTAGTTACCATCTATACGCAGATGATGTTCAGCTCTACCAACATTTTGAACTTGATGCTGTTTCAGAGTGCATACAAAAGATGAACGATGACCTGAACTGCGTTCACTCTTGGAGTGAGGAATACGGTCTTTTTATAAATCCAATAAAAACACAAGTCATAATTGTCGGTCGCCGAGCTGCCCTAAGCCGGTTAAATATTGAAACTTTACCCAAAGTTACGTATAATAACATTAGACTAGAATACTATTCTCAGGTCAAAAATTTGGGTCTGCACATTTCCCAAGACTTATCATGGGCTGAACATATCAATACAATCAGTAAAAAGATTTATGGAGTAATGCATTCCCTTAAAAGAATGCAAAATTTTTTACCATTTTCAACCAAGAAAACACTTGTCAACTCGCTGTTACTTCCCATAATTGATTATGCCGATATAACTTATCCTGACCTTACAGAGGAGTTACTCAATAAACTCGACCGTCTACTAAATTTGTGCATTCGTTACATTTTCGGGCTTCGTAAGTACGATCATATCTCTCAATTTCGTGCGCAACTAAACTGGCTAGATATACGTTCACGTCGAAATGCTCACATATTGCATTTTCTATATCGTATTTTATTTGACCCCCAATCTCCACAATATCTCCAGGAGCGATTCATTTTCCTAACGGCTCATGGACGTGATCTTCGTTCGGCATACACCAAAACTCTGGAGATACCTCAGCACAGATCTAATGTATATTCGAACTCCTTCACAATAACTGCCATACGATTATGGAATTCATTACCGCGTCGACTTCAAGAAGTTGAAACTTTGAATAACTTTAAAATTCAATTACACCGACATTTAATTGAGTAACAGGAGGCAGAGTGCTCATAATTGTGCAATGTTGTACAATAAGTAATGTGTGTACTATCTTATTTTATTATTTATTTATGTGCATATATGTATATATTTATGTATATATATTTCTTTATCAATTTTCTTTTGCTTTTTATTGGCACTACCTACAAAAGTTTTTGACATCAATACCGCTGGTTAGCTGGAAGAGAATGCCTCATGGCATTAAGCTCGCCAGTGTACAACAAAATGTGTGCAATAAAGAATTCATTCATTCATTCAAGTTTATTTTATGTGGCACCTCTTATTTTAGTCTATTTACTTCTTGACCTCCCTTTTTCTGTAGGAAGTGTTTAGGCGGACTCATTACCCCATCATACCAAATACTTTAGCATAATTTTAATTTAACATGTAATAGTTATTACATTAGTAACTAGTTAGGCCACAATAAAGCTTGATCAGCTAGTATAATATAAGATCTCACTACTGCCTTCTGTTCCCTCGTGCGTCCCTTACGTTTTACTCCCGCACATACATCGCGTCATCTCGGCAGCATCTTTGCTCAAGATTAATCCGGGTGATCACAAAGATGATGCTATCGCGATACAGTACACACCACACCGATTATACACACACACACACAGATATTCAGACATGCACCTTTACACAAACTAGTGGAAGGGTTTCCTTTTTTTCCTTATTCGAACTGAATCGAGTAGTTTAGTTTGTTTCTTTCAGATTTACATGTTGTGTTTTTGAATCATGCAATTTTAATTGTATGATTCAAAAATGAACACATGTATAGCTTAGCATAGTTTAGCTAGGTCAGATCGGGTTATTTCCGGTAACAGCCCAAGCCGAGGTGTGCCGTGCACCCTTGAGCATGTTACTTAAACAAAATCGGCTGAGTGCCTTAAGCGCTCGCCTTAGTAGTGTCCTGTGAAGCTGTGAAGGCCTAGTAAGGCCAATAGCGTAATCATTTAAAGAAAAACTGCCTTCTGTCTGACTCATTCTTTTTTCATATTTTAGATAGCAATTTTAAACCAAAATTTTCACTTTTCCGTATGATACATCAAACATTTTCTTTCAAACCAACCTTGTTCTGACAATTGCAAAGATATCAAAAAAAGAATTAGCCATATATTATTTATATGTTTGTTAATGTATCCGTTAACCTCTGGACTATCGAAAACCGTAACGATTTAGTACTTTAGTGTTTACGTATTACTTGAATAAATACATATAAACGAATGCGAACCTTATGATTAACTGGTGAACAAATTGGCTCGAAATTTACAAAGACAGTCCACCATTTTGAGATCTGGGTCGTAAAAACAACCGAGGGGTTTGTGTTGTACCTGGCCTGTGCCCACTTTGCTGGGCGGTGAACATTTTCACTCGTGATGAGATTATAAATGTTATTCTGTTAGTACTCAGTGCTATGTATTTTAATAATATTTTTTTTTTTTCGAAATGACTACGCTATTGACCCAGCAAGGTCTTAACAGCTTCACCGGACTACTGAGGCGAGCGCTTAAGGCACTCAGCCGATTTTATTTTGGCAACCAGCTCAAGAGTGCGCGGCACACCTCGGCTTAGCTGTTGCCTGTTGCATGCAAAATCGCGAGCTATCTTAGCTAACCTAGCTAACTATTCATATATGTATGAGTTGTTGAAACGTATATGTGTACCAAGCATACACGCCTCAACAAATCCTCCATATATTTATTATCGGAAAATTGAGAGTTTTTCAGTTCGATAAGGGAAAAAAAAGTAAACCCTTCAACTTTCATGTGTAAACGTGTAGGCGTGGACGTGTGTGGGGGTGAACGTGTAGTGTTGTAGCAGTGATAATATATTTGTGTGTCACCGTATCGCGCAAGCAACGCACTCAAGTGCTCCCTACCGATGGATCGAACCCAAGCTTGAATCGCTGCCGTGGGAGGCCTAACCGGGTATAATAATTCATCATTGTTGTTGATAATATGACCAATAAACATCACTTAACGATTTTAATCATTTTTTAATATAAAAAACTACTATTTGTTACTTAAATATAAAAGTTAGACGTATGGTATCAGTAACTTCTTTGTAGGTATTATCAAGCTCTATAACTTTTCTCTAGATCTCAATTATATATATCTCATCATTAAGGCAGCGTTCATAAAAAACGTTTTCGTTCGACCATTTGTTCTCCGACTTTACAAATCCGACTGCTACAAAAAAGTATTTTTCAGAATAATATATAAGCTATGACACTCACAAAGAACATGACTTTCTATTGGTAAATTTTTATCTATTCATTAGATTCAGTTATTACCCCCTATAACATCATAAACATGACCTCTTTATAATATTAGTATAGTTTTTTCAAGGGAAGAAATAATTAAATCTGACCTATAGGTCCGAGGGCCCGCACGAAGTGTCCGAGCGGGTACCGCGAGTTCCGCGGCCACGAGTCGAGCGCGACCAGTATGCGCTGTGACGCGAGCACGTCGCTCTGACGCGTCTCTATGCGCACGCGCGGAACGCGCTTCTCCGCCGGCGTGAACAGGTGCCGCGTCGCACCTACATACCATACCCAATTAAATAAATACCGGTAGGAAACCCATTGCAGGGTTATAGACGAGTCCAAATCCAATCAAAAATACTTTATTCAGTTTAGGCGTTGAGAGTACGCTCATGAACGTCACAGCTACCACCGGTTCGGAAAACAACCCAGTCATCGAGAACGACCGGCAATGAACTCGATCTGATATACCTATCTGTTCACAATATATATTTTTACAAAACGGTACTTATATTCATTTTTAATGGCTGCATAGAGATTGACGTCATTTCCTGACGTCACCATGAAATATTGGGACTTTGTTATAAAACCTAACATTATTACCCAAAAAACAGTTTTTGGTCTTAGTGAGCCCGAAATATGAAATAACCAATTTGTTTCTATTTCTAGTATTTAAATTATGTTGGTATTTTACTAAATCCAATCCTAAGTTTTTTAATAGTTTATTGAGAGGGTAGAGTTAAGATACCGAATTCCTGAAACTTAGTAAGTACTGATTTGTGAGGACCCATGTTATAAATTGCTCGAACTGTTCGTTTTTGTAGTAGGAATATGGTGTCCACCTAAGCTGCGGCCCGCCACATGTTCCCGAAGTAAGGTATGGTCAAAATCACCTCGTTAGACCACGACATATTAACAATTTCAAACTCTTAATAACAGTTGTATATTTTCCCATATACGAGGTTACTACAAGACCATTTCTCAGGTTCAGGTTTCTTCACTTTGTTTTCCTTCACCATCACAGCCAATAGTGTTACTAATTTCTATTAGTAAGTGTGGTCAAACCATTTTAATACTATTACTTTTAAGTATTTAAAATACATAAACAAATATCATAAGAAATAATATTTTAAAGTTATATGTCTTTTGGCGCGTTCGGAGAAAAAAGAGAAGAGTGAATTTTTACGACGCACACGCACTCCAACAACTAAAAAGGACACCATGAAGTTGACTGGTAACTGTCTGTGACGTTTTCATAAGAACTGATTGAAATACATCAACTAAATCTTTTAATGAATAAAACTGATAGCATATAGCAATCTATAATTTCGTAGCAACAAATAAGGTAGCAAATGGTTAATTAGTTTTACAATTGGACACAGAAGTCTTAGTCAAATACTCCTCAAAATTAGCAAAAAAGTTAAATCTTTGAAAAACTATAATTAAATCAATATAAAACATTTAAGACATGTTTAGCGAGCCATTCAGTATTGAGAATGAATAGGTAGATGGCGTTAAAACAAAATTGGTATAAATGTATGAAGATTTTATTACCCATGACTGGTAAAGAGATAGAAGGTTGAGGATGTATATTTATTCAAAATAATAATGTCATAATAGTTTCATATAAAGATATTACAAAAGCAATAAAGATCTCCGTATAGTATAAGCTAGCATCCTGAGTTTAAGATACAATATAGATACCTGGAAACTTGCTAGGTAATAGAATTCCACAGTACTGTCTCCACTTCCTTTTTATAATACCGACAATTTTTCCAGTAGGTGTCACCTCATCATCTTCTTTCTTTGCCGGTTTCATTGTATTCAATAATACTGACTCCTCTTCCAAAAGGTCCCCAGGATCATCAGCCTTGTCTTCTAGAACGATATCACTTGGCTTTCGCCATTCATTCTCTGGCAAAAGCTCTACAGCAACAATATCGCCATCCACAGCTCTGTTTATACCTATATGACCTTGTAGCAGAATCTGTGAAAATATTTAATTTTAATTTAAAATATTTATTTAAAAACAGCTTTAGTACCGCGACTTCGCTTCAATAAGTATAGATTAAACCAGGCCCTCAAGAACAGTTCTTTTTAATGAAAGTTACCTTAAGTCGTAACTACCAAAGAAAGTAACTCTCATGCATCTATAATATTTGTTAAAACAAGTAATTGTATGAAACAACAGAAAGTAAAGCTACAGTAATATCACAAGTGTTACTGGAACATGCTTTAGTCTGACATAAAAAAATAAAATATCTAAATAATAAATAAATAAAAAATACTCACAGGTTTCTCGAAACCATTAACAGTTGCAGTACCTTCCAAGAAATTGTCACGTGAGGCATGAAACATTCCTTGATACAGCTTTTGGTTTTTAATACCTACATGTATTTGACTTGGTGTTAAATGAGCAGGATAAAGAGCATCTTTGACACAACTCTCTGGTATTATATTTTTGGATAGTTTGTCAGCAAGTCCCACAAAACCAGTTACATTTTCAACATAATCTTTCACTGAAATTCAAAGATATATGTCATGGTGGGAGCATTCAGCATTCGAAATTAAAACAAATAGTAGCACATATTTTCATTACATAATCAAGAACGGTTTAGATTCACAATTGGAATCGGTAGGTAGGGCTGTGGTTGAATTTTATGATATTTTTTATTATCAAGACAGGAGAATTGGGCCGGCTAGTATTAATATGTATTTTTACCTATATTTCTGTTCTATGCAGCTATATTCAGAGCAGTCCAAAAGTTTGATGTTGGCTGTAGTATATATACTGGTTGAATGGTTAAAGAGTCACAATATTCACAGGGGTTACTGAGTGGTTGTTTCTAGTTCGTACTATCATTCCCATACTTTTAAGTTTTAGAATAAGTTTTAATTAATATTCTTTTTGTTATTTATTAGTATTTGCTTGTATCATTATTTTATACTTAAATATAACAATAAACTTCCACAGGATTAAGCAGTGTCGCCCTTTAAACAGTCACCTAGTATAGAAATGCAATCGTATATAAAAATAAAATATTTATATAGATTGTGTAACCTACACCAAAAAGAGATTTTAATGAGACTAGAGTAACAAAAAAAAAAGAAATAATGATACCTACCAGTAGAACAAAGGATTCCTTCCTCTTGAGCAATCTTCCTGCTATTTTCATCATCGGTAAGTAAAATTATTTTTGGTGTTTTCCCTACAACACCATTGGTCTTCAGATGTGAATGATACCATGCAGCTGCTTTACGTATAGCTCTGTCATTTCTATCATTCTGTTTTTCACCAGGGTTACGCTCTATATACGTATCTCTGTTAAAAATAATAATTCCTACAGAAGAATAAAATCTATACTAATATTATAAAGCTGAAGAGTTTGTTTGTTTGTTTGGATTTGAATGCGCTAATCTCAAGAACTACTGGTCCGATTTGAAAGTTGCTTTTAGTGTTAGTTAGCTTATTTATCGAGGATGGCTATGGGCTACATATCAACACGTTAAAACCAATAGGAGCTGAGCATTAATGAAGAATTTCTCAAAATCGGGCTATTTTGGAAGCTTCCGCTGCGTATTAATGTCAGTATTATATGCATTGCCATGGTAACGCGATAACATTCTATCGTAAATAGAAACATTTCTAAAGTTTATTTTGTGTTGCTATTCAAAAAGTTTAGTAGTAATAATATTCGACCAATAAGATAGTCGAAGGAATTAATCCATACCGCCAATTCTGAAGTTGTCAATATAGGTAGTTTTCTTCTACGTCCAAGATAATGTAAAGGTATAAGAGCCAAATACTCTATATAATATTTCGTAAATTTTTATCTTCTTAATTTTCAAGACAACAGAATTCATGCTCCGTGGTATTATTTTTCTTTCATTTCACTTATGCACAATAAACGAACATATATATTACATAAAACGTCACAAATTTAACACAATATAGAGACAAGTAACACAAGATTATGAATAAAATATAAAATACACTACATGACAGACTAAAATCCCGCCAAAAACTCCTCAAAAACTTTATTTCTATGTTAGTTTTGTTCCCAATTTTTGACTTGTGATACTTATAATAAAAGTAAAGTAAGTGTATTTTATATTAGAAGTATACGTGATGCTACAAATATCAAAATTTTTTTAAATTCTATCGATGTGTCTGTTTTTTTATTTGTTCCGGGTAATCTCCGAAACGGCTAAAACTATTTCAACGGGAATTTTACAGGCAAATAAGTAACTAATTAGATGTTTTATTTTAAGCTTGCGGGTTCAGCAGAAGTTGCCCGCCCTGATAATAACACAAACTATACCTATACCTTGCCCAAGAATCATTTTATATATTGGTGAAAACGACATGAAGATGTCTGTAGTTTTTGATCTTATCGCGCGAACATACATATAGACAGACATGGAATAGGACTTTGTTTTACACTATGTAGTGATAAACTGTTATCCGGGCATTCGTCGTTCGTGTGACGTGCGCTGTACTGGACTCCAAGATATATGCCAAAAAGGCAGCAAACAGACTGACGGCCCACCTGATGGTAAGTGGTTGCCATCGCCTATAAACAACTGTAACACCAAGAGCATCGCTATTGTAATTGAAAGTCATATGTTTATATGTGATTTAAATTATAGCAAGGTATGATAATAACTTAATTATATCAACACTATGGGCATATTATATCTATATAATAAAAGGTTTAACACATATTGTTCGATAATGTTTAGCTTAATATTTTCATTACTTTCTTATATAGTGTAAGTGAGCACTGAGGGTGATATATATCAGTTTAAAGTATATTATAAAGTTATGTATGTTTTTCATTGAATTATAGTTGAGTATAGGTGACTCATAATGTAATTTTATTATAAGTTTACTTACTTATGGTGCTCATTGACAAAGGAAAAGAATTTTCTCTTCTTATGACTAATTATTTCTAGAAGTCTCTGAAACAGTGCTGTATTTTGATGTTTCACTTCTTCCAATACAGTTTGTAGTATTATCACATTGACCAATGCATCCTCCTCTAAAACATCTATTTGATGGAGCACTACATTGGTATCCAGTATCAAGTAGTGAGGATAATCAAATAAAGTGCAAATAGACTGAGGTTCTGCATCTAAAACCAGTTCATCATCTTTGTGAGGGCATGTGTTGCATGCAGCTGATCCACATAGTAAGTCATAACGTAAGTAATGTTCCCTTACAATCTAGAAATAAATTTGTACAATTAAATTTAAATAAAATATATAATAATAATAATAAGAACGATTATATTATTTCATATACCAATAAAGTCATATAATTATTGACATTATCTAATAGTAAACTAATAATAATAATAAACTTTTTTTTATATGAGTTTTCAGGCAATGAAAAATCAGCGAGAATATAAAGGTAAATTTTGGCACCACTATCAAAACGAAAATAGCTCAGTTGGAAATCTGCCGCTCCGAAAATGGCGGTTAACCCCAGTTGGAATCCGAATAACAGGAGTAACAGCAATAAAGACAACTTTCTATATAACTTTTTTTTTGATAAAAATGATAATTTTTGAGGTAAACCTAACAGTTTATTGTAATTTAAAAATTTTTTTAAAGAAGGAAGCTCTGCTATTGCATTGCTTGCATATTGTAAGAAGGAGCTGCGATCATCAAGAGGACTGTGACTATTGCATAATAAACTGTAAATATTATTATAGCATGACAGTATTACAGTGAGTCTACTTCCTCTTTGTATACATGAGTATAAAATATGGTTCGAACATATAGCATTCTATTAAACTATGGGTATAATAATAATTCTCTGTAAAATATTATGATGTATTATCTATTCTCTTTACACTTAAATAGTACAATGTACACAAACAGATGTCTTTTTAATCTATGTTTCACTGAAAATCTTTAATTACAAAGAGCTATCTTAACCAGGTAAAGCATTGTGATACAAAGTAATTACTGGAGCACTTAACTATATCAGGTTATTGGTGAACTTTCTAGGACTAGGCTGGGACTATGAAAATCAGCCATCTTAACATAAAAAAATGATGTTGTAATGTGTATAATGAGTTATGGAAAAAAGGTTTAAAAACCCAGCAAGCGATTATGCAAAATGAGTACAAATGAGAACTTGACAAGTTGCACTTTCTTTCCAGGAAAATGGGTATTCAGTCTAATAACTTACTACAATATGAACATATAATATTTATTTATGATAATGAGATATAATAATTATCACAACATTACAGATACATTATGTAAATGTAAATTTTATGAGTAATATGGAACTGTCTGTAGACAACTAAACATTATATATATCTAATACCTTTAAACACGCAATTCTTGTATAATTTTATATATTTAGGATCTTGAAAACAGAGTCAGTGATTTCCATGAAATTTAGTATGTAGGTGGTTTCAGGAACTATAAATCGATCTAGCTAGATTTCATTCATAGAAAACTTTTTTATCTGAATTCTCAGGCAATGAAAAAATATAGCTAGAATATAAAGATAAATTTCACCACCGTTGTCAAAACAAAAATAGCTCAAGTGGAAACTGGCTGCTTTGAAAATCTGTCTAACTCCAATTCGAATCCGAGTAACAGCAAAAGAGTTATCTTTTTTGTATTTTTTTGGAGAGAAAAATGCTAAGTTTTTTAGGCAAAACTAATAGTTTTTTTTAAGTCGAGTTAGGCTCTGTTTTCCATTACTTTTTATTTAATGTCCATTAATTAGTTTGTTTATCTAACTATGCTCTTTATCTACTTACATGTTGAAGTATAATATATGAAATTATCTTGTGAACTATTTATTTATGTTTATAATTAAGTAATATTAACAAATTTCTGTTTTAATTAAATACATAAACATTATACACACAGAGTAATAAAGATTATACTCTGAAACATATAATAGGTATTAATACAGTATCTTGGGAACATAAGAGTACTTCTGATGATGTCTTATAAACCAGTACTGCGTTATAATAGCTACAGATAATAGATAAAAAATACTTGTAAACACTCATACTATTATTTCAAATATTTTTCTTAATTAGCACACTATGCCAATTAAACGTATTCAATTAAACACATAGATCTAGTATATTCAAATAAGTTGTTACAAAAGGAGATAACCTGGAATACAACAAAAACATAACCTTACTTTTAGGATATTTCCACGTTTAGTTTTTGTCAAAAAGGTTTTAGTGGTCCACATAATTACAGTTTAATACAAGTATTTTCATTTACGAATCAAATTTATATGTCGTACGATTTTCTACACTGAGCACTATGTTTACCAAAATTGACAACAAACATAATCGGCAAAGTAGCGTTAAAACCCCTGGACTCTGGACACAGACTCTGGAGCTCCTAGTACCATAATGCTTTTGTAGACCATGTGAGGCAGAGGTCAACAGAAAATTTGGCTGTATAAATCTAAAAACATTATCGAATTTATTACAAAATTTTAAAAATTTGAATAACAATAAATAATGTATAAACATATAACAAATAATGTAAAAAAATATATAATGTATTTTTAAATTATGTATTCATTTCTAAGAACGTTTTATTTTACAAAACCATGAAATTTATAATTTATTTATTGGATTTATTCTTTTATATGGATAGAAAAAATATTACACAAGTAATACTCAGCAAATATTTATAGCAGTACTATAGCATAATTATAAAGTCTTATTTGTAATACATATATATATATATATATATATATATATTGTTTCTTTCAAATATTATTATATTTGCATCAAAATATTATATTAAATATAATATTTACTACACTTTTATAATATATGCCCACTATGTAATAAAATAATGGAATTTCTTCAATGATTTAACCCTATATTGTCCTCCTTTTAAGTAGACTTGTAGTATTACCGATTTTTTAGTCATTCCTGTTGTATACAATTTTTCAGTACATTAGTCCATCCAACATTTAATAATTCAGATAAAATAATATGACAGTGGTTAGTTTTCAGCAAATCAAATTTACTATTATTCTTTCTATTTATTATGTATAAATCTTTTTGCAAGAAAATATCTTAAAACCTAGCTAAAGGGATATTTCATAAAGAATAATTCAGAAGAAAAATGTGAGTAGAAAACTAACTAGAGAAAGTATTTGATTTTTTAATATGCAAAACATGGAGTTTTATATCAAATATATAGCAACCTTGTTAGTTATATTCAATTATTAAAAGTAACTGATATTGATGAAAGTGATCCTCGGACTTTGTGGAGTGAAGCAGAGTTACCGATTCCTATAACACTTACTTATACTCTTTGGTTATCGACTACGCGACTACATACTATTAGCTGTTACCTAGGGCTGTTGATAAAATATCAATAATCGAAATACCGATATATTTATTTATTTTAAAAATACCAATATTTTTTGGGCGGTATATCGATATTTTGATATCATAATTTAGATATCGGCGGTCGATATTTTTTTATTCATAATCATTTTCTTAGTCTTATTCCATCTAGGGTTAATCGATACATTATGTTTTCTTTTCCAGTCTCCTCAGTTAGATATAATCTCAGAATTCACACCTATTACATATGTTCTTTTTACACACTTTATCCATACTTTTTTCGGTTTCCTCTGCTTTTATATCTATTCACTTTCATACTTAAAACTATTTTAGTTATAAATCTTTTATCTCATTTTATGACATGCCTGTATCATGCTAACCTATTATTTCTCAACTTCTCTGTAACTGGTGAAGTTTTCAAATTTTATCTGATACATTTTTATTCTATCACTTCTAGTTACACCATACATCTTAACAATCGCAGCTCTGCTGCGTACAGTTTTTTCTCATCCGTTTCTTTTGTAACCTAGCACTCAGATGCATGCAGTATGACTGTGTCTTATAATGATTTTATACGACTTCCCCGTGAGTTTCAAGGGAATTCGTGGATCGCACAACCTGAACACCTTTCTCCATTTCGTGCATCCTGCATTTATGCTATTCCTTCCGTCATTATCTACGCTGCCACGTTTTGAATCAATGAATATGAAGCAGGCTAGTAGTAATCGTAGTACCTAGTGAAACAGCTGAACATATGAAGTAAATAGTATTTTAAAAATCTCTTGCTGAAAAATATTCATTACACTCAGCCTGTAAGAGAGCCACTGTAGGGCCATAGGCCTTTTCCTGAAAGAAGGTACGACCATAATCACCACAACAACCCAAGACGTATTGGCAATTTCAAACTCTGAGAAAACCACAATTGTACGTTTTTTCACATTTAGTAATACTACCAGACCATTTCTCAGGCTCAGGTTTTCTCACGGGGTTTTCTTTGACCGTCAGACGATCCTGTTACCAATTTAAATTAGTAAATGTACACGAATTTTGTAAAATTCGTTATTACACACTGAAGTTCGAATCAGAAGACATCGAAATTTTATTCTACTAGTGAAACTAGTAGACTACTACTGTTTAAAAAACTTAGTAACTGATGGACTGAAAAATATTGGTACACACATAATTATCATATTTAGATAAAACAATAATGATGACGATTATCAATATGATTGAATAACGTTTGTACCAGTGACTCTTAGAACTATACTTATTTCCAATATATCGAGTTCCAATATTAATATTTTTATAAATATCTATATATCGAAAATCCGATATTTTTAAAAATTTCAACAGTCCTACTTACTAATAAAAACAGTGTTGCCGTTTAAGAAATATAAAAGTCTCCAGAGATCATTTAAAAAGTTGCTAGAAAATGAAAAAAAAATCCGCCAAAAGTCGCTAAATGTTTCATAACATTTCTTGGAAAAAAATATGTTGAAAATTGTATACTGGAAATATTTTACTGTGGTAAAATGAACAAAAGGCTTTAGTTGGATTAATTATAACAACTTTTAGACACGTTGTAACTCTTCTTGCTGTTTTCATTCTGGTCGACCCCGAGATCGAACATCATTCTGGTAGGGGAATTCCAAAAACAACATCAGCAATTGATGGTGTTACCAGTAATTATAATTAAATTGGTACTAAAATATTTATATATATATTTTCAATATCCATTTAGTCGCTAGAATTCGTTAACTTTTTTAAGTCACTAGATTGAAAAAAAGTCTTTAAGCATGTCGAAAATCCGCTAAATGTAGCGACAAAGTCGCTAAAATGACAACAGTGACCAAAAATATTTACCTTTCAAGCTAAAGCGAAGCCTCCGAAATTTGTCACAGTTATTACTTTGAAATTCCTCTAAAATTAAGACGAATAATTATGACATTGAAGTCGAAAGACGTCTATAAGAGTAGTTATTTTTTTAATGTATTATGACTAAAAATGTTTTAAAAAATCACACTTGTAGTAAGTAGTAGTAACTCTACAATTTCTACCTATTCTATTTTTATAAATTTGTCTTAATCATAAGTTGTTCATTAAATTAATTTCGAAAAATTTACTGGATTAGTTTACCTCAGGTTATGTGCTTGTCAATAAAATACTCTATAAAAATATAAAACCCCTAAAAATCCAATCCGGCTTATTTACTCCCTAAATGTTGAGAAAAACTGCTAAATTGGGAACCCTTCTTTGGCCACAGAGTAAATAAGCACACAGGTTATCTATCTACAGGAGAAGATAAACTATTAATCGTACATCGTAGTCTGAAGAAGTTGTAAAGGCCTTGCAAGGACAATAGCATAGTGACCTAAAAAAAAAAAGTAGTCGTACAGCGTAAATTTACAAAAAGTAGTAATGTCAACAGATACGTGGTATATTCTTAGTAGTCTGTGGTCAACAGTTAAAATAGTTTATCAATTTAATATTTATGTTCCCGAGTTCATCATTAGATTCAACGATAAAATTAAAGATATGATAAGATTGATATAGAGTATTAGTAATTATCGAATAATATATCATGCTTTTACAATATTCGTTGTCTTCGCTACATCAGACTTAGAATTATTTTTAAAAGGCCAGAGCTACTGTTACGTAGTACTAGATTAATTTTATACTATTATTTTTCGGTTCTAAAAAAATAGATATTTGTTTTTTTTTTAATCTAGCTCCAATATGCATTATTAGTTGTACATATATATCTTATTTAAAGATTTCATGATATGCATGACAAAATAAAACACTATTAAAAATACTATCTGACCTGCGCAACTTCATCAGCGCCGAAAGAATAATTACTGGTTTTAATTGTATTTTCAAACGCAAAACTCTAGAACCCTACTGCAGCGATATCATTCAAGTCCACTTGTGAATCTAAACTATTTAGGGACTAACAGAAATCCATGCTAATTGGTATGTAAAAAATCTTCTAAAATAAGCCTAAATCGCATTCACAGCACCACCTACCGGGTACAAAGCGGCAGCGACAGCAGAATAGTTTTACCGGTTTATAGTTTTTATTTCTCATTATCTTCTGCCCAACTCCATCAATTAATATGCTGGAAACAATAAAAATTATTATATCTTTAATATAAAATGTACTTGAGATATAAAGCTTAGATATATGTTTTCGCGGATTTTTAGAACTAAAATTTATGAATATATTTGTTGTGGATTTCATTCCTTTATTTAAGACCGTTCAAGCAGTACACGCCAAATTATAGAATTTTGACCGATTTTGATTACATTTATTGTTTTTTTTTTAATCTGAATACGCTATGACCTACCAACGTCTTAACAGTTTCACCGGACTACATTTATTGTAATGAATTGTTGGAAATGTATAGTTATCAAAATAGAATGTCTATATAACATCTTACTATCAGGCATAGTGCAGTCACTTTGCCGTGCTACGATTAGAAAAAGTAACACAAGCAAACATCTTTATTCTTTCAGTCAATAAATTGGAAGATTCCGCATATTTAAAATTTCACACTTTACTTCTTGATTACATATGATCATAATAAACAAAAAAATAACAAAGCCCCAAAAATCAAACAGTCCATGTGTCTAAATTGGCTATATAATCGATTATAGCGAAAAAAAGTCGTAGAGCCTGTGATCATCCTTCTTAGAGTTCCAATAACGCAGATACGAATGCATGATGGTGAGAATCGAATAATTAGCAGAGAATACCACTAACGAATTTGAATGATTAACATTGTGAATTTTTGCTGCTCGTATGTATAGTAGGCCTTGTAGCTCCAGGCCTTATATTACTAATAACTGACTAGCTACGTCCTTGTTCTCCTCCGAAGTTTTTACAAAATTTCAGTTTGTACTGTAGTTTTAGTTACTTTTTAACACTTAGTTTACTTAGAAACATCATATGTAATATAATTAAATTACCGTGCACAAATGAAACGCAATGATAATAATACGTTGGAACATAAATTTTGAAGTGTTATAAAACTCCCTTAAACGTTCTAACAAAAAGGGCACGTTATTGATAGAATACTGAAGTGAAAACCTTATAAAATGTTATGATTTCCGACATGTTAATCATAATAATATCTTTAGGACATTGACAATTAATCGGTTAAGCATAAAGAAGAGAAATACAGGTATACAACATTTAATTGAATTTTTCATTTATTTTCATTCAATCACACTGTATATTTTTTAAAGTTCAATAAAATTTTATCTAGACTGATGAATTTAGACTTGTGAAAATATACTATTGCTAATCTTTTTTTTTTTTTTGAGAGCTTATATATTGGCATATTCTTAATCAATAAATTAATTTTAATAAAAAAAGTATCTTAGCATTGATTCAGGGTTGAACAAAATTATCACTGGAAATAAGAACGACAAGTATCCTTCGACTTGACGTCAAGGTCAACCTAATTAGGACTGTAGTCCACCTACGATAATGACTTTCATTTTCCTGACAATAGATATAAAGTAATCTGTGACTTTGATTTTATCGGCAGTGACCTTCTTTATCGATTAGTCTTTGAAACACATTTCGGAATTTTTTATTAAAATTATTTCCATTTCTTGCAACCACACCATCAAAATAATTATAAGGTTTGCTTAAAAAACATGTGTCCAGTAGCCTTAATATATCATAAGTTGTCAAACATGTTAACAACAGAAAATAAAAAAAAACATCCTAACAGACCATAAAATCTATAAATGCTTATTACTTACCTAAATCAAATACCTTTGTCCTGCTTTGTCCAAAACCAAGTTGAATGCGACCATAATTTGATGGTTTTATCATAATTTAAATGATATCATATCTTTAAAACCAGATTTATATTGGGTTTGGTAGATTTTATTCATCATTAAAAGATATTATGTAATATATTATATCGTGTGTATTTATATAAAACATACGTTCGAATGTTTTATTCTAAATTAAAAATGAGTGAGTGCTTTAATATAAATTTATCAAGATATCTGAAGAATGCTGTTAAAATCAAATGCGTTACACATAAACAGAGTAGTTCAGGTTGGAAATTATCAAATAAAAAAAAATTGGATAATTGCCGTCTCAGAGTATGCCCGAGATAACGCCAGTACCCAGCGACGAGCGGTCGCGCGATCGTCGTCTGCCTTTGTTTATCGTATAGCCTATGTGATTCGTTTATTTCAAAATGTATTAAAATTAGAATAAACATGTGAGTATCATGAGACAGAACAATATCAAGGCTGAACTCATAGCAACATTAGGGTTTCAGTAAATTACATAAGTAATAAATTAGTGCTTATCTACAATAAAGTGATCTGAAATTATGCCAAAAAAGAAGAGCTTTAAAACTCCACAGCAAATATGGGAGGCAGCGTCTTCAAAATCTGTGCACTTTGTAGAAGAAATATTCTTTCGGCTTGGTATTTGTGTAGCCAGAAATCCATGGAAGACAATCATTTTAACATTAGTGTTTGTGAGTGTCAGTTGTATTGGACTATTAAAGTTCCATATAGAAAAAAATCCATTGCACTTGTGGGTACCACCTGAATCAGATTTTTACCATGATACAAATTGGTATATTGATAAATTTGGAACTGGCTTCAGATTTCAGAATGTGTTAATTACGGCGGATGATGTGTTAGAACCTGAAGTGTTGAAAAAAATATATGATATAACTAGTGAAATAAAAGCTCTCGAGGTCACTCGGGATAATGAAACATTTTCTATTTCAAATTTGTGCTATAAAGTACCCGTTGTGAATTTTTTTACTTCAAACTCGGAATCTTTACAGGACAATTCAAGTAGTGTTAAGGGCAATAAAAGTGATGAAGATAATTTCTCAGATATAACTCTGTGGGTGGCTGAGGATTTTTATTGTAGTGTTTTAGAGGGATTTCAAATGTCTTGTCTTGAAAATAATATATTAAATATTTGGAAAAATGACATACAAAAGCTAAATAAAGTAACAAAAAATGAGATTGTAGCTAAAGTTAACAATATAAAAACGAATCCAATTACAGGTCATCCAATAGATTATACTAAATTCTTGGGTGGTGTTAAATATGATGATAATAAAAAAATTGTTTCTGCAAATAGCATTTTGTTAACATGGTATACTCAAGTTAATATGTCAGCAGTAGATTTAAATGAAGTAGGAAATATAGTAGGAACTGAAGATTGGGTATCAGTTCCATTAGCCTTGTGGGAAACAAAGTTTCTAGAATTAATGAAAACAATATCTCACAATGTTACTGGGATTCAAATATTTTATGAGGCTGGTAGGAGTTTTGGAGACATCAGTGGACAATCTATGTTTTATGATATGGATAAATTGAGTATAGGTATAGTATTAATGTTTTTTTATATCCAGTTTGGTCTATCCCGTTTCAATTGGTTAGAAGTCAGATTAACATTGGGTAGTGTGGGACTGTTAAGTGTGGGTTTATCATATATATCAGCTGTTAGTTGGTGTTCTGTATTAGGTATATCTTTTGGTCCAGTTCACAGCTCTTTGCCATTTCTTCTAATGGGTCTTGGTATTGATGACATGTTTGTAATGAATGCTTGCTGGAAAAATTTATCTGAAGCTGAATTAAAGAAAAGTCTTCCAGCAAAAATAGGTCTAATGTTAAAACATGCAGGTGTATCAATTGTTATCACCTCATTTACTGATATTGTTGCTTTGTTAATAGGTGCCATTACAATATTACCTTCTCTGAAATCATTCTGTATTTATGCTGCTGTTGGTGTATTTTTCATATTTTGCTATTCTGTTACATTTTATGTAGCAGTTTTGACATTAGATATTAGGAGAATCGAAGCCAATAGAAATGGTATTCTATTTTGCTATCAACATAAACAACCTGTTAAAATATCTACTGACAAAACAATCTTGCAAAAATGGTTGGAATCATTCTATAAAAATATTGTATTTACAATTCCTGGTAAGAGTATTGTTATTTTGTTTACCTTAATAATAACAGGATTTAGCATTGTATCAGTTCTTCGATTAGAACAACGGTTTGATCCAAAGTGGTTTATTCCTGATGATACATACTATAAGCAATATTTAGACACTTATGATTATTATTATCCAGAAGAAGGCCATACTGCTATGGTATTTTTAGGGGAATTAGATTATAAGAACCAATTTGGGAATTTACTTGATATGACACAAAAATTAAACGATGAGAATTATGTCAATGAACTTGTTTCCTGGATTGATTATTTTCATCGATATGTGTTGACAAATTATAATCGTGACCTTAGAAATTCTTCTGCCGTATCGAAAGAAGAATTTAATAAGTACTTAACTAGATTTTTATCTAGTTCAATCGGAGGAAGATTTCAGTTAAACATAAAATTACCGGAAAAGTTTCAGTGCGGCGTTCCTGTTACACGTATAATTGCTTCAACGCTACAATTTAAGTTCGCTAAATTTTACGGGCCGGAAGAATATATTCCAGCGATGAACAGAGTAAAGAGTATAGTTAAATTTTCTAATTTAACTTCCAACGACGGTTATCGGAGCGTGTGGTCCAAAGTTTTCGGAAATTGGGTTACTGACGAAGTAATAGCTGTTGAAGTAGAAAGAAATATTGAATTAGCATTAGTATGCGTGATGGCCTGTACTATTATTCTGATAACAAACCTTCAGATGTGTTTCTGGATATTTCTATGCGTTTTTTTGACTATATTAAATGTTTTAGGTTGGATGCAACGTTGGGGTATGACTGTCGACATAGTTTGTTGTATTGGTCTCGAGTTGGCTATCGGTCTTTGTGTAGACTACGCTGCTCATGTGGGCCATTCCTTTTTAACTACAAAGGAGGGATCGCGACATGACAGAGCATTTAAAACTGTCACATCCATCGGCACTGCGGTTCTCTTGGGTGGAGGTTCCACTTTTCTGTCGTTGTCACTCCTCAGCTTATCAAAAGCTTATACATTCCAATCATTTTTCAAAATCTTCTTCCTCGTTATTTTGTTTGGTTTATTCAACGGTTTAATGTTCCTACCGGTAATATTGTCATTGATAGGACCCGATGCCTATAGATCGAAAGATAAAGATGATGTTATTAAATCGGAGGTGGTGGAACTTAATGACAAAAATGAATTAACTGAAAATAAAGAAATTGAGGAAGGTATGAAAAGATAATGTTCGAAATTTAAATATTAACTGATTTAGTATTGACGATGAAAAGTTTTAATGTCACTAACATGCAAATAACTAACACGCAGTTCATAAATATTGTACGTTAATCAATTAATCTTCTCTGTCAATATAATTCGAAATGTCTTCATTAATCTTTATTTCAAATATTAAGTTTTGTGCTCATTTCATATAAAATTTGAATCAACAAAAGGTAGTTATATAGTTTTAATAAAATATGTAAACCAATAATGGATTGATATTAAGCAAACTCGGATGATATTAGTACTTAAGCAACATAAAGAGAGAATGCTAATAAGTAATATTAAAATGTGATTCGTTCATAGGTTGATATGATGTAAACTGAACCTAAAATATGTTTTTATAATATGTGCGAAACGTTATAGTTTAAATATGAATTAAAATAGTACTTTTTAGAAAAAACAAGTGATAAATCATAACTTACGAAACACAAAGTAGCATATTTTGGCTCAAATGTTACTTAGTATCAAGTAGAATATAATTTTTAACAGCAACATATCCATGTAAACCGGAATGGGCGATATACGGAAGGCAAGGTCTGGGTTAGTGTAGATTGTCATTTATCGAAATTGTGCTCGCCTTCCGGAATGGATTGCAATATGATAAAAAGATATGAGCCATATATGAAGTATTGATATATATTCACTTGAAAATAAGTTTAGAAGAATAAATACAATAAATAAGTTATCAGTAAAATGTCTTCTTTTACGTTTCGATGACGTTCGTAGATTTTTTACGAACCGATAAATCGCGATATTCAGAAAACGGCTCGCCGTGTTATCGACCGGTGTAATAATGCTGATAAACGTCAAATTATCGTAGTAACACGGTCGCGATGTAATTTTTTCCGAACTTTTTGGCTATTATGTGGAAAACGAGACTAAAGTGTTCTTTATTTAAATTATTTCTTTACCTACTCGTATGAACACCGACATCGTTAACCTTCGCATACCCGTGCGTTGGTCTGTGAGAGCAATGACATACGTTTGGTTCGTTTTTTTAATGCAAAATGTTGGCGATTTGAGCTTCTCAGTAGCTGCAGGTCCCATGACCTACTTAAAATAAGTATATTGTGAACGTTCGTGCATACATTACCTGTATCTCTACACGATTTTACGCATTATAAAGATGCACTTTTTTAATTAAATGTATCCTGAATGTAATCTCATTCCAGCTATAGCTTTCTGACAATAACTTGTAATATAATCTTTGCTAAGTAATTTTAGATTGTGACGTTGTATTGTTTAAATAATATAGTGGACGTTACTTCGCACTTCCGCCTGGAATTGACAGGTTGCTACCATGTATCACGTTTGTTGACATTGTTGGTGTGTAGCGAAATTTTAAATAAAAAAATATCTTACATTACAATATATAGCAGATTAACGTATAATAAACATAATCGATTACACGTGTTACGCTCCATCACGTTTGTTTTTTTTGCAGTTTTGTTTTCTTACAGTATGACTTGCCTACCAATCAATATCAGGCGGAAATAACCTTCACTATAATGTTTAATGATAGATTTCCGCATAGTAACACCGTTTTGTTTTGAACTATCAGAGTATTCTTTACAGTTGGTCTAACGGTCATTTTTCAAACGTACGAAATCTATCAAAATGGCTTGGTAATAATTCGATTGGAATACTGCCAAATGTTCTAGTCTAGGTAAGAGGTCAAATGTTTTATGTCTAGCTATATTTATGTGTGGTGGTATCAAAGAAGTACCATGTTTTAAAATAGTATATATAGGCCATCGATGTTTCTCTGATCATGGAGATAATTCTGGGTATTTAGGTTAACTTTTAAAATACAATGTAGATAATGTAATAAATAAAATTTAATGAATAATATAAATAATATACCTATGTAAATTGGGATAGAATATTTATCTATATATTAAGTTATAAATTAAACAGTTTTGAACATGACATGATTTTTATTTTAACAGCTAGGATAACTATCTTACCCGGCTGTAACCAAGCTTGATATGAGTGCAATGAATTTATGAATATGACGTCCCAGGTATCTAAGTGACTTAGACCATACCATCAATATCTTGGCACTTTACTATCTATATTTCATAAAAGTTTAAAGAAGCTTAAATGTCTTTATTCAAATAACTTCTTTTTGTTAAACCCAATTTTTAATATGTGATATGTTCTAAGGTTGAAATGAAATCTCGTAAAGAATAATTTAAATGAAAACTCCTACGTAAGTAACCTGTTTAATTGGATAACAATTAGGTAACTATATGGTTTAAGAAAGATTCGCAAATTAATAATCATTGTTTAATACTAGGAAACAATAGAAATGGTTGCCGTGAGCTATCCTTATTTCCTATATCCTTATCCTCGGAAACTTTCCTGTATGCATTTTTTAAGTATTCCATAGTAGATACATTATTGTGTTATATTTCGCAAGGCTTAACCTACGTCGACGATGTAAACGCTCGTTAAATATTTTTGTGACTTTATTACATTGATTTTCTTTTCTACAAATATTTGTTGTAAATTATACATATCTTCCGGAAGATATTCCCTAAATATATATAGAGTAAAATTCATATAGAAATGAGATGTGTAACTTAGAAGAATTACGGGAGCACACGATATAAAAATCGTCTTTCTTATAATATGTAGGCGATATTGATTCAAATAAACACAAACAAAACTAAAAAGTATTTCTAAAATAATTTTAAAATGAACAAATAAAATCTATTAAGGCACAGTATAAATCTACATGTAAATAAAATCGAAGTCTTTGTTTTTTGGTAACGTCTTTCAAATGGCTGAACGAATTTTGACAAAATCAACTGGAATATAGAGAATATTTTAAGTATTATTTATATAACATAACACGTTTCTGCATAGGAATTAAACAGCAATTATAAAATTACAAGTCAAATATATAAGGCAGTCCACAATATATACAAATATAATTAGTAGTTCTTATAAAAGAACAAAATTTTCCAGGAGCCCGGACTTATGGCTTATGGCTACCAGTGATTTTATTAAAATGAATACGAGGAGTTGAAAATAAATGTTCTTGCCGGAAGTTTAATTTAAGTATGCAGGTAGATAGTCTTTAAGCATATCATATGTGTTTCCTTAGTAGTTTTGATTTCATAAATTTCCGTTAGAGTTAAAGAATGGTATTTAATTGAATAATTAACAATATAAATGTAGAGAATTACTCAAAGAAAGATTATATGTTTTTTTATATCGTAGGAGGCAAACGAACACGTGACCACCTGATGTTATGTGAACACCACCGTCCATAGACACGTGTTTGAGGGAGAGGGTAGGTGGGTATCCGGTACTCTCACTGACCGAACGAAATGCAACTATGCAAGCAATGTTACTTCATGTCGGTTTTCTGTGAGAGGGTGGTAACCCATTCATGTTGAAACAGATAATAGCTTCAACGTGACGCTACCACTTACAATTACAGTCATATTTTTGTCAGTCAGTTTTGTCAGTACATATTTTGTCACAATTATAAAGATTTATGACGATACAAAAGTTTTTTTTTTTCAAATGAAAACGCTGTGAAAAGGTCTTTACAGCCTCACCGAACTACCGCGGCGAGCGCTGAAGGCACTCAGCCGATTTGGGATGTTTGGGTGACTAATTCAAGGGCACACCTCGGCTTGAGCTGTCGCCTGTTTTGTGCAAAAATCGCGACCTACGTGAGCGATACAAAAGTCATTACACACATGCTTAGAATAATAAATAGGTTTATTTTAGAACCTAGCCTTTGCCCGCGACTTCGTTCGCGTGGAATAGATACACTAACACGCAGCAGTTCTCAAAAGGAAAAATCATCCCAATTTTGAAACATATTTCCTCTGTGCTCCGCTCCTATTGGTCTTAGCGTGATGATATATAGTCTATAACCATTCTCGATGAATGAGCTACATAACACTGAAAGAATTATTCAAATCGGACCAGTATTTCCTGAGATTACCCCCTACAACGTCACGACATCACAACGTCACAAACTCACAAACTTTACCTCTTTATAATATTAGCATAGATAGTAAATAGCTTATAATGGCATATTTAGATATGAGAATATAGTTTCTCATGAACTTGTTGAAATTTACAAAAATGTTATTTTTAGACACTGATTTAGTAATTTTATTATTATTTCATCCTTTGATTCACATTTATGATAATTTAAAAATAGACTTAATTACATTCGTTTTATAGGTGTCCTTGAAATTAAATAAGGTTGTAAAAAATTAAATTACCTTAGCTTTATGTTCAAGACTAACCTGTTACAAAGTACTTATGAAGATAACAAAATGTAATTAAAATTATGTATCTACATATATACAACAATCTATCATGGTATATCTTAAAATCAATTGAATGATATATCTTTATTTAAAAGATTGTTTTGTTAATGATTGATGATATTAGATGATTCTCATGTTAATATGTGCATGTGTCACAAAGTTCGATTATTCGGATAAGATGCTTCTATTTGTCCTTTTTTCACCTGAACAGGGTCGGCACGACACATTGTCATCCTTCTTGTTGCGAACTTATATTTGGCTTAATTGTTTACGGCCGAGCCGCCTGTTTGACGTCAACCTTCCTTGGGACATCCTTGTTTGTGTATAGTCGACGTGTGTGATGTGTTCAGTCCAAGTAACTACTATCATCCTTATATGCCTTCTATTACTGCTTTCAAGTACAAGAATTTACAAACGTATTTCAAGGTATGAAATCTTGCCCAAAGTTATTATATCTGAGTAACTGCTATTATCAGTTTACTGGAATGAAGGTATTTGAGTATTTACACATAGACAGACACAAAACAGTTAAGTATATCTTCATCTCCTTACTCCATCGACTTTCTTAATTCGTTTTTTTTATTTAGTAGTTAATAGACTCTACCCGCGACTTCGTTCGCGTGGAAATAGTATTACGCTAACACGCCGCGGAATGCAAGGAAAGGAAATGCAAGCGCTATAAAAACAATAACGTCATTAAAACAAAAAAAAAAAGTTAATAATAATTAAACAGTGAATATTTAATAAACTACTACTAATAATAATATATATATATATGCTCACGGATACGATTTTTACGTAAAAAAAAACTACATATAAGCAAAACAAAGGTGCGGACCAAGAGTCTGGAGACTAAAACAGAATATTAAAAAAAAAAAAAACACGCCGCGGAAGCTCTCAAGGTAGGTGCGTTCCCTTGGCGTGGAGCCCTTAAGTGCTGCTTGCGCGATACAGTGACACAAAATCTTACATCACTGGGACAACAGTACACATATCACCTCCACGCACGTGCAGGCATACACGCTTACACATGAAAGTGGAAGGGTTTTGTTTTTTCCCTTATCGAACTGAAATAGTTTGGAAAATTATCCGATACGAAATATATATAAAAGTTGTTGAGGTATGTATGATTGGTACACATATATGCTCCAACGACTCATATATGTATGAATAGCTAGCTTAGGTCAGCTCAGATAGATCGCGAATTGCACGTATCAGGCAACAGCCTAAGTCGAGGCGTTCCGTGCACCCTTGAGCTAGTTGCCCAAATAGAATTGGCTGAGTGCCGCAAGCACTCGCCTTAGTAGTCCGGTGAAGCTGTTAAGACTTTGTTGGATCCATCGCGTAGTCAGTTCGAAAAAAAAGGAAGCTCTCAAGATGCTTCGCTCCTATCGATTTTACCGATTGACAGCCTATAAATATCCTTGATAAAAGAGCTATGTAACACTGAAAGAATTTTTCAAATCGGACCATTAGTTCCTGTGATTACCCATACAACGTCACAATCTCACAAACTTTACCTCTTTATAATATTAGTATAGATTAAAAAGCTTATTGTTATTAGGTAACAGAAAATTGGAAAAAGATTTTTTGCCTTAATATTAATTAAAACTTGTAACATTAATGAAGTACATTGGAACTAGCACATCTAACACTAAAATTAAAATGAAGACTACATGCCATTTTGTCGTTATTTACTCAGACAATTTTATTACGAATATTTATCGATTGAGGTCAACTGTTTTAGAACGTTGTTATTCTGAATTATACAATATAATTGTTATACTTTGTCGCTTTATCAGTTTAATTTAACTATAACCTATTTAAACTAGACAATGTATTTGCAATATATTAGAGTTGTTATCAATAAGTGTCTTAAATTTGTGTTACTTTGATAATAATTATTGACACATTAAGTAAGCCTTATATTGACAAAGCAAAATTGTCAGTAACTAACATTAATGTCATATAATATTGTTAGTAATGACTCACCGGTTTTGTAAAATATTCTTTGCTTAAAACGTGTTTGCAAAGGTATGACTAAAAATAATTTAATAATCATATTTTACAAAGTCAGAAGTTTTTGAATAACTGGTTGTCTTATAGAATAATTTGAGATTTACTGTGTTACCATGGAGATATACACAAGGCTTCCTCACACACAAACTCTTGTGCGAAAAAATCATTGACAGGGTTTTTGTATATCAATGGTTTTTTTTTTTTAAATGACAACGCTGTTGACCTGAAATGGTCTTCACAGCTTCACCGAACTATTGAGGCGAGCGCTGAAGGCACTCAGCCGATTTGGGATGTTTGGGCGACTAACTCAAGGGTGCACGGAACACCTCGGCTTGGGCCGTCGCCTGTTTTGTGCAAAAATCGCGACCTATCTGAGATAACCTAAGCTAAGCTATCTAGATATACGTATAT
>JACEII010000139.1:688926-720494 GCA_014332785.1 Antheraea mylitta
TTGTCTTCTATAAAAAATCAATGGAGAAAACACTATCTCTTTGTTAAGTTTGGTTTTGCAAATATATGCAGAACTACTGCTAGGAGGTCTAGTTCGATATTGATAAGTTGAATTACAATTCTACCCTCAGAAAGTAGAGAGTTCACGCAATCACACCCGATTTAACCGTAAATATTAATTTATAAAATAGGTATCGAGAATGTAACAAACCAACACTGATTTGTTAATACATCTACTTGGAACCAAGATAAGTAAAAATGCTGTCAAACGTGTTTCAGTATATGGCCACTTAAGTACCCATACCTTCATATCGGCCCCGTACGTTTTAGGCCCAGTCAGAATGTCTTATGACTCGATTGGATCTAATCTCGCATACATTGGAAGTACCTGGGCGACCGAGCCTAGCTGAGTTCTATAAAAACCATTTTTAAATTAAAATAAACTGTTAGGTTTGCCTCACAAAATTAGCAGCTTTCACATAAAAATTAAAAAATATATATATATAACTTTCTTATAATTATCATAATAAAATTATTTATTTAATTAAAATAAACTGTTACGTTTGCCTTATAAAATTATTAATTTCTTTTTACAAAAAATAAAATATACAGTCTTATACAAACTGGGGTTATACGAATTTTCGAAATAAGCGATTTGCATCTGAGCTATTTTTTTTGACAGCGATGGCGAAATTTACCTTTATATTCTAGCTATATATTTCCATTGCCTGAAATCTCAGTTAAAAAAAGTTTCCGACAAGTTCTGAATAGCAGAGGAGACCATACTATGTATTAAATTTTTCTATTCTTTCACAATAAATAAACATTTTCTTTAGAAATTTCATTTTGAAAAAAAAAAGTTTAGTTTCTTATGTATCTTAGTTTCTACAGTATATTCTAATATTGTTCATTTCTGTTATTAAAAGAACTTATAAAGACAACAGCTGTTATTTTTACATCATAGAACCCTAAAGATATTATTTTAAAAATAAAATACAACGTTATAATGTGAAGAAGCATCCTAAAATTGAAATTAGTACATGTTGCTTAGACTTTTTTGATGAGTGTATTATAAAGCCGAAGAGTTTGTTTGTTTGGTTGAACGCGCTAATCTCAAAAATTACCGGTCCGATTTGAAAGTTTCTTTTAGTGTTAGGTAGCTCATTTATCGAGGATGGCTATAGGCTACATATCATCACGAAGCACTAATGAAGAATGTCTCAAAATCGGGCTATTTTTAGAGCATCCGCTGCGTGTCAGTGTCAGTATTATATGCGTTGCCATGGTAACATGATAACATTCTATCGGAAATACTTTCATGGTTTATTTTGTTTTCCTATTCAAAAAGTTTATTCTACGTTAGTTTTGTTTACAATTTTTAATTATACGTGTTATGTTTATATAGCAAACATTTCTAAAGTTTATTTTGTGTTGCTATTTAAATACTTTAGTAGTAATAATATTTGTCCAATAAGACAGTCGAAGGAATTAACCCATACTGTCAATTCTGAAGTTGTCAATATAGGTAGTTCTTATGTATTCTCTACTCAGTTTTCTTTTATCTCTAAGTTAATGTAAATATTATATATAGTATAATATTTCGTAAATTTTTATCTTCTTAATTTTCAAGACTACAGAATTCATGCTCCGTGGTATTATGTTTCATTCATTTCACTTATGAACAATAAACAAACCATATTACATAAAACGCCACCAATTTAACACAATATAGAGTCAAATAACACAAGATTATGAATAAAATATAAAATCCCTTACATGACAGATTGAAATCCCGCCAAAAACTCCTCAAAAAAAGGTTATTCTACGTTAGTTTTGTTCTCAATTTTTGGTTTGTGATATATTACGTATTATAAGTATAAAGTGTGTGTATATAATATTAAAATAAATACTTTTTGATGAATACATATATTTGCGGTGCTACAAATATCAACATTTTTTTTAAATTCTGTCGATATGTCTGTTTGTTTATTTGTTCCGGGTAATCTCCGAAACGACTGGAATTATTTGAACGGTTTTTTTTCTTAGAAATAAATGACTACACTATTGACCTAGCAAGGTCTTAACATCTTCAACGGACTACAAGTATTATTTGAACGGGAATTTTACGGGCAAATAACTAACAAATTATTTGTTTTATTTTAAGCTAGCGGGTTCAGCAGACGATATCCGCCCTGATAATAAGACAAACTATACCTAAACCTTGCCTAAGAGTCATTTTATATATCGGTAAAAACGGCATGAAGATGCGTTTTTGATCTTATCGCGAACAGATATATAGACAGATGTGGAACAGGACTTTGTTGACACTATGTTGTGATGAACTGTTATCCGTGTATTCGTATGTATGAAATTGAACAAAAATATGTTGTTTATTGTAAACATGCGCGTGTGACGTACATTGTTCTGGACTCCAAGAATAAATATAATTGAGAGTCATATGTTTATGTGATTTAAATTATAGCAAGGTATACTAATAACTTAATTATATCAACAATGTGGACATATTATATTTATATAATAAAAGATTTAACACATATTGTTCGATAATATATAGCTTAATCTTTTCATTACTTTCTTATATAGTGTAAGTGAGCTCTGAGGGTGATCTATAGATAGTAGTTTAAAGTTCCAGCTATGTGGCTTATGATAAATCCCATCCCATTCGATACACTATTAGTATTCACATATATAATGTACATGTTAGCTGTTACTGTAGATGATATGCGTGTCATACTTACAAATATTTTTTAAAGAGTATTATTGTTATCTACACATCTAATAACAATTTTAAATTTATTTAATATATTAAAAAAGCGCGTGCGAAGTAGTATATATATATATATATAGATAGATAAATTACTTACTTGGTGAATGAATCATCTTTTTGTCAAAATCGTATAAAGGAATATGCATACCTGTTAGGCCAGATACTGGAAAAGATTTACAACAAGTAATTAATAACTCAATTTTTAACCTATTTATTTTTAAATATTTGTTTAAAAATACAGATTATATATTATCATTGGAATTAGCTCTTCCTCTGTACTTGATAAAGTTTAGTGTACTTTCTATACTTCCATACAATATTAATTTTAATACATTATCTAATTACATTACATTATTTAATTTAGTTTAATATAATAAGCTAAAATGTCAATTAGGTATAATATGTTAGAACAAAATTCAAGGAAACGTAAATAGTGCATTAAATGGAATAAAAAAACATTAATTAAATTCGTAGCACAAATTTAAATAAAATATGCATTACTTATTTATAAAATAGTTGTTAAATTGAAAATTATATAGCATAAATAGATAATGAAGAAATGTTTTTTTTTGAAATTTTATTTCAAATTTAGTGTATCGGAATAACCATATCCTATTTCGTTTATTGCACTTGGTGAAGTCTATCTCTATTTTCACTATTTTTTTATGTCATAGGAGGCAAACGAACAGACGGGACACCTGATGTTAAGTAATCACTGTCGTTCATAGACACTTCCAACGCCAGGTGAGTTGCAAGTGCGTTGCTTGGGGGGCAATACGGAAAGGGGGAGAGGGAGAGGAGATGGGAGAGGGAGAGGAGATGGGAGAGGAGGGAAGTGGGTCTCCGGAGCTCTCACTGACCGAACGAAACGCAACAATGCAAGCACTGTTACTTCACGTCGTCACCAGTGTGTCATTGATGAATTTTGAAATCATCTTCATTTTTGTTTGCAGCATAAAAGTAATTGTGTAAAATAAAACAAACTCTGCCTAAATTATGATATTGTAGATATATTCATTGAACATGGTGTTTTGACACATATAGAAATTACTTGTTATTATGTTCATTGGCCCTTATCAAAGTGAAATAGTTTAGAAAAATATCCGAAACGAAATATATATAAGAGTTGCTGAGGTATGTATGCTTGGTACACATATATGTTCCAACAACTCATATATATATGAATAGTTAGATTAGCTTAGGTTAGCTCATATATCCCGTCAGTAACATGCGTGGCAGAATACTACAGGACTGGATCTTGGAAACAGGCCTCTCTACCATCAATCGGGGGTCTGCATACACCTGCGTCCGACAAAACGGTGGATCCATTGTCGATCTCACTCTCGCATCCCCTGTTGTCGCACAGCGAACTCACGGCTGGAGAGTGGTGGAAGAGGTCGAGTCGCTCTCTGATCACCTATATATTAGGTATGACGTCGGCCTCTTATCGTCAATCCCAGCCGTTGATGTGGATTTTTCTACCTCTCCTCGATGGGCCCTGAAGAAACTGAACGCGGATCTGTTGACCGAGGCATCTATAGTTGCGTCTTGGCCATTACCACCACCAGGACCAGTCGATGTTGTCGCGGAGACCAGTTGGTTTCAGAGCGCTATGGTACGCATCTCAGATGCTGCCATGCCTCGGACCCGACCACATCCACCGAGACGTCAAGTGTATTGGTGGTCTCGCGACATTGCGCAGCTCCGCACTGTATCTGTCGCCGCGAGACGCCAATACGCTAGGCACCGTAGCAGGCGCTATACCCGGGATGCAACTGTAGAGGCCCAACTGTATGAAGCCTACAGACAGGCGAAAAAAGCTCTGCAGAGGGCCATCAGAAAGGCCAAGGCGGAGGCAAGACAAGACTTGCTGGAGACCCTGAACTGTAATCCGCGGGGACGCCCCTACAGAATGGTGTTGAGTTTCTTGCGGCCCCTGGGCTCCCCCGGTCACACAAAGTCTTCAGCCGGGGCTCCTTAGAAACGTACTGGCGACACTTTTTCCGCAAAGGGGAGTACATGTACCCCCATTTGCTGTATTAGCTGCGGATATCAGACTGGACAACATCCCTTCAGTGTCAGAAGCCGAACTGGCAGAGGCCGTGAGACGGCTCCGGGCGAAGAATACCGCTCCGGGGCCTGACGGTATCCCTGGCCGAGCCCTAGTACTGGCACTGGAGCACCTGGGCGACAGACTCCGGCGCATCTTTAGCTCTTGCTTGGAGTCAGCTGTATTTCCACCTCAGTGGAAGGAAGGCCGCCTCGTCTTGTTGAGGAAACAGGGCCGACCTGCAGACTCCCCGTCGGCGTACCGGCCCATTGTCCTCCTTGACGAGGCCGGCAAGCTCTTTGAGCGCATTATAACCCGACGTCTGATCAAACACCTGACCCGGGTGGGACCCGATCTGTCTTCGGTGCAGTTTGGCTTCCGGGAGGGTCGGTCGACGATTGACGCGATTTTACGCGTTAAGACCCTCTCGGAGGAAGCCGTTTCCCAGGGTGGAGTGCTGTTGGCGGTGTCGTTAGACATCGCCAACGCATTCAACAGCCTCCCCTGGGAATGCATCATACAAGGACTGAGGCATCACGGAGTACCCTCTTACCTGTGTAGGATCCTGGACTCCTATCTGCAAGATCGGCATGTGACGTGCATCGGGCAAGATGGAAGCACGCTTAGAAAAGTGATGTCGTGTGGTGTTCCACAGGGGTCGGTTCTTGGTCCACTCTTGTGGAACATCGGTTATGATTGGGCTTTGCGCGGTGCTCTCCTGCCCGGTGCCACGCTCACGTGCTATGCAGACGACACACTCATGACAGCGCGTGGCAGGACTCTGAGGGACGCCTTGCTGCTGGCGACTGCGAGCACGGCGCTGGTCGTACGGAGAATTGGGTTGCTAGGGCTGGAGGTGAACCTCAATAAGACCGAGGCAGTCCTGTTCCACGGTTCCCGCAGAGCACCACCTGCTGGCACGCACTTAGTTGTCGGCGGAGTTCGGATAGAGGTGGGCGCTACGCTCAAGTACTTGGGTTTGACGCTCGATAGCCGCTGGACGTTTGGGGAGCATTTCAGCCAGCTAGCCCCCAAGGTGACGAGATGCGCATCGGCCTTGGCGGGCCTCTTGCCCAATGTTGGTGGTGCCGGCACGAGTTGTCGATCCCTGTACTTGGGGGTAGTGAGATCAATGATCATGTACGGGGCCCCAGTATGGCACGAGGCCCTGACGGCAACTGGCTCTGCAGTATTGCGGAGGTTACAGCGAGTAATGGCCGTCAGGGTCATCAGAGGTTATCGTACCGTCTCTTACAAGGCGGCGAGCCTGCTGGCCGGATCCCCACCGTGGGATCTGCTGGCCCACTCGCATTCGGCTATGTATAGGTGGCGCAGGGACAGGCTAGCTCGGGGCGAGACCATAGTGCCCAGAGAGGAGGAAGCACAGAAGGCCCACCTGCACAAGGTGGTGCTAGACATGTGGGAAGAGCGGCTGTCCTCGCCCAGTGCTGGTCTGCGCACTGTGGAGGCTATCCGTCCTGTACTGACGCAGTGGGTGGACAGGACCCACGGAGCCCTCACCTTTCGGTTGGTGCAGGTGCTTACAGGGCACGGCTGTTTTGGTAAGTACCTGCACCAGACGGCCGGTAAAGAGGTCGACGCGCGGTGTCACCACTGCGTCGGATGTGACGTGGAAACGGTACAGCATACCGTAGAGGAATGTCCGGCGTGGGCTGCGGAGCGCAGTGAGCTGGTAGCAGTAGTGGGCAGTGATCTCTCATTGCCGGCTCTAGTTAAGTCCATGACCGATAGTGAGAGGTCATGGAGTGCTGTGCTCGTTTTCTGTGAAACTGTCCTCCAGCAAAAAGAAGAAGCCGAAAGGCGCAGAGAAAGGCAGGCGGATGCCCCGGCAATACGACGCAGGAGAGTCGGCCGCGGGCGGAGGAGAGGCGCCAACGCACCTTACCGAATGCCTCCCTAATTAGCCTTCAGGCGGCAGATGCGGGGGTGTCCGTTGCTGTAGACTGAAGGCCCGTGGCGAGAAGCACGGTTTTTCGGCCGCCGCTTCAACTTGAAGCAGGAGGGAGGACTTTCCTCTCTCGAGGTGTGGGTTTCCTTGTTTCCAACACCTACAGGGACCCAAGCGCGTGACCAGGTCAGAGGAGTATATGCTCATCGCTATCCCTTAATCCTGGTCCCATACATGCGCAGAGCGGCAGGGGGGTTTTTAGTGAGTAAGAGTCTCACATCACCCTCCCACTGTCCCCCGGCAGTGCGAGGGTATCCATGATGGATTTTCCCCCCTTTAACAAAAAAAAAAAAAAAAGGTTAGCTCATATAGGTCGCGAATTGCATGTATCAGGCTACAGCCCAAGCCGAGGTGTGCCGTGCACCCTTGAGCCTGTTGTCAAATAAAATCGGCTGAGCGCCTTAAGCGCTCGCCTTGGTAGTCTGGTGAAGCTGTTAAGACCTTGCTGGATCAATAACGTAGTCAGATCGAAGAAAAAATATATATATTCGTTAAATTCTTCTATGTTATGCTGTAAACGTAGTAATTTTTCATCAAATACTAAATGAAAGAATAATCTGGACAATAAAGGAAGGCACAAACAAAGAAATAAATGTAATAGGAAATATAAAAATATTTTACGCTAATTAAAATGTCTGACTTTGTGGTTCTTTATTTTAATATATTTATGTTTATTTTCTACAATGACTCAATATAATTCAGGTGGTGGTTTTGTAAAATGGATTTAGATTGAATTTGCCTCTTTTAATGTATAACACGACGAGTAGATATATGTTATTTGTATCATATTATTTGTACGTCTGTTAAGGAAAAAAATTAAAAATGAATAAAGAAGCTAATGTTGAGATGTATGGAATAATAAATTACTTTTTATTTAATTTTTTATAAGTAAATAAATGTAACATTCTTTTATTGAATACATATCTATATATTAATACGTGAAGCAAAAAAATTGTATCCCTTTTAAGCTGAAGCGTTTGTTTGTTTGTTTTGTTGAACGCGGTAATCTTAAGAACTGCCGGTCCAATTTGAAAGTTTCTTTTAGTGTTAGATAGCTCATTTATCAAGGATGGCTATAGGCTACATATCGTTGCGTTAAAACCAATAGGAGTTGAGCACTGATGAAGAATATCTCGAAATCGGGCTATTTTGGAAGTTCCCGCTGCGTGGTAATGTCAGTATTATATGCGTTGCCGTGGTAACGCGATAATATTCTATCGTAAATATTTGCATGGTTTATTTTGTGTTCCTATTCAAAAAGTTTATTCTACGTTCGTTTTGTTTACAATTTTAATTATACTTGTTACGTTTATATCGCAAACATTTCTAAATTTTAATTTGTGTTGCTATTCAAAAACTTTAGTAGTAATAATATTCGTCCAATAAGACAGTTGAAGGAATTAACCCATACTGTCAATTCTGAAGTTGTCAATATAGGTAGTTTTCTTCTATGTCCAAGTAAATGTAAAGGTATAAACGCCAAATCCTCTATATAATATTTCATAAATTTTTATCTTTTTAATTTTCAAGACCACAGAATCCATGCTCCGTGGTATTATTTTTCATTAATTTCACTTATGCACAATAAACTAACCATATTACATAGGACGTCACCAATTTAACACAATATACAAGTAACACAAGATTATGAATAAAATATAAAATCCATTACATGAAAGACTGAAATCCCGCCAAAAACTTTATTTTACGTTAGTTTTGTTCCCAATTTTTGATTTATGATATATTACGTATTATAAAAGTAAAGTAAGTGTATGTAATATTCAAATAAATACTTTTTGGTGAATAAATATATCTGTGATACGAATATCAACAATTTTTTTTTTTAATTCTGTCGATATGTCTGTTTTTTATTTGTTTCGGGTAATCTTCGAAACGGCTGGACCTATTTGGACAGTATTTTTTCTTAGAAATGACTACGCTATTGATCTAGCAAGGTTTTAACAGCTTCACTGGACTACAAGTAATATTTGAACGGGAATTTTATGGGCTAATTATTTAACTAATTAGCTGTTTTATTTTAAGCTAGCGAGTTCAGCAGACGTTGCCCGCTCTGATAATAAGACAAACTATACCTAAACCTTGCTCAAGAATAATTTTATATATTAGTGAAAACGACATGAAGATGCGTTCTGTAGTTTTTGATCTTATCGCGAACAGACATATAGACAGACGTGGAACAGGACTTTGTTTTACCCTATGTAGTGATGAACTGTTATCCGTGCATTCGTGAAATTAAACAAAAATATGTTGTTCACTGTAAACACGCGCGTGTGACGTGCGCTGTACTGGACTCCAAGAATAAATATAATTGAAAGTCATATGTGTACATGTGATTTAAATTATAGCAAGGTATAATAATAACTTAATTATATCGACACTGTGGACATACTATATCTATATATTACTTTCTTATATAGTGTAAGTGAGCACTGAGGGTTATAAATAGCAGTTTAAAGTTCCAATTATGTGGCTGATGATAAATCCCATCCCATTCGATACACTATTTGTATTCACATATATAATGTACACGTTACCTGTTACAGTAGATGATGCGCGTGTGATACTTATATATATATATATATTACTTATAAATATTTTTGAAAGAGTATAATTTACACTAGATGTGTGATCATAATTTTAAATTTGTTTAATATATTAAAAAAAACGCGTGCGAAGCCGCGGGTAACAGCTTGTTTTATATAAAATGCATTAGAAGTATATTAAATTAATTAAAAATTGCAATACTCACACTACTACTCGAATTTTACACAACATATACACATATACACATATGTAAATAAAAAAGACATTTTGACAGCCGTCAATAAATACGAATTTCAAAAAATGTTATGAAGGAAGGAGATTGCTATGCTCGACTGTATGTATTTTTTAACTCTTACGTTCTAATTACCATTTCTCATCCTACATTCAACAATAATATTATAAAATACAACTTTTATTGTAATGTTTATTATTTTTTATGGTGAACTCACTTCAAATGATGATTTAATAAAAAAATGAGCCAAATAATACTTTATATAATCAAAATAAGAATTTTGTTCATAAAAGTAATCCATGACTTAGACGTATGAGGTTACAACGTAGCAATTCAACCTTATGTAGCAACAAAAAAGAATTTATTTCCAGAAGCTAATGGTAGTATTAAAACATCTTTCTCTTGGATTCACCATTTGATTGTAATGTGCATCCATTACTTTTCCAAACGACGATACTGGGCATATCACTATTTCTCATAATGAACAGACTACATGTAATTCAATATCACCCAGAAATACCACCCACCCATGACGTCGTATAAAATTAATTGAAAATTGTGTCATGGGTTGTGATAAATTTCTTTATTTTCGTAAGTTATGTTTGTACAAAAAATTTCCACGGTTTTTGTTTTAAATTTATAATTAATTTCAATTATCATCAACACATAGATTTTTTTAATGTTTATGTAATTAAAGATTGGCAAATGGCAAATAACTGAGTAACCATAATGAAAACCTTTAATTATAGAAGTTATACCCTTTGACAAAAGAACCCTAATAAAGTTCAAACTTTAAAAATTCAATTAACTGTGGTCGAATGTCGACCACTGGGCGCCCACTAGTCTAAAGTAAATCTATATACAGTTATTTTTTATTATGTTTAACCAACTATATCAATAATACCCGTTATATTATCAACATTTTACTATGGACAAGCAAACCGGCACATACTTAATTTGGGAGAGCCACGCTGAAGCTATTACTGGTTTCAGCACGAATGGGTCGGCTCATTTGGGGTAGTACCACCTGACCCATAAAAAACCGACGTGAAGTAATAGTGCTTGCATTGTTGCGTTTCATTCGGTCAGTGAAAGCGCCGGACGCCCACTTCTGATTCCTCTCCTCCACGTCACATCTTCCCTTTCTCCCTTCCTCTTTTTTATGTCATAGGGGGCCAACGAACAGACGGATCACCTGATGTTAAGTGATCACCGCTGTCCATAGACACTTGCAACACCAGTGGAGTCGCAAGTGCGTTTCCATCCTTTGTTTGAGCGAAAGGGTAAGGGGGAGAGGAGTAGGGAGGGGCGAGGGGAGGTGGGTGCTCTCACTGACCGAATGAAAAAAAACAATACAAGCACTTTTACTTAACATCGGTTTTCTATGAGAGGGTGGTAATACCCTGGACGAGCCGACCCATTCATGCTGAAACCAGTAATAGCTTCAGCGTGGCTCTATCACCTGCAAAACCTACCCCTAAAAACAGGCTGGCAAACCACTTGCGACTCTCCTAATGTTGAAAGTGTCTATGGACGGTAGTGATCATTTAACATTGGGTGACCCGTCTGTTCGTTTGCCTCCTATGATATATAATAAAAAAAAACAAATACACAGATATCTAATTACATACTAGTTCAAAACGAAACATGTTGATGTTATTAATTTATAAACGTTTCACGTTAACATGTGGCACAACCATTGACATATAAAAACCCTAGACGCGGTGTCGAATAAAACTAACGATCAAAACCGTCTGCAAAAACTCCCTAATATACATACGTAGTTATAGTTATACGATAAACTTATGGTTTTCCAAATTCAACTTTACCCGAATGATGTAAAATTGTTTTTACAAGGCCGCAAGCGACGCGAGACTATTTGAAATGACTGCATAATGCACTCATTTTCGTGTGCCGTCTTTGAGACGTTAGATGTGCATCTTGGTTTTTGTATATTAATGACCACAATCGTATTTTTAACCGACTTCGAAAAAGGAGGAGGTTATATGTTCGGGTGTATGTATTTTTTTTTTTTTTTATGTATGTTAATCGATATCTCCGTCAATTGTGAACCGATTTTAATGATTCTTTTTTTGTTTGATTCGGCTATACTCCAAGGTGGTCCCATATAAATTTGAATAAAATATTCAACCCCTAAGGGGGTTAAATATCGTTTATTTGATTTTCACCCAGTTCGTGTCTACGTATTTTCGTGTACTTGAAACCGATTTCAACAATTTTATTTGAAATTTGATAACTGGGAATGGTGTTCTTGAAATTAAAAAAAAATCCAATCATAAGGGTTGAAAATAAAGGGATGAATAAAGCTTATATGAATAAATGAACTTCCCCATAAGCTAATTTTAATGAAAACTTGGAACAACCTGTTGTAATGATAAGAATATCATTTAATCAATCCTGAGTTGATCATGAAAATGAAGAATGGAACTCCTCAACGGCTTACAGCAGCTATCTTGTGTTTGGGTACATAAGACTCGTTTGACGAGGACTTACATGTGGGGTTATGACTGTTGAGGCAATTTCCGTGAAACGGACATTAGGAAAGATGAGGTTCTGAAATTCGTTCACAATCAACCTAATTTGAGCAGATGGATCTAGTACGGTGTAATATCATGTTTGTTTGTCAAGTTATGAACTTATTTTATAATTAATTACAACCAGATAAATATATTTATATACACTAAAAATGGAAAAATAAAAATTTTTACAAAAAAAAATTGAACCGACTTCGATATCATAACTCATACGGCACTGAAAAGCGAAAAATAAATACATTATTAATTCAACCAAATAAAATAAAATATGAATGTTTGCGCTACCTAATAATATATTGGAAGTCGGTGCCAACCTAAATTTCTAATTTGTTGTAGGTATAAAAAAGTATATTACACTATACAAATAGACGCGAGAGTGGACCTAAACGTTGTATGTAGATGATATGAAATATGGTTGGCACCGATTTCAAATATATTATTAGGTAGCGCAAATATTCATATTTTATTTTATTTGGTTGAATTAATAATGTATTTATTTTTCGCTTTTCAGTGCCGTATGAGTTTTGATATCGAAGTCGGTTCAATTTTTTTTTGTAAAAATTTTTTTTCTTTCTCAATACGCTGTAGAATGTCAAATTAAACGCACATTTCGTACTAGAGGAGAAAACCTTGTCGTTATTTTCGACTGGTGATGTAACAACAAAGTAACGGGAATGGCGAAATCGCTAAAGAATTTGAATTAAAGGGAACAAATACTCTCCGAACGGTTGTACAAAAAATATTATGTTGATCATGTTGCAGCATCTGGAAGATTGTCTACCATAAAAAACCAACGATATAATTTAAAAGAAAAATTCATTGAAATCCTCAAAACCCTGCCTGAGTTACATTTTATTGTGTATTACCTAGAATATACCTATAACATTAAGCCTTCAAATTAAATTTTCTAATAAAACATGATAGTAAAAGGAACACATTTTTTTTTCGATACAACGAACGAACTACACTTTAATATTATTTACTCACCATTCATTCAAATTAAAACAATAATTAGATAAACTTTAATCGTATAAGTGGTACAGTTTTATAAGTTAAACTAGCTGACCCGTGCAACTTCGTCTGCACCGAATTGGTTATCACTGTATACTTTCAATTGTATTTTTAAACGCGAACAAAATTAATAAAACTGATATCCGATTGGAGCCACAACTACCGTTTCCAATTGTGAATCCAAACTATCCACAGACTCACTCAAACATATACTCAGATTATATGTGACTTATTTTTAGATAAGCCTAGAATCCGTTCTTAGCATCATCTACCAGGTTCAGTTAAGGTAAAAACTAACCTAGATAAAGCTAAATAAACATCTCTATGACTTACTTTATCATAACTATCTTCAACTTGTATTAAAACCTTTTTATACTCCATTGTATTGAAGAAAAATATATGAACACCGCGTCGAAGCGTCAAACATCGCGTCAAAGCGTCAACTGTCACTTGTTTGTAACTATTGTCTAAGAGTTTTTTAACTTTTTAACTATTTCGATAACGAATTTATATATTTTTTTAAATAATCTGTCTACCACTCACGACACCTTTTGGTAATTTATCTATGTTGATATGTTTGTATTGTAGATTATTCTAAGTTGTTACACTGAATATTTGGCATCAAATTTATAACGTGTATTTGTCACACTTGATACTGCCTACATAGGTAAAGGCCATACCGGAAAGAATCAGTCAAGCCAGTTTTATACATCTTTATATTCATCCGAACAACGTGCGGGCGTTGCGTTTATTTATGCATATCGTAACTTTATAGACAAAAATATTGATTTTTAAATAATTTTAGGATGTTTTTTTTTTCACTAACTTTAAAACATTATTAAAATGGAATTATTATTGAAAGACATTTTTGTTATTGATAATAATGTGCTTGATACTATTTTCTTGTAAATAAAAATAAAAGTTATTTCAAACCATATTTGAATAGCAGTAATTTTATTAGTATTATATTTAGATATAAATAAGTACGAATCTCATCTTTCAGACTAAATCAGTTATTTACTGAATATTTAGACCGATTTATTGATATAAAAATAATACGTGTATAGAATAACTGAGCTATAGCTATAGTTTAGTGCAGTACTAGCTGCACGATAACCTCGGCAGTGGCTCAAGCCTAGGTCCGTTCCCTAGGCGTGGAGCCCTTGAGTACGCTGCTCACGCGATACAGTGACACAAAACCTTACATCACTGCTACAACATCACACACATCACCTATACACACGTGCACGCCTACATGCTTACACGCTGTTTTTCTTTTTCAGAGAAATAAATGACAAAGAGTTCTACCCTTATTCTTCCCTATCCAATCCTATATAGTTTAGAGGATTTTTTCCGACACACAATACATATAGGAGTTGTTGAGGCACGCATGCTTGGTACACGTGCATGTTTCAGTAACTTATATACGTATATATAGACTGTTAGCTGACGTTAGCTCAGATAGATCGCGATTTTTGCTCAAAACAGGCGACAGCCCAGGCCGAGGTGTGCTGTGCACCCTTGAGTTAGTCGCCCAAACATCCCAAATCGGCTGAGTGCCTCCAGCGCTCGCCTCAATAATCGGTAAAGCTGTAAAAACCTTTCCAGGTCAACAGCGTTTACATTTCGAAAAAAAAAATGACTGCACGATAAAGATAGCGATAATTGTGGCAGCGTATGTTATCGACGCATATATTTAAGATGACGTCAGTCCTAAGCCATACGTTTACGTTTATCGTTGTTTCATTGTATATTTTGAAATCTTAATATCAATAATGTTTAATAAAATGAAATTTATTCTTTGCTATGGAAAAAATTAATCGGTGAAAAATTAATTATTTTTATTTATAAAATGTATCAGCGGACATATGATTGTTTATAAAAAAATGTGTCTGACTGTGATAAATTCATGTTTTTAAATGCATTTAAAAGTTACTGAAAAAAATGTTCCTAAACTTATTCATAAATCAAAGTTAATTAAATGAAAATGCGCATTAAAAATACAACGTTAACCGGCTACCGGGTGTCCTAAATTCTGTCTATTGATAATTTGTGGAGGTGGTAGAGCCGAAGGTATTACTTGTTTCAGAATGAATGGGTTGGCTTGTTCGGGCTAATAACATCCTCTCACAGAAAACCGACGTGAAATAACATTGCTTGTATTGTAGTGTTTTGTTCGGTCAGTGAGAGCTCCGTCGGCCTACCTCTCTTCCCCTTTCCTCCTTACCTTTCCCTTATCCTCCCCTCCCCCATATACAGGCTAGCAACGCACTTGCGACACCTCTGGTGTTGCTAGTGTCTATAGACGGTGGTGGTCACTTAACATCACGTGACCCACCTATTCGTTTGCGTCCTTTGATATAAAAAAAATATATTAAAAAAAACCAGCCATTCTAAAATTCTCGTTCTTCTAACGTTGCCGGCTCTTGTACTAAGGTGTCGCAAAAAAGTTACGTTAACTACAAATTTTTGTTTTTCGTTATACTGGAGAACTCCTTGCGTTTTATGGGTCAAAGAGTATCCTGGATGTAGCCTTATAATATCAGTTATCACTGTATTAAATTTCGTTAAAATTGGTTCAGTATTTTCAGAGTAATACGGGTTTAGATTCTAGACTTTAATCCTTAATCCTGGAGAACTATTTGCGTTTTATGGGATAAAAAGTATATTTGATGTAATTTCGTAATATTAGTTATCACTATGTCAAGTTTCGTCAAGATTGGTTCAGTACTTTCAGCGTGATGCGTATTCATAGGTACAGACAGACAGACAAAAATTGTAAAAAGATTATTTTTGGGTTCTATATCGACAACATAGTCTACCCTGATTAAAATTTTCAAAAAATATTGAATGTACAGATTTCGACTTGTTACAGTTTTATTACAGTATAGATAGATAGATTCATAAATAATGTCATAAGGAATTATTTCAATTATAGTGAATGTTTGCATATTAAATTTATCATACCTAATTCAGTAAAAAAATATCATTTTATGTAGGTGGTAGAGCCACGCTGAAGCTATTCGTGCTTTCAGCATGAATGAATCGGCTAGCCCTGGGTAGCACCACCCTCTCACAGAAAATCGACGTGAAGAACAGTGCTTGCATTGTTGCGTTTCATTCAGTCAGTGAGAGCGCCGGAGGCCTACCTGCCCCCAACCCCACAAACACAGTCGGGCAACGCAGTACCAACTCCCCTGGTATTGATAGTGTCTATAGACGGCGATGATCACTTAACATCAGGTGATTCGCCTGTTCGTTTGCCTCCTATGGCATATATATAAAAAAAAAACTACAAAATTAGCGTTGTGAACTGAGTGGACAAAATTCCCTTAAATTTGATAAGAAATGCGGCCCTTATAGAAACACATAGATGTAGTTATAAAATAACAAAGTTGCATAAAGTTAGAACGTAATCAAACATTCGAATTTATTATTTACTAGCTGTTACCCGCGGCTCCGCACGCGTTTTTTGAATGTATTAAATAAATGTAAAATTGTTATTAGATGTGTAAATAACAATAATACTCTTTCAAAAATATTTGTAAGTATGACACGCACATCATCTACAGTAACAGGTAATATGTACATTATATATGTGAATACTAATAGTGTATCGAATGGGTTGAGATTTATCATAAGCCACATACATAGCTGGAACTTTAAACTACTATCTATGTATCAGCCTCATTGCTCACTTACACTATATAAGAAAGTAATGAAAATATTAAGCTATACATTATCGAACAATATGTGTTCAATCTTTTATTGTATAGATATAATATCAGGTATCGTCTGCTGAACTCGCTAGCTTCGCTCGCTAAAACAGCTATTAGTTGGTTATTTGCCCGTAAAATTTCCGTTCAAATATTACTTGTAGTCCGTTGAAGCTGTTAAGACCTTGCTAGGTTAATAGCGCAATCATTTCTAAGAAAACAAAACCGTTCATATAGGTCCAGCTGTTTCGGAGATTACCCGGAACAAATAAACAAACAGATATATCGACAGAATAAAAAAAAATGTTGATATTTGTAGCACCGCAGATATATGTATGCATCAAAAAGTATTTATTTGAATATTATATACACACGCTTTACTCTTATAATACGTAATACGCAATATATCACAAACCAAAAATTGGAAACAAAACTAACGTAGAATAAACTTTTTGAGGAGTTTTTGACGGGATTTCAGTCAGTGTTATGTAGGGATTTTATATTTTATTCATAATTTTGTATTATTTTACTCTATATTGTGTTAAATTGGCGGCGTTTTATGTAATATGGTTTGTTTATTATGCATGAGTGAAATAAATGAAAACTAATGCCATGGAGCATGTATTCTGTAAGCTTGAAATTAAGAAGATAAAAATTTACGAAATATTATATAGAAGATTTGGCGCTTATGTATAGAGAATACATAAGAACTACCTATACTGACAATTTCAGAATTGGCAGTATGGATTAATTCCTTCGCCTGTATTGTGATGGACGAATATTATTACTACTAACCTTTAAGAATATCAGCACAAAATAAACTTTACAAATGTTTCCGACACAAACGTACCACGTATAATTAAAAATTGAAAACAAAACTAACGTAGAACAAACTTTTTGAGTAGGAACACAAAATAAACCATGAAAATATTTCCGATAGAATGTTATCGCGTTACCATGGCAACGCATATAATACTGACATTAACACGCAGCGGAAGCTTAAAAAATAGCCCGTTTTTTTGACATTCTTAATTAGTGCTCAACTCCTGCTGGTTTTAACGTGATGATATGTAGCCTATAGCTATCCTCGATAAATGAGCTATCTAACACTAAAAGATACTTTTAAATCGGATCTGTAGTTCTTGAGATCATAGCGTTCAACCAAACAAACAAACAAACAAACAAACTCTTCAGCTTTATATATTAGTATAGATATGAAATAAATGAAAGTTATGTGAGCAACATCAAGTCCTTATTGAGTAAACTTGATGTGAACCGTACAGGAAAGGAAACAATGTGTTCCTGATTAACTAACCGGGACTCAACTGCAAAATTGCTGGATCTATTAATTGATATGGAGAGGGATACAAAATACTCTTTAGTAAAACGTCCTATCCTCATAACTAAATTTGAGTAAGAGGAAATATTTTTATTTATCAGTAGACTATTCAGAACGTTTATCAATTTTTAGGAGTATTATATAATGTCTTGTGACGCGACGCAACAGGAACATGTGGGTCGTAATTCATCACAAAATGATCTGTGGTTACGTCTAATCGTATTTAAATTTTAAAATAAAAGATGTCCAAGTGAATAATAAATGAATAATTTGCTTTTTTGTAATTATGTTCAACAAATATTGTAATGTTTTTCCTTCTATACTTAACTAATCTATTACTATATTATTTTATCTTTATCCTTTACATATAAATGTATTGTTAGTAGCGGTTACACGTTGTCCTGTCCTGATTATAAAAAAATCCTTGATATGTTATACCACAAGGGTTAGAAAAGAAATGGATTAGTCAGCGTTTTCATTGAAAACTCTCAGGCAGTTGGACTTTTTCCAACATGTCCAACAATTATTGTAAATATTTCAACCAGTCTACACAAAACGGTGACCAAATTACTACTAAAATGTTCCTCATTAATTACTTTATCCACGAGTGAAAACCATATGAAGATCCGTTCAGTAGTTTTTGAGTTTATCGCGAACAGTCAGACAGAACGGTAAGGGACTTTATTTTATACTATGCAATGTAATTATTATGTTTATTACCTATACATTCTAGATCGCCCCTTTTATTAATTTGACTGTTTCCGTCATAGATTTAGTAGAATAAGGATAAAAAAACATATCAAGAAATTAAAGATTTATTGGTATATGAGAAGTGAATGATAAATAATATTTGTACTGATAACACATGTTACAATGTTCCTATCTAATACTACGTATATAAAATATGTGACTAACAGACTCAGGGTCATTCAGCTCAATCAGTTATCAGTTTTGCGTGAAAACGTATTATTGTGTCGTCTAATCAGGCAGTTGTTAATACTTTATCCATTATAAGGGGATTTTAAGTTTTGTTTTTGCATTGAATATTTTTTTATTTTGAAAAAAAAAAAAATTCTAAATAAAAAAATACACACACAATGTAATGAATAAATACTTTTTAAAAAATTTAAATAAAGGGAACGATTCTTGTAATTCGGTCAAAATACATAAATTTCAATGAACAAGTAAATACATTTTTTTCTAACTATCTGACTACGATTATATACACTTAAAACGTTTTAGCAAGTAATTTATGAACCCTCCTTTATTAACACTAAACAGGCATATTTATGCTAAACAAAAAGAAGAACACACAATAAAGATGAAAAGTGATATAATATAACTAAGAACAATAAATATTATACACTATAGTAGTGATGCATATTCATACAAATATACAGATAGACATTTCTAAAAATGATTGAAATGTATTTTATTACTTATTCCTAGACACCTACAAATTTTTTTCAGGAACATCGAAAGAGTACATGCACGTTAGTTTTATATTCTTATTATATGTATAGATAAAAAGAAGATAGTTTGATTTTATTTATGCGAGGTATACCCGAAAAAGTTAAATCTGAAAATATTAATAGAAAGAGATGACAAAATATTAGTAACTAAAACAACAAAAAGAATTAGAAATGCGTTCCACAGTTGACGATTGAAATGACAGTTGACATTGTCGATATCCAACTGTAAAATAGTTTTATATTTAATTTATTGTTGGAGCATGCCGTGGTTGTCTCTCAATATAACTACATTTATAATGAATCACAGTAGTCCTACTTTTTATATAAATGTTGACTAATGTATTGTCATGTTGAAGACCCTAAAATAAATAAATAAATTGTAGATATAAAATATATATTTCAAATTAGATTATCGTGTAATAACCATAATACACATGTTTCGTATACCCGATTAGGCCTCCCACGGCAGCGAATCAAGCCTAGGTTCGATCCCTCGGTAGGGAGCCCTTGAGTGCGTTGCTTGCGCAATACGGTAACACACAAATATACATCACTGCTACAACACTACACGATCACCCCCACACACGTGCACGCCTACACGCTTACACATAAAAGTGGAAGGGTTTACTTTTTTCCCTTATCGAACTGAAAAACTCTCAATTTCCCGATAATAAATATATGGAGGAGATGTTGAGACGTGTATGCTTGGTACACATATACGTTTCAACAACTCATACATATATGAATAGTCAGCTAGGTTAGCTAAGATAGGTCGCGTTTTTGCATGCAACAGGCAACAGCCAGGCCGAGGTGTGCCGTGCACCCTTGAGCTGGTTGCCAGAATGGAATCGGCTGAGTGCCTTAAGCGCTCGCCTTAGTAGTCCGGTGAAGCTGTTAAGACCTTACTGGGTCAATAGCGTAGACATTTCGAAAAAAAAAAAAATCATGTTTCGCTCCTCACGGAGTATCTTTAGACCGATATTGACTCTTCCGATGCGAGCGCCGAATATTTGGCTTTCTCTATTGTTAGCTTCAGATTTAACTTTTTCAGATACATCTGGGGCGAATAAAATCAAACGTTCTTTGTTTCAGTGAGACGCGGTAGCTGCCAACCAATTCCAGGAGGAATTAATAACGTCCACTTTAATAACTAATGTTAGATTTCCGCAAAGTATCGCCTTTTTAATCCAATAAGTAGGAACAATAAAGTGCATCCGCATTATGAGTGAAGTTTGTGGGTGAAATTATACAGGTAATTACAGCCAGATAGCATTTGCTCGTCATCTAGTCTTTCGCGCTTTTAATCTAACTAATCTTTGCGCACCTGCGATATACATAAAACACGAGGCCTTTTCAGGGTGATACTTCAGTGTGTGTGCTATTTCTATGATAAACTATTATAGAACACGCAATAACGTTGTCTATTAATCGTTTGTTGCTTTCAATTGCGTTCATTGCGACATTTTCCTTTTACACGATTACACAAATGAGGATTCCTTTATCCCTGGTATGACTGTATGTTAGTATGCGCGCAAATTTTTCAAAAACTATCAAGAACCATTTTTGTTGTAATATTACTGAATCATATTACTATTCACTTTTGGGGTTTTTTTTATATTTTTTTCTCTGACTACGCTAATGACCTAGCAAGGTCTTAACAGCTTCACCGGACTACTTACTTTTGGGAAGATTTTAGTATATGAAGTATTAATAAATTATTCTTATTTATGTATGTATGCAGTATTATAAAAAACTAATATACACAAAAACGAATCTAAAACGAATATACACGCGGCTCCTTGTGTTTTTATGCTGTAATTACTTTTAACTCATTTTATTTTTATGTTATTATAATAGGACTATATTCTAAAAGTATTTATTACTTATAGTTTGAATACGTCAATTTGGGAATGATATTACTAAATCTCCTAAATCAGTTGAGATGCAATGAAATGTAAACATTTTTAAATAACCTTTTTTAGAACTAAAAGCGTTGTTTTGCTAAATCAAAATCATGTGTACACCATTTCATCTATACTATAATAAAACTGTAAGAAGTCGAAATCTGTACATTAAATTAATATTTTTTGAAAATTTTAATCAGAGTAGACTATGTTATCGATATAGAAGCCAAAAATAATCTTTTTACAATTTTTGTCTGTCTGTCTGTCTGTCCCTATGAACACGCATCACGTTGAAAGTACTGAACCGATCCAGACAAAACTTTACACAGTGATAACTGATATTACAAGGCTACATCCAGGATATTTGTCCCATAAAACGCAAGGGGTGCTCCAGGATAACGAAAAATAAAAAATTGTAGTCAACGTAACTAGACTTTCTTGCGACACCTTAGTACAAGAGCCGGTAACGTTGGAAGAACAAGAATTGAATTTTAGAATAGCTGGTTCTTTAATATATATTTTTTATATCAAAGGAGGCAAACGAATAGGTGGGTCACGTGATGTTAAGTGACCACCACCGTCTATAGATACTAGCAACACCAGGGGTGTCACAAGTGCGTTGCTAGCCTGTATATGGCGGAGGGGGAGGATAAGGGATAAGGGGAAGAGAGGTAGGCCTACGGAGCTCTCAGTGACCGAACAATTCACTACAATACAAGCAATGTTATTTCACGTCGGTTTTCTGTGAGAGGATGTTATTAGCCCGAACGAGCCAACCCATTCATGCTGAAACCAGTAATAGCTTCAGCGTAGCTCTATCACCTACACAAATTATCAATACAAAATTTAGGACACCTGGTAGCCGGTTAACGTTGTATTTTTAATGAGCATTTTGATTTAATTAACTTTGATTTATGAATAAGTTTAAAAACATTTTTTTCAGTAACTTTTAAACGCATTTAAAAACATAAATTTATTACAGTCAGACACATTTTTTTATAAACAATCATATACCCGCTGATATATTTTATAAATAAAAATAATTAATTTCCCACCAATTATTTTTTCCATAGCAAAGAACAAATTTCATTTTATTAAACATTATTGATATTAAGATTTCAAAATATGGAATGAAACAACGATAAACGTAAGCTTATGACTTAGGACTGACGCCATCTTAAATATATGCGTCGATAACATACGCTAACTATATAGGATAGGATAGGATAGGGAAAAATAAGGGTACAGTGAGTAAGGTCCCTGACGTTCAGGCTGGTGCAGGTGCTGATCGGACACGGTTGTTTCGGGTGGTACCTGTACCGGATCGCTCGCAGGGAGCCGACCACCGCCTGTCACGAGTGCGGCGCTGAGGTAGACACCGCGCAGCACACTCTCTCCGAGTGTGTTGCTTGGGAGAGAGAGCGCCGCACTCTGATCTCGAGCGTGATTTCGGCCATGCTCGGCAGTGAACAGGCGTGGCGAGCAGTGGCCTCCTTTTGCGAGGAGGTCATCTCGCCAAAGGAGGCGGCGGAAAGGCCCCGTGAGGTAGACCCTCTAAGTCACCCTCTCCACCAACGGAGGACAGGCGGGAGGAGGCGGCGCTTTGCCCAACTCTTCCCGCCACCATAGCCGGACCTGAGGAGATGCAGCCGGGGGGCTCATCCCTTCATTGCACAGGTCCGGCGGACGAGGGGAGGTAGCTGGTGTGTACCCAGTCTGCCTCTCTATAGGAAGGAGCCCGGCGGCCATCTTCCGCCGGGCGGACCGTTGGAGCGGCTCTATAAGGTTGATTAGCTAGAACGATACCTTGCCGCCCCAACAACACGGTCTGTCGGTACACCGTGGTCCGTGAAAGTCGGACATAACCCACCCTCTCCCCCGGGAGGGTAGGTATCCATAATGGATTTCCCTACGTTAAAAAAAAGGGAAAAATAAGGGTAGAACTCTTTGTCGTTTATTTCGCTGCAGAAGGAAAAACAGCGTGTAAGCGTGTAGGCGTGCATGTGTGTATAGATGATGTGTGTGATGTTGTAGCAGTGATGTAAGGTTTTGTGTCACTGTATCGCGTGAGCAGCGTGCTCAAGGGCTCCACGCCTAGGGAACGGACCTAGGCTTGAGCCGCTGCCGAGAGGTGCCTACTCTGGTATTATAGTGCAGCCAGTACTGCACTAAACTATAGTTATAGCTAAGTTATTCTACACATATTTTTATAGCAATAAATCGGTCTAAATATTGAGTAAATAAGTGATTTAGTCTGAAAGATGAACTGTGTACTTATTTATATCTAAATATAATTCTAATAAAATTACTGCTATTCCAACATGGTTTGAAATAACTTTTATTTTTATTTCCAAAAAAAATAGTATCAAGCACATTATTATCAATAACAAAAAAAACTTTCAATAATAATTCCATTTTAATAATGTTTTAAAGTTAGTGAAAAAAAACATATTAGAATTAAAAAAAAAATATATTTTTGTCTATAAAGGTACGATATGCATATATAAACGCAAGGCCGGCACTTTGTTCGGATGAATATAAAGATATATAAAACTGGTTTGATTCTTTCCGGTATGGCCTTTATCTATGTAGGTAATTTCGCCAATATCAAGTGTGACAAATACACGTTATAAATTTAATGCCAAATATTTAATGTAACAACGTATAATAATCTACAATACAAACAAACATAGATAAATTACCAAAAGGTGTCGTGAGTGGTACACAGATTATTTAAAAAAATATATTGGAAATATATATAAATTTGTTATCGAAACAGTTTCTAACTCTTAGACAATAGTTACAACAAGAGACAGTTGACGCTTCGACGCGATGTTTGACGCTTCGACGCGGTGTTCATATATTTTTCTTCAATACAATGGAGTATAAATAGGTTTTAATACAAGTTGAAGATAGTTATGATAAAGTAAGTCGTAGAGATGTTTATTTAGCTTTATGTAGGTTAGTTTTTACCTTAATTGAACCTGGTAGAGGATTCTAAGAAAGGGTTCTAGGCTTATTTAAAAAAAGTCACATATAATCTGGGTATATGTTTGAGTGAGTCCGTGGATAGTTTGGATTCACGATTGGAAACGGTAGTTGTGGCTCCAATCGGATATCAGTTTTTTTTTTTCGAATTTAAAAATACAATTGAAACCAGTGATAACCAATTTGGTGCAGACGAAGTTGCACGGGTCAGCTAGTAATCAATAATCTTACTTAAGATTTTTACAAAACGTATACTATTAAATAAATTACGTATTACCTCTTTTTTTAAATAATACTTATACCTATATTACTGCCTATTATTTCCAAAGTGGTTTGGATATGGATCGACCTTCAGGGGTCTATGATAAGTAGAAGAGGGGGTCGATGTCAGCGGATTTTTTTTTCTCGAACTGACTACGCCATCGACGCAGCAAGGTCTTCACCGGACTACGAGAGTCAGCGGAAAGAAATTAGAGGTTCATGAGATTACCATAAGTGTCAATGATAATGATCTACTTAAAGTAAGTTGTGGATTTATTTATGGCTTTCCATGAACGAAATAATACATATACACATACTGTCTACTTAAGTAATGCTTCTTTATAATACGAAGATAATCTGTGTACATCAATTATAAAACCATCTTTCCAAAACATATTTGAAGTTGAAGAATTGCCAAAGAATTAATATCTGGTAAGTAGGAGGCCTACACATTTTATATTTTATTATAATTCATTATATCCTTATTTGACCCCTCAGACCGCAGTCAGGGCCTGTTAGAGAGCCCACACCTGTCGGGGGAGCAGATGCAGTGCCAGTCGGCAGTTCCTGCTCCCCCGCCAAAAAGGTGTATGGAGGCACCATGGGGTTTTAGTCCGTGCAAATCGGACATAACCCATCCTCAGCTGTCTCACGGGATGGGTATCTGTTAGGGATTTCCCCATGATAAAAAAAAGGAGGCCTACACATAACCGAAAAGTATGACAAGTGGTCTAAGAGACAAAAAGTTTGGGAACCTGTTCTTTACGTCAACAGTATTTCAGGGCAATTCAATACAATATTTATTTATTTATTTATTAAAGGAAGACCAACAGCATTATTTAACAAGAATTGCTACGGAAAAAATAAGTAACAAAAAACCATTTACAGGTCTCCACGAATAGGCATCCAGATACATAATTATTATGTGGATTACAGTTTTCTAAGCAACGCAATCAACACTTATTTAAATTTAGAAAAAAAGTCAAGGCCGAGTACCCATCTCACTGAGTCTGGTTTGATACAAAATATATTAAAATTGAATGTATTAATTAGTTTGTCTGTTTAAACTATTACCAGCCCGCCACAGAAATGAATTTTGACGATAATTGTTGGAAACTAATGGAAGATGGATCGGCGTATAGTGTCTCACAACTTTTGTAGGAACATTGAAACTAATATTTTTGAGAGGGTCTGGACAGTCGATTGCACCAGATATGATGATAATCATATACGTTATGTCAGCTGTTTCACGACGTATAGCTAGGGGCAAAAGATGAAATTTACCGCATAAGTTTAGATAATCGTCTGAATAATATTTATGTTTTAGACGATAGCAAAGGTATTTGAGAAATTTTATCTGTATATTTTCAATACGAGATATATATATGTCATAGCGCGGGTTCCAGACCTGGTAAGCGTATTCAAGTGTACTACGGACAAATGTGCAGAATAAAATTTTGAAGGTCTTAGCCTCAATAAAAATATTCGACATCCTCATTACAAATCCTAGGGCCCGGGGTGCCTTTTTTATGATGTTATTAATATGTTCCTTGAAAAGTAACTTAGAATCATGAATCACACCAAGATCTCGTACACAAAAGCTCCTCCGGATCTTATGCCCTTTCAGACTATAGTCTGAGGGGATAATGTTTGATTTCCTACTATAAGTGATGACTGAACACTTAGAAGGGTTTAGGTCTGCCTTATTTAGAGCGCAGTAAACACTTAATCGGGTTAGGTCTGCTTGGAGAGCATCGACATCTGAGGGTGAAGAAACGGCTGAGAAGATTTTCATATCGTCTGCAAGGCATAGAAGTTGTAAATGATGGAAACATTTGTCGATATCGTTTACGAAGATCAAGAATAATAGCGTTCCCGAAAGAGATCCTTGCGGAACACCACTAGGGACTATTTATTACCCAACTGGATAAGTAATTGTCAATTACGACTGCTTGAGACCGATTAGATATATAAGAGGAAAACCATCTCAATAGGTCCTCTCTTATCCCTATAAGCTGTAGCTTGGTTATTAGCAGCTGATGATCAATCCGATCAAAACATTTACTGTAATCTGTGTAAACTACATCGACTTGCTTTCTCTTACTCATGGCATCAGATATAAAGTATTGAAAAGTACTAAGTTAGACGTAGTTGAGCGCTTTCTAAGAAATCCGTGCTGAACAGGACTAAAACTATTATTTAAGGAGGCATATAGCTGTTTATGTACAGTTTTTTCGAACACCTTTGCTAGCACACATAATTTAGAGATTGGTCTGTAATTATTAACATCTGATCGCGAGCCATTCTTATGTATTGGAGTAATAAATGCTTGTCAAAAAATAAAGGACAATAAAGAATAGGGATAAGTTTTTGGGCTTATTTTTATCGCCTTTATGATAACTGTCTATTACAAAATTTGAGAAAAAAAGTACAGTGCGACTAAACTGCAGATATAATAGTATTTTATAACGTCCGACGTTTTTAGACTATTTCGTTTTTTCACACTATTTCATTTAAATAAATATCCATGATACCTGGAGAACATACAGGCAAATTACAATCATAGGTTTTTCATTACACAGGCTGAATGTTTAGACAGCAGTAATCTTTATGGATGATACTCTGCACTCGATTCTCGTTCTAAATCAATTAAAAAATTGGTGCCCCTAATATTTCACTTAATTATTTAGAAAAATACAAAAATGATACATAATCCTCTACGCGTCTATGTTAAAGCACAATGTCAATGGCCGTTGGAAATTTTCACTATCACTTGAAAGGGAACGTCAGAAAAAAGTGCTTGTTCGTTTTATTATCGAAAGTTATGTAGGTCTGCCCATTGTAGCTTTCAACTACGTCTAGATTGTGTTTATACTTTTGAAAGTCTTAGAACAAACTTTAACTAAGGTTCTCTTTATTGTTTATTAGTAATTATTTTGATATTATTATTTTATATGTTAAATGTGACCATAAAGTGTTATATCTTAGAATACTGCGAGCGTTTAAGCTTTCACTTGGTAAACGACAGTGGGGGTCGAATCAAATCTGAGTTCAGACTCCGTTGTACTATTTGGTTTTTGACACTTTTTGTCAAATATAATTTCAACAGTGAATATAGAGCCGCTTCAATTGCGCAGGGACATAGCCTCATTGAGTGTGTTCTATCCTATGTATCACAGCGAGCGCTTTGATAAGTTATTTTACTTAATCCCTTTCTCCCCTTTCCACAATCGAACTACACGCACTGGGCTTCGTAACTACAGTTTTACGGTAAATTGTATCTAGGTACGAACTAAAAAGTTCGCATCGTCATATCTCTGCCATACCGTGAAACTGTGAAACAATCTCCCGACCAGTGTATCCCCTCCTTCCTATGACATGGGGTCCTTCAAGCGTAGCGTGAAGAGACATTTACACAGGCCGGCATGACAGCGACGACCGGCGATGGATAATCTGTCTCTCGGTGGTTTCCGATGTTTTTGGATTGTACTATGCTTAACATCAAGCATAGTACAGTCACTTTGTTGTGCTACAATAAAAAAAAAGTATTTCAGTAGGATATATTAATGATAATTTCACGTTCAAGAGCGAGGTTTACGATTATTAATTGTATTAATTGAATATATGTGCATATGTGTATTGTATTGACGTGAATCGAGTGACTCCACAATTTTGCCATTTTTCACTAACTTACTGAGGAAGACTTCATAACAAATTAAAAATACACAATAGACAATCTAATCATCATAAGTAATTACTAGATATGTTAAGTATATGCCTATCAACAAGAAATTTATCTACAGGATTAAAAAAACTTATCAAAAAGAGAATGATGTATCTACGTGATAAGAAACGTTTCTATTTTTCTATTAAATTCGATAACTTAAGTCATTTGGAATGTTGCTACCTACAAATATTACCTACAAATATTGCTTGATAACAAATACTGAGTACACAAAATTAATGAATTGTGTAAGAAAATCTCTTACAAACTCGTAGAAACGACACAGCAGTATTACCACGTTACAAATTTATGAAGGTTCTTTGGAGAAAATATAACTGATTTCGACTGTGTTGACTTGTAAACGCTTTGAACACTATTTTAATAATCCTCCTTTATTGCACTGAGTGCACGTAAAACACGAAAAAAAAAACATTCATATACTTACCAAAGATTATATACGATAGTGCAAAAAATTTGATATGTAAAAGATTGTTGTATATAAATACAAATGAAAGCCAATTAAGACAGAAAGGTTATTAGGGCAATTTAATATAAAATGAGTAGAGAAATAAGATACAACACATAGTCAATGCGATCAGGGATGCCAAGTAGTTACTGTCACTCTTTATTTGGGTAGAGCTTCGCGCCTTACAATACTTTTCACATAAGAATGCCTAACTAATGACATCTTCCCTTTTATAAGTCTACCTATATCATTTATAAGACAATTAATATCAATCAAAGCAATTACCATTTACTCATGATTCTGCAAAATGATTTAAGTAACACAAAAATAATAAATAGGGTTGTTTTTGTTATTAATGTTATTTAAGTACATCAATTCTATATAATCATTCTCATTTATGTATCTGTAATATGTTTTAACATACCAGCATGTGTAAGGCAGTGACATCTTTTATAGGCCAAAGTATGGAATTCAAAGCAATTAATTACCATTTATCTATAATTCTGCAAAATACTTCAAGTAACACAAATATAATGATAACCATCAAACTAATGTTATGCAAGTAATAAATCAATTATATCAATTCTTATTTATGACTCATTGAAATCTATCTAATAATAATTCTTATTTATGTATCTGTAATATAGTGGCGCTAGTGTCAATGTGCCTCTCTAATATTGTGGCGCTAGTATCAATGTATAGTTCTAATATAGTGACGCTAATCTCAATGTGCTGATCGTATCGCATTCTCGCTACTAGAATGTGACGTAGCGGCACCGGAGGTGGGTGGTATGGGTGTTAATGCATCGAATTGTATATGAGACTTAGAGCACGCACGCACATGGGGTAGAAAACTCTAGGTAGCATTTGGTCACGTGCATGTCACGTTTATGGAGTCCAGCATTTGAAGATTAGTTCATATGAGCTCATTTAACTTTCGTAGAAAATTGAGCAAAGCGCATGCTGCGATACATCGTAAACTTACACAACGCTGTAATATTATGTTCGTATCAACACCGCGCTCTGTATTTCTTTCTCTAATTTCTATAGTATACATATACCGCTATCACAAGAGCCTGTAGGAGACCCATTGCAGGGTCATATACCTCTTCCAGAAGGAAGTATGGGCATAATCACCACGTCAGCCACTCGGAGAAATTTATACTTCTATATTTACCGACACATAATGGTACTACAAGAACATTTTTTAGGTTCAGGTTCCATAACGATGTTTTCCGTCACCGACAGCCGATGGTGTTATCAATTTAGATTGTAAATGTACGTGAATTTCTTTGGTACATCCCGGGATTCAAACCTTTGGATATCAAATTAACATTCCATCAGTCAAATCAGTTTGTAGCGACGGGCGAGAAGCTCTGGATCAGCATTTTCGGACATGAATATAAGTTAGCGCGCAGTTCTCGCTGGTCGCTTACAGAGCACCGCCCGGCACTATTACTTTATCTACCCTTTCCGCGTCTCCAGCTCTTCTCGTGCCCCTTTGAGGGGCGTGCGGAGAATCCGTCTCAGGGTAAACCCTCTCACGGAGATAATTTTTCACCACCCTCCTATGAGGGTGTCTCTAAGGTTGGAGTTATTGTCTCCATATGGCCTTCTACGGCGCGTCTCGCTCATTCCTGTTCAGGTGTGCGGATGAGCGTTCGAGCCTGTTTTTTGACAGATTAAATCTGGGAAGTTGCTTCGTCGGGAGGTCTAGTGTGCAGCGGCGCAATGTTTAGAAGGTGTGGGTGCACCGAGGAATCAGCTCTCCGAAACATGTTCGTGGCGAGACTGCTTATAAAGTTTTCTAGGCTCTCTATTTTCAGGTCGCGAGCGATCGTCGCGTTCTTCACGAATCGTGGGGCTCCGACAATCGTTCTCAACGTCATGTTCTGTTGGGCTCGTATTCTGCGTTTGTGGGTCTCTGATATGCAACCGAACCAAGCCGGAGCTGCATACGTGACCCAAGATCTCACGTATGTCTTATAGAGGCCTAGTTTGGTGCGATAGGGTAGTTTCGAAGTTAGCACTGGGTATAGCACTCTTCTCGCCACCCTCGCCTTCGCGATGATATTATCAACATATTTTCGGAATGTCAAGTCCCTGTCTATGACCACTCCGAGGTATTTTACCTCCTCCCTCCATGGTAGGGAATGCCCCTGGAGTGTCAGGGGGGAGCGGTTGCCTTCTTGGCGTATCTCGGTTGAAAGGCCTGAGTCTTCTCGACATTCACTGCAAGCCGCCATTTGTTGAGCCAGCCGTGAAGTGCATCGAGCGTGGTTTGTAAAAGTTCTGCGGCTTTCCGTCTGTTGATGGATGTCGTCTAGTAGGCCATGTCGCCGGCGAATAAGGCTATCTGTGCTTTGCCGACCGCGGGGATGTCGTTAGTGTACAAGGCATACAGCAGCGGCGATAGGCAGCTGCCTTGGGGCACTCCCGCCTTCACCGCGATTTCTCGGGACATCTCGTTCTCGACTCTCACTTTGAATTTCCTGTCCTCCAGGAAAGATTTCACGAGTCTCTATAGGC
>JACEII010000139.1:730494-787458 GCA_014332785.1 Antheraea mylitta
TATTTATGTATTTTATAAAAAATGATTTATCCCAAATAAAATTAATTTTGTCTTTTAAACGTTTTATCAAAAACGAACAATTTTTTACCAACTTTTGAACCTAAACTTTATGTCTATTGATATTGTGACTATGTTTATTGTCTATAGATAATAATTATCTTTTAATGAGTATATAGAAAGTTATTTAGACATCGATATGTGTATGAAATCGTGGGGTATGGGTGACGTTATTTATGTGAAAATAAAACGTCCCAAAATGTTGTAACAAACACTGTAATATTTTTCTGTAATACAATGGCTCACCTACAAGGGATAGATCACACGGATACAGGCCCATTACGCTGCTCAGCATACTCTCGAATGTTTTCGAGAGACTTGTGCTGAGCATGCTGAAGCCCCACATTACTCTGAGGAAGGAGCAGTTTGGGTTTCGGGAAGAACATTCCACGACCCTCCAGCTGACAAGGGTGTTGAATACTATTGCCGAAGGCCATAACAAGAAACAACACGCCGCCCTGTGTTCACCATCCACTCTGAAGCGGAATGTCCTATCAGTGAGATAATCGCGAATAATATGAATTAACCTATCGGGTACGCGAGATTTATATAATTTATGGATGAGTCCTCCGTGCCAGACCTTATCGAAGGCCTTGGTGACATCGAAGAAGACTGCAATTGTGCGTTTCGATTTACGTTTCGGATCGGCGTTACATTTAGAGAAAATGTACTCCGTGTGGCGGTGTACTTGATTCGTGCAAGAGTGTTCGGCGCGAAATCCGAACTGCTCAGGTGGTATTAATTTTAAATCTGTAATCGAGAACTGGAGACGGTTCAGAAGGAGCCGCTCGTAAAGTTTTCCTAAGGTATCTAATATACTAATGGGGCGATAGCTAACGGGAAGCGTAGCTTTCTTGCCGGGCTTCTGAATACCTATCACTATGGCCTTTTCCCAGACGGCCGGAAAGTGACCCTGGGACATGGCCCCATTGAAGACGCAGACCAATAGAGCTATGATGCGATCAGGAAGGAGTTTCAGAACCTCGTTCCTGATCCCATCGGGACCTGGGGACTTCCTAGGCTTGAGACGCTTGATTGCGCCTGCAACTCCATCGAAAGTGATCGCGGTTAGGGTATCTGCCGGAGGAGACGCGAGTACATGCTCCGCAGCTGATTCGATTAATCCGTTATGGAAAGGGTCAGTGTTATCAGTGTTTGGCGAACACAGTTTCTCTAAGCTTGCGGCAAGGCATTCTGCTTTATCTATGCTATCGAACGCGGGAGGCAACCCGGGGCCTCTGTCGAGAGAAGGCATTGGAGTGACACATATCTGATTTGAGAGTTCGCGCTAGAGTCCAGTACGACAGGTGAGACGGCTGGAGACCCTTCAGGAGTCTGTCCTACCTGTCACTCCGGATCTCAGAAATACGAGACTTGACTGTTTTTCGTAACGAACGTAAACGATCGCGATTCTCTACAGACGGGTAAGCGTCGTAAGCTCGAGTAGCGGCGTTCTTTTCCGTGATCAATGCTCTTACGTTGTCAGGGAAAATAAAACGGCGATCGTTCGCCGTTTGTACCTCTTTCGAGGTCACCCTGACGGCGGTCTGGAGATAATCAACCAGGGAATCGATGGCCGAATCCGCGTCGGCTTTAGACACCAACACGTCCGGAATCCTGTCTACACTACTAGACGACGGATTTTCTTTAAAATATTGAACGAGTTTCGCGTAATCAGCCACCCTAACCGACGGCGGGGTGAAGTCTCAATTGTGACCTAACAGTAAAACAACTGGGCGATGATCTGAATCAAATTCGTGTACGACTTGTATGAGTCGTACAGGAAGCGTGATATTTTTTATGAGAGCTAAGTCTAAAACTGTGGGTCGGCAATGATCTTGATAGTGCGTGGGTTCCGAAGGGGCTATGACGTCAAACGCGAGAACCCTACCTAGTTCGTCGAGTATCCTCCCGTTACGAGAGGTACACGGACTATTCCAGATAACGTTCCCGCTATTGAGGTCCCCCGCTATAATAACTGAATCTCCTAATTTGGTAACGCCTGTAAATCGGATCTTAGATAAATTATATGATATATATGAGACTTTTAGACATCCAATTAACCTTTGTGAAGCCGGTGTTTATCCCTAAAGTTAAGAATTCTGTAGTACCTATGTCCGAATAAGTCAGTAAAGGCATGACCGAAGATAAATGTTTAGTAGTGATTTGTTATTTTTAATTGATAAGTAACTAAAATTATGACAAATACTTTTAAAAATTACTTTAAAGAATCTTAACCGATTTTTAATGAAACTTTGTACACAGGAATTATATGGCATTAAGAAATTGATACTTTTTATATTATAGGAGGCAAACGAACAAGTGTAAGTCAGTCAGTGGTAAGTGATCACCGCCTCCATAGACACTAGCAACACCAGGGGAGTCGCAAGCGCGTTGCCAGCTTATGTTTGGAACGGAGGGGGAGGGGAAAGGGGAGAGAGAAGTAGAATAGGGGAGGTAGGCCTCCGGCGCTCTCAATGACCGAACGAAACGCAACAATGCAAGCACTGCTATTTCACGTCGGTTTTCTGTGAGAGGATGGCACTTCTCCGGGCGAGCCGACCCATTCACGCTGAAACTATTAATAGCTTCAGCGTGGCTCTACCAACTACAATAATTTTATAAATTACAACACTTAATAAAGATGCCGCTTATAATCTTAGGTTAAAAAAAAAAATTATATATATTTTTTGTTTTCAACTATTCTTTATAATAATCAAATACGCGGGAATTAGCTTAAATTTAAAAATTAACTTGAAAGAGCTTGTTAGGCTACAAAAATTTGAATAATTTTTTAATATTTTGTAATAATTCATTTAAAAACTTAAATGTCATTATTATATTGCAACGTCTCAAAGATGACGGTTTCTAAACGGGAAGCATATTATGTCACTTCATAATTGACATAGTATAAGGTTATCAATAATGATCTTAAAACATTTTTTGTATTCCACCTACTTTAATCATATTTGAAGAGAAATATCTTATTCCAAAGTTGCCTATCAAATTAATGACTGTTAATTAACTATAAATAAATTTACTAGTACATATATACTAATGTTATAAAGAGGTAAAGTTTGTGAGTTTGTGACGTTGTAAGGGCTAATCTCAGGGTGTACTGGTCAGATTAGAAAGATTCTTTCAATTTTAGAGAGCTCATTTATCGAGGAAGGATGTAGGCTATATATTCCATGCTAAGACTAATAGGATGGGAGCACCAAAGAAGAATGTTTAATAATCAGGTTTTTTCCTCTTGAGAGTTTCCGCTGCGTGTTAGCGTTAGCCCAAAGTAACTACTACTACGCACACGAAGTCGCGGGCAGGGACTAGTCTAATATTTAAAAATCTTTTGTCACGGTGTTTGTGTTCGAAATCCACCGACAAGGCTCGACGCATTTTTATGAAAATTTTATGTATTAGTATTCTGTAGGTATGACAATAGATCCTAAAATATATTTTATACATCTAGGTGATTACGGTGTCGCTGTTGAGATTTTTTTGCATTTTTTAATAAAAAAAACTTTATTTATTTTATTTTTAATTGTCATTAAAAATTCCTATAACCCTAAATTTTCACCGTCCTACCCCATCCTTCTATTTTTCATTCGCGATTTTAGTTTTTTTGCAAGACCTATATACAAACAATTTCACGATCGTTTTGAAATAGAACAAAATTATTTATTTTGCTGAATGACAGATGGCGCTATGTCGCCCTCATTGACGTTTCTTCACACATGCGTAAGTTATTCATCAAAGTAAATAGGTATGTGTTTAAATGAGTCCCTGAATTATTTGGTTTCGCAATTCGAAACGTCGTGAGTCTAGGTCTATACTCTAGTCTAGACTAGTTCTAGGTTTTTAAGATTTTTTGAGTTTGGAGGAAATACAACGGATCAGCTAATTATGTTTATATTATTAAATCTTAAAGTTTTTGTAATTTAAAACTAACGAATTCACTGCTGGTTGGTATTACGATTAAAACAAAATGCTATCACCTAGTATTTATAAAAGTACCTGAACGACCGAGCCTAGCTCGGTTCTTTACAAATCATCTTTAAATTGAAATAAACTGTAAGGTTTGCCTCACTAAATTTGCATTTTTTCCAAAATAATGAAATATTAAAAACTATAAATTATATTTTATTTGTTGTCACTCGGATTCGAACTGGGGTTACACGGATTTTCGAAGCAACCGATTTCCATGTGAGCTATTTTTGTTTTGACAGCGGAGGCGAAATTTACGTTTATGTTCTAGCTATATTTTTTCATTGCCTGAAAACTCAGTTAAAAAGTTTTCTGTGAATAAAATCTAGGTAGAACGATTTATCGTTTCCAAAACTACCAACGTACTAAGTTTCATGGAAATACATGACGCCGTTTCCGAGATCCTGTATATAAACAAATATAAAAATATACAAGAAATGCTCGTTTAAAAGTATTAGATACACGAGTACCTTAGAAGAGGTATGGCAAAATTTATCTTTACCCTAAATCAAGCTATACAACAAATAAAGGCTGAGGCTAATATTACCAATAATTTTAGAATAAAAAAAACTAACAAGGTTGATATATTCCAATTGACTTATTAATATTCTAATATATGTATACGATCAGAAAACGTCAAAGCCTCAAAAATTGCCTTTCAAGGAAGATATAAAGATTACAGGCCTTCACCTTATTAATTTAAAATATACAATTAATCGAGCCTAATAAATTATTATCGCGTTTTTATTTTTATTACTTTAAATCAGTGGCTTCCAAACTTTGTTCTGCGATGTTAATTAAAAACAATTTCACGTCTCTAAATCATTTCTCTTACGTCCTCAACTCCCATAATATATGTTATACCTTTAAACGTGTAATTCTTATATATTTTTAAATTGTTATATATTCCGCACCTCGGAAACAGTATCAGCGATTTCCGTGAAACTTATTATGTAGGTGGTTTCGGGGACAATAAATCGATCTAACTAGATATCGTTCATAGAAAACTTTATTTTATCAGAGTTTTCAGACAATGAAAAAATATATCTAGAATATAAAGGTAAATTTCGCCGCTGCTGTCAAAAGAAAAAGTAAATTTTCAAAAAAAAGAATTAACCGACTTCAATATTAATCAGAGGCATAAAAATAAGACACTAAAAACCGGAAAATAAATAGTTTATCAAATTAACCAAATTTAATGAAACATATGAATATGTGTGCTAACTAGAGATGTATTGGAAGTCGGTGCCAACCGAAAATCATATCATCTACATCTAGGTACAAAGGCACCGACTTCCAAAGCATCTCTTGGTAGCACACATATTCATGTGTCATTAAATTTGGTTAATTTGATAAACAATTTATTTTCCGGTTTTTAGTGCCTTATTTTTATGCCTCTGATTAATATTGAAGTCGGTTAATTCTTTTTTTTGAAAATTTACTTTATTTTTCCATTTTTAGTGTACATAATTTTTTTTTTCTAAAACATGCGGGTCACCTTATGGTAAGTGATCACCGTTGCCCATGGATACCTGCAATACGAGAGGAATCACAGATGCGTTGCCGGCCCTTAAGAAAGGAGTAGGCTTGTTTCTTAAAAGTTGTGTTACTTTGTCACGGATCCCATAATCATAACCTGACCAAACTCTCATCAAACTACCCTTGAAGAACATCCTTTACAATAAAAAAGGAATCATCGAAATTGGTTGGCATGATATTGAGTTATTCGTCTATTTGTCGTATACACACCAAATGCAAATTTAACACTTATACGGTTTTGCACTGGATGCCGTTGACAGAACTGGACCAAAACATTAAATACTAACATTAAATTGAATAAAGCTGAAGCTGTAAAGACCTTACTTGGACAACAGCATACTCAGTTCGAACTATACATATTATGAACTGATTCTAATCAAGATTACAAAAAAAAAAAAAACTAAATATTATTATCAGTGGCGTAGCTAATTACCGAATTAGCCGTATCAATTATACGAGATACTAAACGACAGGTGCCCCGATGTGTGTTAGCAATACTTCTTGAAATGTTATCTGTATAGATAGAATCTATACTAATATATAAAGCTGAAGAGTTTGTTTGTTTGTTTGGTTGAACGCGCTAATCTCAAGAACTACCGGTCCGATTTGAAAGTTTCTTTTAGTGTTAGATAGCTCATTTATCGAGGATGGCTATAGGATACATATCATCACGTTAAAACCAACAGAAGCTGAGCACTAATGAAGAATGTCTCAAAATCAGGCTATTTTTGAAGCTTCTGCTGCGTGTTAATGTCAGTATTATATGCGTTGCCATGGTAACGCGATAACATTCTATCGCAAAAATTTTCATGGTTTATTTTGTGTTCCTACTCAAAAAATTTGTTCTACGTTAGTTTTGTTTTCAATTTTTAATTATACGTGGTACGTTTATATCGCAAGCATTCCCAAAGTTTATTTTGTGTTGTTATTCAAATAGTTTAGTAGTAATAATATTCGTCCAATAAGACTGGCGAAGGAATTGATTCATACTGCCAATTCTGAAATTGTCAATATAGGTCATTATTATGTATTCTTTAGCCAGTTTTCTTGTATGTCCAAGTTAATGAAAAAGTATACGCGCTAAATCCTCTATATAATATTTCGTAAATTCTTATTTTCTTATTTTTCCAAACCAATTCATTTCACTTACGCACAATAAAGAAACATTAAATTACGTAGAACGCCGCTTTTTTTTTTACGTGGGGAAATCCCTTATGGATACCCACCCTCCCGGGGGAGAGAGTGAGTTATGTCCGACTCGCACGGACTAAAACCCCACGGTGTACCGACAGACCGTGATGTTGGGGCGGCAAGGGATCGTTCTATGCTATTCCCCTTGAATAGCCGCCTCAACGGACCACCCGGCGGAAGGTTGCCGCCGGGCTCCTACCTATAGAGAGGCAGCTGGGTACACGCCAGTTGCCCCCCTCGTCCACCGGATCTGTGCAATGAGGGGATGAGCCCCCCGACTGCATCACCTCAGGTCCGGCTACGGTGGCAGGAGGAGTTGGGCAAAGCACCGCCTCCTCCTGCCGGTCCTCCTATGGTGAAGACGGTCACTGAGGGGGTCCGCCTCGCGGGCCCTATCCGCTGCCTCCTTTTGCGAGATGACTTCCTCGCAAAAGGAGGCCACTGCTCGCCACGCCTGTTCACTGCCGAGCGTGGACTAGACCACGCTCGGCAGCGATAAATCCTCTCCTACCACCGCCACCAGAGTGCGGCGCTCCACCTCCCACGCAACACACTCAGAGAGAGTATGCTGTGCGGTATCTTCCTCAGCGCCGCACTCATGGCAGGCGGCGGTCAGCTCCCTGCGAGCGATCCGGTGCAGGTACCACCCGAAAGAACTGTGTCCGGTCAGCACCTGCATCAGCCTGAACGACAGGGAGCCCCATCTCCTCCCAATCCCCTCCCGCAGGACTGGGCGGACGGCATCGACGGTGTGCCTCCCGAAGCGCGCGTCCGCAGGTCCTGCATCCACCTCCCTATAGCCTCTTCTCGCATCTCCCGCCTTTTAACTTCTATCTCCCTGGGAGCCGGAGGCTCCCTACTACGCCTCCTCGATTCTTGGACAAGGTTTAGGTATAGTTTGTCTTATTATCAGAGCGAGTATCGTCTGCTGAACCCGCTAGCTTAAAATAAAACAGCTAATTAGTTAGTTATTTGCCCGTAAAATTTCCGTTCCAATTTTACTTGTAGTCCGTTGAAGCTGTTAAGATCTTGCTAGGTCAATAGCGTAGTCATTTCTAAGAAAAAAATCGTTCAAATAGTTCCAGCCGTTTCGGAGATTACCCGGAATAAATAAACAGACATATAGACATAAAAAAAAGTTGATATTTGTAGCACCTCAGGTATATGTATTCATCAAAAAGTATTTGTTTTAATACTATATACACACACTTCTACTAAAGGAGTGTATGGACTGTGCCCAAGGGGCTAACTCCCAGAAACGTGAGCTATCAGCAAGTTGGAATGCTCTCTCTTCATGTATTATTAAAGCTGGAACGCAGGCTCTGGGCGTAAAGAAGCGTATCCACGAGGATTGGTTTGATGGAAATGACAAGAAGCTAGTAGTAGCTAGTAAGAAAATTATTGTCGATATAATGACAAGGACCTGTCAGATAAAATCAAGAAAAGTGGATCTGAGCTCAGAAAAATGACGAGGGACATAAAGGATAGTTGGTGGCAACAAAAAGCCGAATACTTGCAATGGCTTTCAGATACAAAGCAGTTGGGAGAGTTTCATGCAGAAATGAGGAAATTGACTGGTTCTGAACATCGAAATTCTCTACCGATGAAGTCACAGGATGGTACAACATTACTAACAGCAAATAGAGATATTTTAAAGCTATAGATGAAGCATTTCAACGAATTGCTAAATGTTGACCGTTCGGCAAACCTCAAGTATCTTGATTCCATGACCTTTCACCAGCCAGTTCGTGAATTAGACGAGCCCCCTACATTGCAAGAAATTGCCACGGCTATTAAAAATCAAAAGAATAATAGGGCGGTTGGGATTGATGGTATCCCTTCTGAATTATTTAAGTATGGAGGGGAGGAGCTACATATTTCGATATGGAAACTTTTTGATCAAATGTGGCGTGACGAACAGGTGCCATCAGAGTTCAAAATATCTAAAGCGTGCACTCTGTATAAAAACAAGGGTGACAGATCTGATTTTAACTCATATCGTGGTTTGTCGCTTCTCTCTGTTCCCGGTAAAATATTTGCAAGGGTACTTCTCAATCGTCTTATCACCGTATCAGAGACCCTATAACCTGAAATACAATTTGGTTTCCGCCTGGGAAGAGGAACAGCTGAAGCTATCTTTTGCATTCGAAAACTCCAGGAGAAAAGCCGCGAACAAGGTTAACTAATGTTCTTGTCCTTTGTGGACTTAGAAAAGGCTTTTGATAGCGTTCCTCGTGAGGCGCTATGGAAGATTTTATCCAAATTGGGTTGCCCAGATAAGTTTGTACGTCTAATTCGTTTACTACATGACAATATGCAATGTTGAGGTTAACGGTGAGGAATCGAATTTCTTTCCTGTTACATGTGGTGTCAAACAAGGTTGTGTTCTCGCGCCGACACTATTCGCCCTATATTTTGCAGTTGTCGTTAAAGATGCGCTACAAATGAATGCAGAAGGCATAAGGGTGCGTTATCGTATTGATGGAGGCCTCTTTCATTTGGATAGACTTAGAGCAAGCACCAAAGTCTCACACGATACAGTAACGGAAGTTATGTATGCAGACGACTTGTGTTTCGTAGCGAATTCTCAAGCTTCTTTACAAGGGCTGATGTCCAATCTTGACGAGTCATGTAAGAAATTCGGACTCAAGATCAAAATAAGCAAGACTGAAATAATGGCTGTAGGCTCGCAAGACGTACTTGTACAAATATGTATAGGACAGAACGGTTTGAAGCAAGTAAATAAGTTTAAGTATTTGGGGAGCGCTATAACATCTAATTGTGACCTTGATGCCGAAATTAACCCAAGAATCGGTGCAGCTTCAGCTTCCTTTAGTAAGTTAAGCTCAAAGGTTTTTCGTTCTCACGATCTCAAGTTAGCAACGAAAATCTCTGTATATATGGCAATCGTTCTACCAAATCTGCTGTATTCATCGGAGACATGGTGCTTATATAGAAGGCACATATGCACACTTGACCGCTTCCACTTGCAATGCCTAAGAAATATCATACGTATACACTGGTCCGATCGTGTAAGAAATTCTGATGTCCTACGACGTTCTAATGTATGCGGCATAGAAGTATATCTAATGCAGAGACAACTGCGTTGGTGTGGACATGTATTTCGGAGACCTGATGAGAGCGTGGTCAAGCGCATCTTATACTGTGAGCTTGAAGAGGGCAAGCGAAAGCAAGGCGAACAGCTATTACGGTATAAAGATATCTTGAAAAGACACATGAAAGCTTGCAAAATGGATCCCTCTCTATGGGAAACAACAGCTGCGAATCGGTCAGTGTGAAAAACTTTTTTACAAAACAAATTTTCACGTTTGAGGGTAGAAGAAAAGAGGAGTTTGATATTAGACGTAATGAACTAAAAGTCAGACCACCTAAGGCTATAAAATATCACTATAATAATGGTGTATTAACCTGTCCCAAGTGTGGGCGTACGTTTAGAGCGAAAGTAGAATACGCCAGTAATTTACGAGCACGCGAAAGGGCAGAAAAAATAAACTGTTAAGTTTCTTTTAGCGGTCGCTGTAACCGATAACGGTTAGGAGTAGATGACACACACTTTATTCTTACAATACGTAATATATCAGAAACCAAAAATTGGGAACAAAACTAACGTAGAATAAACTTTTTGAGAAGTTTTTGGCGGGATTTCAGTCTGTCATGTAGGGGATTTTGTATTTTATTCATAATCTTGTGTTATTTGACTCTATATTATGTTAAATTGGTGGCGTTTTATGTAATATGGTTTGTTTATTGTGTATAAGTGAAATGAATGAAAAATAATACCACGGAGCATGAATTCTGGGGTCTTGAAAATTAAGAAGTTAAAAATGTACGAAATATTATATAGAAGATTTGGCGCTTATACCTTTACATTAACATAGACATAGAAGAAATTTGGGTAGAGAATACATAAGAACTACCTATATTGACAACTTCAATATTGGCAGTATGGATTAATTCCTTCGCCTGTATTGATGGACGAATATTATTACTACTAACCTTTTAGAATAGCAGCACAAAATAGACTTTAAAAATGTTTGCGAGTTTTTTGGCGGGATTTTAGTCTGTCATGTAGTGGATTTCATATTTTATTCATAAACTTGTGTTATTTGACTATATATTAATAGATACAGGTATTCAACTCAGAAAAATGCAAGATTTTGGAAATAATAACAGATTTATTACTCATGAATATAACTAGTCTTAGCAATGGTTTTAATATGTCAATATTCCTTTGAATTAATCAATATCAAAACAAAAGGCTCTTCTAACCATTAATAATAATTAAAAAGATCTTAGATATTCAACCTCATATCATGTCTTAATGCCGACACTGTTGTTATTATACAAAAAATCACTTCATAGATTAAACGATGCTTACAATATTGTGTAAATTTGGTGGTGTTTTACGTAATATAGTTAGTTTATTATGCATAAGTGAAGTGAATGGAAAATAATAACACGGAGCATGAAATTCTGAGATGCCACAAAAACTCCCTGGAAGGTTCTAGCAAGGGATCCACAATCTTGTTAGAATATGGTTTCACACGATGCTTAATATTGGAATGATCACACGAAGTTTGTGATATTATTGACTACGTGACAATAGCAGTAATACTCGGAAAGATTGATTGCCAAAAATAAAGTTAAAAAAAAAAATGTTTGCGATAGCAACGTACTACGTATAATCAAAAATTGAAATTAAAAATAACATAAAATAAACTTTTTAACAGGAACACAAAATAAACTCTGATAATATTTCTGATAGAATGTTATCATGTTACCATAGCAACGCATATAATACTGACACTGACACGCAGCGGATGCTTTAAAGATAGCCCGATTTTGAGACATTCTTCTTTAATGCTCCGCTCCTATTGGTTTTAACGTGATTGTGAAGTGAGTGAAGTGAAATTGGCAACAAAACTAATGTAGAATAGAGTTTTTTAATAGTGTTTGGCGGGATTTCAGTCTGTCATGTAGTGGATTTTATATTTTTTTTCATAATATTGTGTTACATGATTCTATATCGTGTAGAAATTGGTTGCGTATTATATAATATCGTTCGTTTATTTTGCATAAGTGAAATGAATGAAAAATAAAACCATGAAGCATTAATTCTATGGTCTTGAAGATTAAGAAGATAAAAAATTACGTTTTATTATGTAGAGGATTCGGCGCTTATACCTTTACATTAACTTGGACATAGAAGAAAACTATATTGACAACTTCAGAATTGGCTGTATGGATTAATTCCTTCGACTGTTTTATTGGACGAATATTATTACTACTAAACTTTCTGAATAACAAGACAAAATAAACTTTAGAAATATTTGCGATATAAACGTAACACGTATAATTAAAAACCGATAACAAAACTAACGTAGAATAAACTTTTTGAATAGGAATACAAAATAAACCATGAAAATATTTTTAATAGAATGTTATCGCGTTACCATGGCAATGCGTATAATACTGACATTAACACGCAGCGGAAGCTTCCAAAGTAGCCCGATTTTGAGACATTCTTCATTAGTGCTCAGCTCCTTTTGGTTTTAACGTGATGATATGTATCCATATAGCCATCCTCGATAAATGAGCTATCTTACACTAAAAGAAACTTTCAAATCGGACCGGTAGTTCTTAAGATTAGCGCGTTCAACCAAACAAACAAACAAACTCTTCAGCTTTATAATATTAGTATAGATATAGTCTGCTGGCTACATGCTAAACCTCAAGAGGGATTGGCCCTCAAGTACTGGATACTCCCCTATAGATGCTTGGCTACGAATCGTCAATTGGAGGATGCTAGCTAGCCAAATAAACTTAGAAAAAGCTCTACCGCAATACTATGATTTTATCACAATTTCTTTTTCCAACGAAGGTAAAAAAAAATATCGTTGGGTCCCGAACCAACGTCTTCACTCGGTCCGTATAATGGACATACAAAATACAGTACGTTATAATTGCGCTACGACGACATTGGTCAGGTTCATTCGCAAGTATTCAAACTTAAGTCCACGTGGTGTTTGTTCGTCAGCCATCATCTCATGATCTCATCAATGATTTATTTTTAAAGAAATCGTTACCTACTCACCACTATAAAGTTAACAAAACGTGCAATTGCCATTACATGACATAATCGACTTTTATGACAGATTTAATAAATCCAATCCATTGAAACATACTGGACGGATAAAAACTCAAACAACGCATTTTCACAGTTCCAATATACATACATAGCTAGGACACCGGCTTGCGCGCGTATTGTTAATATTAGTTGTAACAAATGATTGAATTACAATTTTCATAATGATCGCTTGACTTGTGTAGAATCGAATATGAGGCAGCTCCGCCTGATGGCAAATTATATTAAAACCTTCTTCATGAAAAGTTTTTTTTAAATTTATTTTTGGCAATCAATCAAATTTGGCAATTCAGATTATTACTGTTATTGTCGCGTAGTCAATAATATTACAAGCGTCCTGCGATCACTTCAATATTAAGCGTCGTGTGAGTCAATATTCTAACAATATGATGGATCCCTTGTTAAAACCTTCAAGGGAGTTTTTGTGGCATCTCAGAATTTTATACTCCGTGGTATTATTTTCCATTCATTTCACTTATGCACAATAAACTAACTATATTACGTAAAACACCACCAAATTTACAAAATATAGAGTCCAAGAACACAGGATTATGAATAAAATTTACTACATGACAGACTAAGATCCTGCCAAAACTTCCTCATGTAAAGTTATTAAGCTATAAGAAATACTGTAGAAATCAATGAGATGGTATTCGAGTTTGTAAATCTCAGATATATACCAATATCCATTTATATCCAATGCAACATGCAATAAACAAACATCTTATAGTGTGAGTGTTATATTTTTACTTAAACCAGTCCCCTCCAGTGAGCAATCGTATTATATTTAAAATTAATTATAAAAGGCTTTTATTATTATCGCAATACTTGTAAACTTAAGGTTTTGTATTTAATTTGTGTAATATATTAGTTACGCCTGGAATTGTTTATCTTATAAGTCGTTTTATGTATCCTCCTATCTCTATTTTATTATTTTCCCGTACTATATATACTGTATACTCTCTTATTTTTTACATTACTTAATTTTCCTATATATATTATATGTTATAATTCTAATTCATATTTATTTTCTACGCACCGTGACTTGCATTGGGTTCCAGCTCAAAAACAGCGCTAAGTGTTTCTCATAACACTTTAGCATTTGCTGAACTGGACACCATTTCATAATACTCCGATATGCATATTTCCTATTCATTCTTGTAAATTATGCGTTATGAATAGAATATTTAATTCTTTCTTTGTTAAAACATATTGTCGATTCTTCTTGCAGTAGATTCGTTCATGTTCTAGAAGCCGTGTTTTCAATATTAGATAAAATTGCTTTATCCAAGATAAACTAGTAGTATAATGAAATACAAACAGAGATTAAAAAGGAACACATCATGCCCATACATTAAAATAATGTTAATCCATATTAATTACATATTTATTTATCGTAATGAATACTAGCTATTTTCCGGGGCTCCGCATGCGTTGTTTATATTGTATTAAAAGTAATTAAAAATTAATATAAAGTTGTGAGAACACATATTATCATAGAAATTATCTTTCAAGAACTATTGTTAGTATGATATGATATACACGCCATCTATATTAACATGTTATTCATTTTTTTTTTTATTCTAGAGAATGGGGCTATGCAGGCCTTTAATGATCCTGTATCACTGCGGCCAGTAGTGATCTATTGTGATCGTCCCATGTTACTAAAGCTCTCTGCCTAGTCCTATAGTATTCAAGAACAGCAGGACTTTTTTGGCTGAGAGCATCTGTACCTCATCCGGAAGCAAAACATGCTTTCCCAGAATCCGGTTTCGTGTAGGTTTTAGTAGATCACATTCGCACAAGAGGTGTTTGGGGGTCTCATCTGCAATATCACAGAATCTGCACTCTCTTGTGCTCTGGACACCAATGTTGTGCAAATGCTTTTTAAGACAACAGTGTCCAGTGAGTGCTCTCACTAAAGCCCGTATTTGATTCATACCGAGTGACAGGGCCTTATCAGCATATCGCTGGTTAAATGCCCTGATGAGCTCCTTGGAATGGTTTTGTCCTGGCAAGTTATACCAGAATGTTTTAGCTTCTTGACTGTAATAGTTTCTAAGAGTCAAGAGAGCTAGGCTTTTGGGTATTCCACAAAACGGTTCTGGGCCGATGTGTATTCCCACAGCCCCTGCTCTTGTAAGTTCATCAGCAGCTTCGTTGCCACGAATACCTGCATGCCCCGGAACCCATCGCAAAATTAGTCTGTTTTTTTGTCCCAGACTGTTTAATACAGCCACGCAATTTGACACAAGTTCCGACTCAACTGAGTCTGAAGCAAGTGCCTGTAAGGCTGCTTGACTGTCCGAGTGGATATAAATTGTATGGTTAACGTAGTCTTTTTGCAGATTTATATGGGCACACTCTAAAATAGCGTACACTTCTGCTTGAAAAATGGAAGCGAAACAACCAAGGTTAGTGTGATGCCTAAACTTAGGTCGCTTCCCATAGATACCACAGCCTACGTTAAGTCCCATTTTGGACCCATCAGTATACCACAATAGGCTACCCGATTTCCATGTTATTTCACTGTTAATCCAGGAGACCCGTGGCGGTATGTCTACTGTGCAGAATTTTGTAAAATTAGTTTCAGGTATTTTTATATCTGATATTATACCTAAAACTGGGGTTTCTATCACTGAGTCCAGTGTGGATCTCAAGGACAGGGATAGCCATTTCGCTCTGCCCTGTACGTACATTCTGTGCATTGTTGACCTAGCCACCTTTTCTACATGAAGGTGAAGGGGCAGAAGATTCAACACCGCTTCCAGAGCCGCTCCAGGGGAGGTCGACATAGCTCCCGTCGCTAAGATAGACGCTGTCTTTTGTACCGAAGCTAAGCGGGTTCTAACAGTTAACTGGCTAGTTTTACCGCTCCAGAGCACGCAGGCGTACGTTATTGTCAGCCTGACTATTACGGTATACAGCCAGATGACCAGCCTAGGGCTTAAACCCCAGCGTTTACCAGCCAGTCGTCCGCATATACCCATTGCTAATTTTCCTTTCTGAATTGAAGCATCAATCTGTTTGTTCCAAGTTAATTTTTGGTCTATAATTACTCCCAAATACTTGGTTTCTGTTAAAAAGGTAATTGTCTTGCCATTTAAAGTAGGACAAGACGCCTTTTCTTCGTAAATGGTACCAATACGGTTTTGTCTGAATTGACTTTTAACTCATTATCGTTGCACCATTTGTGAATGGCAAGTAATGCTTTCTACATAAGGTACGAGATAGTACTTTGACAGAAGCCTCGGACAATCACTACCAGGTCATCGGCATAGCCCTGGGTGTCTATCCTCAGTTCGTCCATCTTATGCAGGAGCTGGTCAACCACCAAGGTCCATAATAGGGGTGAAAGTACCCCACCTTGAGGGCATCCCCTTGTGGTTACCACCTGGTGATTTGTGCCATGTAATGTCAGTTTGACTGTTCGATGAGTAAGCATTGCTTCGATCCACTTGGTGATAGTGTGGTATCTACTCTTTTGATCACGAGACCCTGGATCAAAGTTTTTATTTGGGTGTTATCAAACGCACCCTCAATATCTAGAAATGCACATAGTGCAATTTGCTTGTCTTCCAATGCCTTTCCTATCTTGTCTGTCAGACATAGCAAGGTAGTTTCGGTAGATTTACCTTTGCTATAGGCATGTTGGTTAGCGTGTATAGGGCTTGTGACCAGTATCACCTCCCTAATATATTTATCAAGTATCTTCTCCAGTGTTTTGAGAAGAAAAGATGTAAGGCTTATGGGTCTGAAAGACTTCGGTAAAGCGTAGTCTTTCTTGCCGGCCTTAGGTATGAATAGGACTCGTACTCTTGTCCACAATTCAGGTATAAATCCCCATGCAAGACTAGCTCTGAAGATCTTGACTAAAGTCTGTGTTAGAATGTCCATTCCTTGCTGTAAAAGCACAGGTTGTATTCCATCGTCACCGCTTGATTTATATAGTTTAAAAGTTTGTATAGCCCATTTCACGTTCTGTGGTCTTATGATTACTGTCGCTCTACGCCAGTCCTCCAACTGGGGCTTACCCTTGGGAGGCATTAATTCGCTTTGCGACATAGGACTCTCAGAGCCTGAAAAAAGGACTGAGGTAAGAAGTTCCATAGTCTGCTTTTCATTAGCAGTAAAAGTACCATCTGGTTTTTTGAGGAGCCCTATTTGATTTGGTTTGTCCTTGGCTAGCATCTTGTGAATTCTTGCTCCATGAGGTATATCATTTCTTTCCTCACAGAATTTTCTCCAGGATGCTCGCTTGGCTTTCCTAATTTCTTTGTTATAGTTGGTTAGAGCCGCTAGATACGCTTCATATTCTTTGGTGTTTCTGAAACTTCGCTCAAAAGCGTCTACACTTGCCGTTGTAAGAACAGTTGTTGCCACTTCTAGACTCTCAATTGTCTTGATAGATTTAGGGACTGTTTCCAGGTTACATCTTAGGTTATCTCTATAAGATGCCCAATGAGTATTCCTAGGGTCCCTATATATAAAGTTCTCACTTTGTAGCGAGTGTAATGGTTGGTATTTTACATGCCTGTGATCAGACATTGAGTTTTCGTCACTTACGTGCCAGTCAGTTATGTACCTAGGAAATTTTTTGTGGCGAATGAGATGTCCAGAATCTCTTGTCTAGCGCGTGTTACAAAGGTTGGTTTACACCCTTTGTTTAAAGTTACTAAAGTGTGAGAAGTGATAAAATCGTAAAGTAACTCACCTCTGTCGTTGATGTTGCTACTCTCCCAACCTGTATGGTGTGCATTGGCATCACAGCCCACCAATAACTCAGCGTTGTGTTTCACTGCATAGTCCACAACTCGCACAAGCTCTTCTGTTGGGTTGGTCTTCTCTCCAGGTAGGTAGGCTGAACACACAAGTAGTTTCGGGCCCTGCCACCCGTCGGGATTAAAGTACGCTGCAACCAGGTCGTCTGAGCAGAGCTCTGGAACAGGTAAAAATTTAGTTCTTTTGCTAAAAACTATGCTAGCTCTGGGCTTAGTCCCACAGTTATGCGCTAAGACGCTCCCTGCGGTGTTCAATCCCATGACTTTATTTTTGCGCAACCAAGGTTCTTGTATAAGAGCGAGGTCAGCAGTGCCTTCTGCAAGGCATTTCTCCAGTACCGCCGTTGCCGCGACAGCATGGTGGAGGTTAATCTGCAGAACCCTCGCTTTACCCTTTGATGACGCTATTGTTTTTTACGTGCAGGTGTTTTGCTGGCGGTCGCCCTTCCTGTCTGGGGACGTGAGCGTCCATCTCTAGGTTGGGTTCCGCCGGTCTTTCCCTGTCTGCCTCCCCTACCAGCGGGCCGTGGGTGAAGGCTTTTTTGCGTCACTTGTGACGCCAGCCTTTCTCCCAACCCAGTGGCTCCGGAGGTAGAAGGGACAGGATCACCTACAGTATTTACAGGCAAAGAGGTTTGTGCTGCCGCTTGGGCTTGCTGTCCCTCAATTTGCCCTAGGTTGGAGGAAGGACCATCCAGCTTAACCTCCTGAGCTCCTTCCGGTCCAGTTTTGACTAAACACAATCCATCTAAAGCCAAACATAACTTTGTTATTATTTTTTTGAAGAGTCTGTAGCGAGGAATCATCAAGAGCGAAAGCGACAAAACTTCCTCCCTTTTCCTCCCTCGAATGTAGCACTTTCCAATGTTCTGGGTTTAACTCAGGGTTCTGTAACCGTATTAATTCGAGTGCGTTTTCAAGGGTCGCAGCCTCGTTATCCAGCAAGAACGCTGAGCCAATTGCTGGTTTCGGGAGTTCACTCTCCGACATAATTGATAGGTCAGCCTCCGGCCAGGGTTTTATTTTGGGAGTGGTTTCTGTTAGCCTCTTCCTAGTCATCTCATCCATGCATGTGATGAGTATCCAGCCCGGCCCGTGACTGAATCCTAGGAATCGAGGACCAGCGCCCTTGATTCCTATTTTTAAAATTTCCTGTGTGAGTGCACTATGTACCAGTTTCATTTGTTTCACGCTCATGGGGTCCACATTACGAATCCCCACTCGCGTGGATCCGGCAACCTCACCAAAACTAGGCCTAACCCTGGTATTAGGGGCAGGCTTATGTACCTTTTTGGGGTATACATCAGGAGATACCTCTTCAGACCTAATTTTACCGCCTTAGGTCTTCCAGGATTTTCCACTGGGATTTCGGTCCAGGGCTTTCGGCATAGCGTTAGCGCCTCATCAGGGCTAATGTTCGCTTGCACCAGCTTCCGGAACCTCTTTCTTGCGGCTCCTGACATTTTGCGTCTTTTACCTCTTTTCTGTTCAGAGTTTTTTTTTTTTTTTTTTTTTTATAGAAGCACAACAAAGTGACTGCACTAAGCCTGATGTTAAGCATAGTACAATCCAAAAACATCGGCAACCACCGAGAGATAGATTATCCATCGCCGGTCGCCGCTGTCATGCCGGCCATTATGACGAAAGTCGCCCGGTACTGGATATGCACAGGCTGATCCCGAAACGCGACGCGCAGAAACGAGTCACTATGACGAGCTTTTTCGCCATATACATGGTGGTTGCGACCCAGTCGGGCTGTAAAACCCTACCACCCCGCTCTCGCCATTGCCTCGTTCGTTGATCAGCAGGGTGCACCACGTGCAGGTGAGGTTGGCTTGGGTGTCTCAAGTCTTAAGATGTTATTCGACACCCCTTACACCCCAAAGTCCGTTTCCGTGGGCTGTGTGGTTACTAAGGCAACCTCTGACCCAAGGTTCGTCCTCTCAACTGTAGAGGTGGTTGGTCCGGGCGTCGGGGAGGCGCTACCTGCCCCCGTCCCAGATGAGATGTTGTCTCTGGAGTCTTCCAGGGCGTAAACTAGGGAATTTAAATCTAATAAAACTTTATCAATATTTTCATTCATCTTGTTCCCACGAGAAGCAAGGGAATAATGAGGTCACACACCGACATAGCCCAGCATATCGATGGAAGGGCATAAATTACTCTCCAAGGTGCCCTGGTATCGAAGAGGTACCGTTAACGACTGAACTCACCTTCAACCACGCATCCCTCGGCACGGTTCACTTAACACCTTGGATTGGTATGGTATGGTCGTCTTCGCCAATGGCCAGCAGCTTCCATTTAAGAATGCTGCTGACCACTGCCCAGGGTGCACCACGTGGAGATGGGACCATCTTCGCACCCCATACATATATTAACATGTTACGTTTACTTTATTTTCAATTATTTTGAATTTCGTGCCCATCAGAAAAACTCAGAGCTCGTTGAGTAAATTAAATAGATCCCAGATAACCCGACCGTAATATGTCCCTTATGATATAAGGGTTATATCAAGCTTGTTTTATTAGACAACTATTTTTCACTACATTAATACGTTGTTAATATGAAATTATGTTTTTTTATTTAATATCTAATTATTTGTAGTTTGCTGCCCGCGTCATCGGTATGTGTGAAGTGTTTGTGGTCCGTTTAAAAATAAGGTTGAGTACCACTGGTCTAACTGTCGGCATCATACGCACAAAAGATTCTAAGAAATCTACACGCCCATATTTACTTAGACTGTCGCCATCATACGCACAAAAAGTTTCAGAATTCGGTATCTTAACTCTGCCCTTCAAAGATATTCTTGATAATTAATTGTATGTACGCAAAAACTGTAGATAAGCTGGATTTAGTAGAAGACCAACATGATTTAGATACTAAAAGCAGCAACATATTGGCAATTCCATGCTTCAAGCTCACTAAGACCAAAAATAGTTTTTTAGGTAATATAACATTACCGATAGTAGATAATAGGTAATATAATATTACCGATTTGCCGGATAGTGAATTCAAGAACCATGTGAAGCGTAAGTAACGTGTAAAGGCTATTATTATTAGGTGAATAAATATGTGATGATTTTGTCGTCTGGAAATGACACTCCTTTCTAAGCATTCACTAAAATCGAATGTAACTATTTATCCATACTAATATTATAAAGAAGTGTGTGAGTTCGTGACGTTGTGAGTTTGTGGCGTTGTAGGGAGTAATCTCAGGAACTACTGGTCCGATTTGTAAAACTCTTTCATCGTAATAGGCTATATGTCTTCACGCTAAGACCAATAAGAGCGAAGCACCAATGAAGAATGTTTCAAAAAGTTTTTTTTTCTTGATTGCTTCCACTACGTGTTAGCGTTAGCCCAAAGCAACTATTCCACGCGAACGAAATTGCGAGCAAAGGCTAGTGTTTTTTTAAAATATATAATACTATTAGGGCCGGTGGACGTTGTCCTGCTCTAGTATTGACAAATTATATACCTAAATCTTCCAAGTGACTCACTCTATCTGCTGGTGAAATTCACATGAAAATCGGGTCAGAAGTTTATTTTATTTTTGAGTTCATTGCGAACTGACAGACAGGCAGACGTAGCAGAGGAAGTTCTTTTATACTATGTGATATTAAAGAGATAAACCAGATCGAGTTTCTTGCCGGTTCTTCTCGATGACTGGGCTGTTTTTTGAACCCGTAGAAGCTTTATAAGCGCCTTATCCTAATAAGGCTCTTGCCTTAATTGGGTAAAGTATATTTTTATTTTGAGAGTTTACAGTGTATTTATTTAAATATATCTACCAGTATTCCATGGGTGTAAAATGCCGCATAATGTTTGTCGAATAACGTATTTTAAATAACCTAATACACCAAGAAAAATGTATTACAATAAAAATTACACATTTACACAAAAATAAAGTTTACAGCCACTCTGCAATAACACCGAATGGTTGGCAGCGAAAATTAGTCGAATAAGTAAGTATATGAATAGTGTAGATCTATGATCTCGAAATGAGAACGCTGTTGACCTGGAAAGCTACAGCTTCACCGATCTCAGCCAATTTGGGATGTTTGTGCGACTAACTCAAGCACGGCACACCTCGGCTTAGGCTGTCGCTAGTTTTGTGCAAAAATCGCGACCTATGTGAGCTAGCCTAAGCCAAGCTATCTAGATATACATATATGAGTTATTAAAACATGCATGTGTGTCAAGCATGCGTGCCTCAACAATTCCTATACATATTTTGTGTCGGAAAAATTCCTCTAAACTATATAGGATAGGATAGAGAAAAACAAAGGTAGAAAATTTTGTCGTATATTTCTCCGAATAAAAAAACAGCGTGTAAGCGTGCACGTGTGATAGGTGATGTGTGTGACGTTGTAGCAGTGATTTAACGTTTTGTGTCACTGTATCGTGAGCTTCCGTCAGCTTGCACAATCGCCTTTAATTCATCATTGTCGACAAAAATCTTCGGACTACCGCGAGGTTCGAAATTCCCAGAACAGAAGCGAGCAAACCAATAACAGGTGGTGCGTTGGTTTGTATTGTTAGTTCCGTAAACGTCGTTGATGTTGCGTGCCGCTTGTGCTGCGTTGCTGCCACGACAGTACTCATATACCATAATTACTCGAATTTTTAACGTATCCATGATGATAAAAAAGATTGAAATGGGATGAAAATGTAACACTATGAAAATGCAACACTAATCAATAAATAAATGACTACTTTTAGAAAAAGAATTCCATGTTTTTAAAATAAAATTAATTTGAAATTAGAATTCTTAGCCAAACAAAAATTATTTTGATTTGAAATGGCCAGTACTGCAGAACGGCAATTTCATAGGTAAAGACCTATTATATCTGTGGTGCTACAAATATTAACATTTTTTTAAATTCTGTCGATCTGTCTGTTTGTTTATTTGTTCCGGGTAATCTCCGAAACGGCTGTACCTATTTGAATGGTTTTTTTTTCATAGAAATGACTGCGCTATTGACTTAGCAAGGTCTTAACAACTTCACCGGACTACAAGTAATATTTGAACGGGAATTTTACGGGCAAATAACTAACTAATTAGCTGTTTTATTTTAAGCTGGCTGGTTCAGCAGACATTGCCCGCCCTGATAATACAAACTATACCTAAACCTTGCCCAAGAGTCATTCTATATATAGGTGAAAACGGCATGTAGATGCGTTCTATAGTTTTTGATCTTATCACGAACAGACATATAGAGAAACGTGGCAGAGGATTTTGTTTTACACTATGCAGTGCTAAACTGTTACACATGCTTTCGTTAAGTGAAATTGATCAAAAATATGTTTTTCACTGTAAACATGCGCGTATGACGTACATTGTACTGAACTCCAAGAATAAATATAATTGAAAGTCATATGTAATTTAAATTAAAGCAACGTATAATAATAACTGAATTATATCGACAATATGGCCTGATATCTATATAATAAAAAATTTAGCACATATTGTTCGATAATGTATAGCTTAATATTTTTAATTCTTTCTTATATAGTGTAAGTGAGCACTGAGGATGGTATATAGTAGTTTAAAGTTCCAACTATGTGGTTGATGATAAATCCCATCCCATTCGATACACTGTTAGTATTCACATATATAATGTACATGATACCTGTTACAGTATATGACGTGCATGTCATACTTACAAATATTTTTGAGAGAGTATTTCTGTAATTTATACATCTAATCACAAGTTTACAATTATTTAATATATGTTAAATGACTACGTCCGGTACCGCTATGATACACCCGAGAGGCGTGACTACAACGCCACCGGAACATTGCTAGATCCACCGTATTAGAGATACATAATTTAGATGCATAAATAAGAACGATTATATAGATGGTGTATCACTTAAATAACAATCTGCTATTTAATATCATCTATAGTAATTGCTTTGACTTCCACAGTTTGGCATATAAAAGGAAAGATACCGTCAATCTACGCGCACTCTTATGTGAATGTTGTTGTGGGGGCGGAGCTCTGCTCGGATAAATAGTCACAGTATTTACAGAATGTTAATGGTTTCGCTGACCGACCGGCTGACAAATACGTGGTGTCTAACATATATTAAAAAACGCCTGTGGAGCCGCGGGTAACAGCTAGTTTATATATAAAAATAATCTAAGCTCGTACAAGAGCCCTAGAAACCTATAATAGGGGTAGCTATGACATATATAGTGATAGGCATACTTTTATGTGGTTTATTTAGAGTAAATTAGTTAATCAAGAAACAAAATCCTTTTCAATAAAATCAAACTGATCTTGTAAATGTGTTTTAAAATGAACGCTAGTTTTACACTCTATTACTAACCCTCTAAGATGTAGGCTTACTCAGTTTGGAAGTAACTTATAATCAAGGTATTTTGTAGAGACGATATTTTTATAAGATGCCTTTAAATATTTCTGTTACTGATTCTGTAGGAAATAATATGTATAATTTTTTTTTATTGATAGGTTATAATCTATACTAACATTATAAAGAGGTTAAGTTTGTGGGTTTGTGACGTTGTGACGTTGTGACGTTGTAGGGGGTAATCTCGGGAACTACTGGTCCGATTTGAATAATTCTTTCACTAATATCATATAGAGGTAAAGTTTGTGAGTTTGTGACGTTGTGATGTTGTCGTTGTAAGGGGTAATCTCAAGAACTACTGGTCCGATTTGAATAATTCTTTCAGTGTTATATAGCTCATTAATCGAGAATGGTTATAGACGTATATGATTGCGCTAAGACCAATAGGAGCGGAGCACAGATGAAATATGTTTCAAAATCGGGATGTTTTTTCCTTTTCAGAACTGCTGCGTATTATTGTATTCGATTTCGAACGAAGTCGCGGGCAGAGGTTAGTTTCAAATATAAAACATTAACAACTTCCAATAGAATTCCAAATGAAAAACATATCGATTGTTATCAGGTTGTATACGACATAGTCGATGCAGTCAAGATGCCAATAACACTAAGTAAATACTTTACTCTTTATTTGTCCAGAGTTACGGCTTACGGTACAATTTACAATGGAATGCGTAGATAACTTTTTTTTCTCGAACTGACTACGCTATTGACCTAGCAAGGTCTTAACAGCTTCACCGGACTACTAAGGCGAGCGCTTAAGGCACTCAGCCGACTTTATATTGGCAACCAGCTCAAGGGTGCACGGCACACCTCGGCTTGGCTGTTGCCCGTTGCATGCAAAAAACGCGACCTAACTTAGCAAACCTAGCTAACTATTCATATGTTTGAGTTGTTGAAACGTATGTGTACCAAGCATATTCGCCTCAACAACTCCTCCATGTATTTTTATCGGAAAAATTGAGTATTTTCAGTTTGATAAGGGAAAAAAATTAACAAAAATAATCCTTCCAAGATGTGTAGCGTGTAGGCGTGCACGTGTGTGGAGGTGATCGTGTAGTGTTGTAGCAGTGATGTATGGGGTGTCACCGTATCGCGCAAGCAACGCACTCAAGGGCTCCCTACCAAGGGATCGAACCTAGGCTTGAGCCGCTGCCGTGGGAGGCCTAATCGGGTGTGCGGGAGCGAAGTTAACCCTCAGACCGCGGCGGCACGATCTGTGGTTACGCGGGCGTGGGCATGAACACGCTCTGTTACGAGGGACAGGCTGGTACTGATCATTCGCTGACGTGATATCGTCGGGAGGATCGGTAAAAATGTCACGGACGTCTTCTATATCGCCCAACGTTGGGTACGGGTTCGTAATTTGCGGCGGATACCACTAACGGACTGGGATGAATCGCGGCTCGCTCGAAATAACTACTCGAAAGTGATTTTATATACGCCCAGTTGGACGGCATCTCCAGGTCCCTGTGGAAATTCGCCTTCCGGACGAACCAAGGAGCACCCGTGATTTTACGCAGAACCCGGGTCTGCAAAACCTGAAGCTTATCGAGATTATTCGCGTGGGCGAAGACCGGACAACTATAATCATAATATAAGTCATAATCGGACGATGCGTAGATAGCACCGACATCTTGCCTTTTATAGGCCGAACTATATAATTTTTAAGACGATCTATATAACTCAAACCAATTACTATTTACTTATAATTCTGCTATATGTTTTAAGTAAAACAAAGATAATATAATTAATGAACAAATTAATATTATTTACGTACATCAATTCTATATAAAATCATTGTTTAATGTATCTGAAATATGTGTATGTGTGTAGAGTAGAGACATCTAGCCCTTTATAGGTCAAACTATTGAAGTCAAAGCAATTACTATTATTATCATAAAACTAATGTTGTGCAAGTAATAATTGTACAATATCAATTCCTATTGAAATGACTCATTGAAATCTATATAATTATAATAATTCTCATTTATGTATCTGTAATAAAATGGCGTTAGTGTTGTTAATGAGTCTCTCTTATATGTTGGCGCTTGGCGCTAGTATCTTGAGTCTTGAATGATGAGCGGTACCGGAAGTGGGTAGCTAACACGATACTAATGTTAGAAAAAGACGTATAGTCAGCCGGTCGGTCAGGAAACGATTAACATTCTGTAAACATTGACTATTTATCCAGGCAGAGCTACGCCTTACAATAACTTTCACATATAAGTGCGTGTAGATCAACGGTATCTTGCCTTTTATATACCGAACTGTGGAAGTCAAAGCAATTACTATTAACTCACATTCCCCTAAAATAATTTAGTAACACAAAAATAATATTAAGTGTCAAATTATTGTTATTTAAGTGATGCGTCAATTCTATATAATCGTTCATATTTATGTATAGAATTTATGTATCTCAAATATGGTGTCGCTAATAATGTTCCGGTGGCGTTGTAGTGTCGCCTCTCGGGTGTGTCGTAGCGGTACCGGACATATAGTCTTAACACTAATTAAATTAACTTTATGACTAGCTATATTAATTAATATGTACATTACTAAAATTATTAGTTGCTACCACAAAAAAAAATCGTAAAGCTATATTCTAAAGTAATTAATCGCAATCATTTTTTTATAATCTCATATCAGTTTATATCGAAAACATTGTTGCGTATAACATTCGTCGCATTTTCTAAGATAATGTAGTATGACTGTATTTACATATGGCAACGCAATCTAGTAGAACGGAGTAACAGCTTTATCTGGCTATCATTCACGTTTTATCACAATATAACATGTTCATTACATAGGAATTTGTTACGTCGATCATTTCAATTCGCCTTCACCTAAAAATTTAATTATGATTAAAGTGGTTATATGTAAATAATTCAATATTATATTGTACTAGTGGCGAAGATTCCATATAACCCATTTCCTATTGGCTTTTCTTTAGGAATTTGTATATAAAGTAACTCCTTAGCAGTAACGTAGCTTAAATAGGCCAAAGGAAATTAGGTATTTTCGATTCTCATGCGTGCTACGCACTGTGTTCGAAATCTATTTGACGCCTAGACATTTAGAATAGCATTAAGGTACAGTCAAAGATCATCACCAAAAAAAATCTGTCATGCTCTATGAGTAACCAGTAAGGAGCCACCAATTTAATCTGGTCTTTATTCGCCACAGAAACGTCATTGACAGTGGTGAAGAGTCGATATTCTGTTAAGTAAGAACTTTTTTTGTTCCAGATTTCCTTTTTAATATTTCTACCTTTTTAATTAGCGTGGTTCATAAACTTCAGTCGTTGCATTAACTGTGACATTGCATTAATATATAACTGTGACATCGACTGTGAAATATTATTTAACAATCACGTGTTCTGCGAAACATAGAGTTATTCCTTAAGGAGATAACATACAGTCCAGCATATAAAGCCCAGGGATAATAATGGAGCATTGTCACGGTACTATACTCCGAAATATATAGTGTCACATGACACTTCGCACATAACTTTTGCATTAATATTTCTTCAAGGCAACTATTCTGATTTCTGATAAAGTCGTAACAAATGGATGACATGATAATTATAATTACACAAGATAAATACATTGGTGTAAAGGTGCACATGCGTATATCATCCGTTATTTAATCGCCATGTGTTAACAGAAAAAACCCATAACTTTTTAAATATGAGTGGATATTTTTACCTTAATATATGCTTAATGGTGGGCGGCAATAATTTGTAATAAAAAAATAATTAACATATTTCATTACAGTCGTACGTTTTACGTTAGTTTTCAGTAGTATAGCTGAAACTATAGAATAGCCGAAATATTAGGGCATGACCTTAGAACCAGTGTTATTAAAAAAAAGTTAAATACGTATTGAATACTTGTTTTAAAAAGGTTACGTTTTACATTGTGTAAAAGGTAAGTCGGTGGTGCTGAAAGTGTGAAGGTATTTTTTAATGTTGCATTCAAAACGAGTAGCAACTTCTATGAATTACCACTTTCTCTTGTTTCAATTATAGCGTATAATAAGATAAATAAATAATGCCACCAACTCAATGAGGAAGGAAATCAATCAAAAGCTCTCAATCTATCCCATGTGGCAGAGTCAAAATAATTTATAATCATTATTTATAGTAACAATTTCTAGAGTGAGTATTGCTTTGCATTTACGCCTGAAATTGATTGGACCCAGCTACAACTCATTAGAAGTAAATAATAAAGAATAATATAAAGCAACGTCCACTCTAATATTTATGGATCGACTTCCGCAAAATAATCTCTTCATCAATCAAACTATTTGTGATTAATCTTTACAATGTAACCTGTTACAAATTAAACAAAATGTGATATAGATATAGATAAAAAACACACATCATCCAAAGATAATTATGTGATAAACGTTATAAGAGATTATTATCTATTATAAATAATTTTAATTAACGGTTTCTAGCAGCCATTTTGCGTTTTGGATTTTTCTTTGCTGCACAGAAATAAAAAAAAAAATAAAAATAGTGTGCGGAGGGTCTCCGGAGACCCTCCGCGCGGAAGATGTGAAACTTCGTAAAGTGGAATTGAAAATAGGAAGGGTAGAAATTGATTTTTAGTGAAATCATTTTGTTTCTAGTGTTGAACGTTTATCGCAACAGTGCTTTAATACCCCCCTCCGTGGTACCGTTAAGCGTTTAACGCAACATTGATGGAAGTTGCATTAGAAGTTTCACTTCAACATCTATTCACTCTAGCGGAATATCATTATTTGTTTCTGTTTGTCAAATGAACATATATAAAAAAATACCACTGCATATCGCTTCACAATTTAACACGAGGATAGTGACCAGAGTGTAGGTGTCTTCTAACATTTTATACCGTTTTTTTTTCTAGGAAAATTAAATGTAATGACGTAACAACATTGTTATTGATCATCTGCTAGGTGTTAGACCGTACTTCATGGTCTACTGCACACGTGATACAAATAATGTTGGTCTTGTTCGATGCATTTCAAATGTTCATACTAATTTGCCTTTTCAAAATGTTAATTTAACAAACTTCACAAGAAACAACAACATTTAATTTATTTACTTTATTGTTACTTCTGGAAGGAATTCACGAGGATGAGCCACATAAATTGAATAAGTGAATTGTCCTTTCTAGAATTAAAATTATCTGCGAAATTTTCAACCAGTCAAAAAATAAAAATGGCTTGTGCATGGGATTTACTTAGCATATTTTCATTATATAAGCACAAAATGTATAAATAGTGTGATCGAGCATAGTAAATATATGCTTTGAAAGTAGTGAAACAGTTCATCACTGCATAGTGTAAAACAAAGTCCTCTGCCACTTCTCTCTCTATATGTCTGTTCGCGATAAGATCAAAAACTACAGAACGCACCTTCATGCCGTTTTCAGCAATATATAAAATGATACTTGGGAAAGGTTTACGTATAGCTTGTCTTATTATCAGGGCGGGCAACGTCTGCTGAACCCGCTAGCTTAAAATAATACAGCTAATTAGTTAGTATTTGCCCGTAAAATTCCCGTTCAAATAGTACTTGTAGTCCAGTGAAGCTGCTAAGACCATGTTAGGTCAAGAGCGTAGTCATTTCGAAGAAAAAAACCGTTTAAATAGGTCCAGCCCTTTCGGAGATTACTCGTAAAAAACAAATAAACAGACAGAATTTTGACAACTACTCGACTACTACTACGACAAATAATCGACAGTTTTTGGCGGGATCTTAGAATGCCATGTAGTGGTCTTTATATTTTATCCACAATCTTGTGTTATTTGGCTCTAAATTGTGTAATGTTGGTAGTGCTTTACGTAATATAGTTTATTGTGTACAAGTGAAGTGGATCGGAAATAATACCATGGAGCATGGATTCTAAATTTCCACAAAAAAACTCCCAAGAGAGTTCTAACAAGATGGCCACCGTCTTGTTAGTTCATTGTAGTTATATCAATAAACTTGTAATATCATTACTCACTTGACAATGGCGGTAATGGTTTACTAAATAGAAGACTGGTTGCCAAAAATAAAAATAGAAGTAGAAGAAATAATCGACAGAATAAAAAAAAGTGTTGATATTTTTAGCACCACAGATATATGTATTCACCAAAAAGTATTTATTTTAATATTACATACAAACACTTTATTATTATTATTATTATATATCACAAATCAAAAATTAGGAATAAAACTAACGTGCAATAAACTTTTTGAGGAGTTTTTGCCGGGATTTCAGTCAATAATACAGTGGATTTTATATTTTATTCAAAATCTTGTGTTACTTGACTCTATATTGTGTTTAATAAATGCTGTTTTATGTAATATGGTTCGTTTATTGTGCATAAGTGAAATGAATGAATAATAATAGCACGGAGCATGAATTCTGTGGTCTTGTAAATTAAGAAGATAAAAATTTACAAAATATTATGTAGAAGGTCTGGCGCTTATACCTTTTCATTAACTTGGACATAAAAGAAACCTGGCTAAAGAATACATAACAACTACCTATATTGACAACTTCAGAATTAGCAGTATGGATTATTTAACGAATATCATTACTACTAAACTTTTTGAATAGCAACACAAAATAAACTTTGAAAATATTTGCGAGAGAATGTTATCACGCTACCATGGCAACGCATATAATACTGACGGTATTACGCAGCGGAAGCTTTCAAAATAGCCCGATTTTGAGATATTCTTCATTAATGCTCCGCTCCTATTGGTTTTAACGTGATGATATGTAACCTATAGCCATCCTCGATAAATAAGTTATCTAACAACGGAATAAATTTATAAATCGGATCGGTAGTTCTTGAGTTTAGTGCGTTCAACCAAACAAACAAACTCTTCAGCTTTATATATTAGTATAGATTTTTATGTACCACCAGGACGCGATTGTAAAAGCGTTTCAATAGTGCATTTGGAATTCAGTATTCAATCTCAACCCAAAATATCGCACCACTAAAAGCGAAATCCAATGCATTTTCGTATAATTGATGAACAGAGCAGTTTTCTTGTAGAAAATTTTGTAGTTTTTAATTACAAACACACAAGAACAACACATAACAGCTAAGTATTTTAAATTCTATTTTTATTTATTTATTTTAAAGATTTAATAATGTTATAAAAGGTATTATTAACTGAGATTGACAGTTGACCATGCATTACAGTGAGTATGGATGAACGTTGCAGACTGTTTGTCCTTTATCTCAAAAACGGTTGGGCGTATGAAATTTTTTAAACAATGTTTATCGCAAATTTTATACTATATGTTAACATCATTGTAGCTGTAAAAACCGAAATAATCTCGAAGAACTGATTTTTGAAATGTTTGGTCTTTAATAACCTACGGCGCAGACAAGAGATTTTATGCGACTTTTGTGACAATTTTAGAACACCTAAATAAAGGTGTTTACGGGGTTACATCTTAATATCTCTAATTCCGAGGTGAAAGCCTTAATATTACTAAACTATTTGACCTTTTTTTACTTTATTTTTGGCAATCAATCTTTCAGATTATTAATGCCATTGTCGCGTAGTCAATAATATTATAAGCGTCGCGTGATCATTTCAATATTAAGCGTCGTGTAAATAAATGGTGGATCCCTTGTTAGAACCTTCCAGGGCGTTTTTGTGGCAACTCAGAATTTCATGCTTCGTGATATTATTTTCCATTCACTTCACTTATGCACAATGAACTAACTATATTATGTAAAACTCCACCAAATTTACAAATATAGAGTCAATTAACACAAGATTATGAATAAAATATAAAATCCATTACATGACAGACTAAAATCCCGCCAAAAACTACCCTATTTGACCTTTAAGCGCTTTGATGTACGCCAGAAAAACTGATAGATGAAAGCAAAATGCAAGTCTGATTAATTATTTGTAATTATACAAAATAAATAGCGCCAAACCTCATATTTTTTTTGGTATTTGCATATCATATGTCTTCCGCCTGTGTAGTCTAGACGCTATAATGTCACACATATTAAAGTTTGAAGTTAATTATTGACATATACTAAAGATAATTACGATGTAATAATCTACTCAAATACCAATTAAATAACAGGAATTAATACATTTCGCTAAACATTACCTTGCTTACTTGATACTTATATTTTTTTATTAATACAAGGGGTTTATTTTTGTCTAGTAATCACACTAATAATTAGGGTTGTTACTTTTTATTTGAAACTAGCCTCTGGTCGCGACTTTGTTCGCGTGGAAAGCTATTATTTTTCGATCTGACTACGCTATTGACCTAGCAAGGTCTTAACAGCTTCACCGGACTACGAATACCGGAATACCTAAGCTAAGCTACATATACATAAATATATAAGTTAGTGATATATATATATGTGTGTGTGTGTGTGTGTACCAAGAATATATATACCTTAATAAGACATATCTATTTCGTGTCGGATCATTTTCTTTTTGTATGAACTGATCCAGTTTGATAAATGAAAAAATTAATTCCACTTTCATAAGTAAGCATGTGTTGTTGTTGCAGTCATGAAAGATTTAGTGTGGTATTTTTAATTTTTGTAAAATATAATAGTAATAATACGTCTTTGTCTTGTTATTTTAAACATGCTCGGTATTATTACAAAAAGTTAAATACGTATTTAAATACTTGCTTAAAAAGGTTTAGTACTAAATGCACCGCGCTCACCCGAGGCAAGTTCGCGTTATCCTTTTTTCGCAAGTCTAACCTAGGGAGAGTTTGGCGGGATTTTAGTCTGTCATGTAGTGAGTTTTATATTTTATTCATAGTCTCGTATTATTTGACTCTATATTTTGTAAACTTGTGGCATTTTAAGTAATATATTTGGTGTATTGGGTATAAGTGAAGTGAATGGAAAATAATACCACGGAGCATGAAATTCTGAGATGCCACAAAAACTCCCTGGGAGGTTCTAACAAACGAGCCACCATCTTGTTAGAATATTAAAATAATCACATAACACTTGTAATATTATTAACTACACAATTGGTTGCCAAAAAAGTAAAAAAAGTCTAACCTAACCAAAACGATAGAAAATAGCCAAATTGCAAACATTCAGCAAGCGCGGCGTATTTAAAACGTAACCTTTTTAAAGCAAGTATTCAATACGTATTTCACTTTATTTGTAGTCCGATGAAGCTGTTAAAACCTTGCTGGATCAATAGCGTAGTGAGTTCGAAAAAAAAATTACTTTTTTGTAATAACACCGGCTGTGTTTACATTTAGCAGAGTTCGTGTCTATTTCTGTTCATTGAACTCAGTTTTGTGAACCTTAAATAAATAAATTAATTAGATGTTAAAAAATTCTGTTAGCGCATAACCACAAATAATAAAGCCGAACCCTAGTGCAAATTAATGCAAATTGACATAAAACATTTTGTTTACTAAATACAAGAACGTAAGTCACTTTGTATTGAAATAACATAATTTTATGTTGTGAGTAAATCCGGTACTATGAGTACTTACTCACATCTCTTTATACCTTTTGTATTTGTCAACCGATTAGTAACCGTTGTTTTTGTAGTTTTTAGTTGTTTGGGCGACCGAACCTAGCTTGGTTCTTTAAAAAAAAACATTCTTAAATTAAAATAAACTGTTAGGTTTGCCTCACAAAATTAGCATCTTTTTTACATAAAAAAAAAATTAAAAAGATATCTCTCTTATAATAATATCAATAAAATTATTTATTAAATTTAATTATTTATTACAAACTTGTTAGGTTTGCCTTATAAAGTTATGATCTTTTACAAAAAAAAATTATATACACTCTGATTCGAACTGGGGTTACACGGATTTTCGAAGCAATCAATTTCCACCTGAACTATCTTTATTTTGTCAGCAGCGGCGAAATTTACCTTTATATTCTAGCTGTATTTTTTCATTGTCTGAAATCTCATTTAAAAAAGTTTTCTATGAATAAAATCTAGCTAGATCGATTTATCGTCTCCGAAACTACCTACATACTAACTTTCACGGAAATAGATGACGCCGTTTCCGAGATCCTGAATATATACAAATATAAAAATATACAAGAGTTGCTCGTTTAAAGGTATTAGATAGATAGATAGATAATTTAAATCGGTAAGTGATGTTTATTGGACATATTATCAACGACAATTATGAAATGTTTACCGCCCAACAAAGTGGACATAGGTCAGGTAGTAGTAGCTTTATAATTCAACAATTTCATTCCGCCTGTTTATATAAATACAGAAACTATAACAGCTCTTTTCCTTACATTTCCCATCACATTAGCGTATCACGCGATATCGCTGCCATTTCGGCTCGGATACCGTCTTTAAGCTCTTTAATAGTCTTCAGACTGTTGGCATAAAATCCCCTTCAAAAATCTCCAGAAATCCGGGGATCTTGGTGGCCAGTCAACAACTTCCTCGATAAATGAGCTCTCTAACACTGGAATAATTTTTCAAATCTGACTAGTATTTTTGAGATTACCAATTATTACAACGTCATAAACTGACAAACTTTACCTCTTTATAATATTAGTATAGAAGTATAATAGATTATATAGGTAATCGCTTATTCACTAAAGAATAAAATAAAAACCTGCTTTAAGTTGCTATTGAGTTGAATCTTGTTAGACAGACAGGAAGATAAAATGTTTTGATGGCATATTCATGTAATATATATTCAAATAAAATCAAAGCAAAACAAAGTATTTACACACAATTTATTGTTCAATTGAGATAATCGAAAATAATAACTTTTAACACCACACAATTCGTTATGATAAAGTACAGGTGGAAAACGAATAATTTGGAAATCGTATACTAAGCAGGTTTAAGATCTAGGTGTGACTCGGACCCAAAATTCAGGTATCGTGGTTATAATTCCTTGTATTCTCTTTGCAGGTTCCTTTAAAGGACGACCGTCAGCTGTGGTCACGTAAAAAGCTTGCATAAAACCGGCGAACACTTGAAACATCGTTTGACGAGCAAATGTTTCCCCTGCGCAAAGTCTCTTACCTGTGAAATTCATAATTATTATTAATATTTAAAATTTAATTTGTCCCGTTTTGATTTGAAACGAAAAAGTGACATTAAAAAAAGACAAACATACACATATATAATATTTTAAATGCCGAAAAATGAGATAGAATACATTATACAGTGTTTCATATATTCACAGTCTCTGCAGTGGGCATTTCATTTTCTAATACGAGCGATGTACGTATGTTAGAAAATGTCATTATTGTCCATTTTGTCTTTGTTTTATTAAAATCGGTCCACTCCATCTAAAGTTATTGTAATTTTAATGACGACGCGCCGTAAGTACGAGAGAAAAGCAGATAAGTAAATGGAGTTAAATATTGAAATGACTTTATTAATTACTGTTTTTATATTGGGTCCACGCGAACGAAGTCGCGAGCACAGCTAGTTAACAATAAAACTGTTTTTTGTTTCTATAACAGCAGCAAACGCAATACCAAAGGCTTACAACGAAATTTATATAAAAATACATACTCTTGATTATGTTTAGTATAAATTGTCAATTTAACATTCCAGAGACGATGTTTAGCCATTTCCGCTATCGCTTAATTTGTTTCTACTATAGCTTGTCTATTTCTGCTATGGATTGCTTATATCCGCTATCTTGTAAAATAAGTTTTCATTGTCAAGAACTACAAAAGCTTATTTTATAAAATTCACACTTAACCGAAGCATAAATTTAATATTCTTAAAATATACTAACCAGCTCCAAAAGGTAACGACTTGTCTTTAGCTAGACAAAGTTGGCCGTCGACAATAAATCTTTCAGGTCGAAAGTTTTCTGGATCGCCCCATATCTCTTTGTCCATATGAAGCATCACTAAATTTGGACTTACCATTGTACCCTAAAATTATTATGGTATTGTATTATTTTATCTTGAACTCAAACCAAACAAATCTCTTTATCATTAACCTTAATATATTATTGAAGTCATATCACTTAGATAATGATGCGTATAGATTGCATCATTAGGGGCGTCAATGACGTCATACCTATGAAAAACAATTAAGATAGTATTATGAAGATACTTCTTCGCGTGACTGTTTTCTTTTTCCTTGTACCAGTTTGAAAGTAACAGTCTCAATCACGACATCGGTTAAATGATTTTAAAGGTATGCCTAACTGGCTATTACGTAATGGCAAATGACTATAGGTTATTTTTTCCCACATTAAGTTAAACCAAAATTAATAATAAGTCACGCTACCATGAATACGCATCTGTTTTTTGCTATGAGTGAGATCATCGTAATGCCTACATATACCACCCGAAGAAACTATATCTCGATCATCACGGTCACGGAACAGACAACAAGGCGAGTTAGGAGAACGCTCACCAACATTTATTCATATATATTAACTAGAATCTGCCCGCGACTTCGTTCGCGTGAAATAGTTTCTTTGGGCTATAAACATTCTTCATTGGTCTTCCGCTCCTATTGGTCTTAGCATATGATATATAGCCCATAACCTTTCTCGATAAATGAGCTATATAACACTGAAAGAATTTTTCAATTCGGACCAGTAGTAGTTCCTGAGATTACCCCCTAAAACGTTATTAACTCACAACGTAACAGACTCACAAACTTTACCTCTTTATAATATTAGTATACATTTCTTTGTTTATCATCTACGTCACCTTGATATCTATATTCGACAAGAATGTATTTAGACTATATTGGTTTATCAATAACTGTATAATTATTTATTTATGTAAATTTATAGCAACAATAAGTAGATTTTAATTATTTGTGCAAGGAAGTATCATATAATAGACTAAATTTAGAATACCTGTTATTATAAATTAAGTTTATCATTACTATTAACTTCCTTACAAAAATAGCTGTAATCTACATGATTTACTGCCAATCTACATAAATTTGATATTCTATGTTAACAACAAAACGTTAATTAAAATACAGTAATGCTTACCTCTGGAATGTCATATCCACCTATGGTCGTGTTTTTCATAGCACGGTGCGGTACACTAAGAGGAACAAGTGTCTCGTATCTCATTATCTCCCGAATGCAAGCTTCTGTGTACGGCATACTGTAATAATTGATTAAATTATGCTTTCTTTGATAATGGTTCTATATACGAAACAATGAAAAAATTATCTAAAATCACAAAGATAACATATTTATTTTATAAACTAGTTGCCCCGCGAACTTCGTTTCGCATTAATATGTTGTTTTTTCTTAGCCTACCTTTTTTGTAGGTACATACCAACATATGTAACATTTTGCTATGCTACCCTATAGAAACTGTTCGCTTGTCCGGAATACGGACTGAGAAAGCGAAATTTTTAAAATAAACTGCAGTAAAATAGTAAAATTACAATCGTCAACTCAAAAATGAGAAAAACATCGTAATTACGAATGTGTTTAAGTTTCTAATAGCAATTTCAAGTTTCCTTCACAATTACACAAAAAGAAAACTGGTCTGTAGGTTTTTCCGTGCAATTTTTCCAATTTTTCTCTCCATAAAAACCTTCCTCAGAGTTAAAGAAACAAATCAAATAAAAAATTACTTGAATTGGAGTAGCCATCTTCGAGTTTTGCGCTTAGCAACATACTTTGCGATTTTTATGATGTTTTATACACGAAAGCGCAAGCGTATATCACTTTTCACCTGATAAATGTAATATAATAATAGTCTATACTATTTCTAATATATTTTTATTCTCTTACGATTTTCATAACTTTTTGTATACGGAAAATATTACACTCTAAAATTGATAGATTATGAAAATAGTAAGTTTTATGAATTATAAAATATACTTTTCAAATGTGTGTGGAGCGAAGCCGTGGGAATCAGATGATAATATTTAGCTAAAGGAGAAACAAGTTAATGTATAGTGTTGAATTCGTAAAAAATGGCGTTTACATTACTAATGCCGGCTAAACATGATCAGATACATCAAATACTGCTACTAAAGAGCTAGAGCTCTTGATAGAGCTAATCCGTATTAGTCTATTTATCTCGTAAATATTATTTAAACAAATTGGACTATTGACAGAGTTATTTTAACTTACTATTTTCAAAGTTATTAGATACATCAAATACTGCTACTAAAGAGCTAGAGCTAGAGATAGAGCTAATCCGTATTTGTCTATTTATCTCGTAAATATTATTAAAACAAATTGGACTATTGACAGACTTATTTTAACTTACTATTTTCAAAGTTATTATAATGTACAGCATTAAATAAATTCAGTTATGGTTTCTTGGACTCCCGCTAAGACACCGTATTTGTTCAATTGAAAAATGTAAACGAAATATTACAGTTTTGAAATCAATTCTAATATTTTTAAAATCACTTCTATATCTAGTAATATAATACAAATATTTATATACTATATTGATAACAAAATTACATAAATAGAGCTTAACTTTGATATACAATATTCTGATAAACAAACCTAGAATTTATACAGTTTTTTAAAATCAAAAACTAGAAAGATGTAAATAATTATCAACAGATATTTAGGACTAGCTAAATCTCTCATAATAGATTTGTACAGTTCTTTTGTCTGTAGGTCACTTGAATAAAATGAAAACTAGTAAATTATTTGAAATTTCCAGATTAATATACCACAAAATCCGAGGAAGGACTTAGACTACACAACATTATACTTTTCAATATAATGAAAATAAAAATTACAAAAGCATGTTCAAACAGAAGAAACCGAAAGAAACCCTTAATTGGAGTTAACTCGAAGTCTAATTAGTAATACACAAGTCACCATTTTTTTTTTGAAACTAAAAAACATCTAACGATAAGAATACTTTTTGAAAAAGTTAAAACAATTAAATTTAGAGGTTTAAATAAAACGTAATTTAACTACATGTTGACCTTGAACTACGAGTAGCCTTTTGATGTCTATTAGTGATTAACCAGAAGGAAATATAAAAATAAATATCCTTGAGTTATTTTTAAATCAGCTACTTAATATGTAAAACAGAAATACTTGTATATTTGGTTCAGAATACTAACATTTATTCTATTTTATAGAAATCAATTCTATATTTACGACCTACCAATAGAGAAAACTGGTTACCACCGCGGTTTATCTTGCATTAATATAGATTTAAAGTAGGTATCTCTCAGGAACAATATTTTTCTCTAGATTTAAGGTATCCTAAGTCCTTTTCTATACTCTTATACAAACTGTGGGCAAATTTCATAGTAATAGGTGAAGTAAATGAAACGTGAAAGCCGTAACAAAGACTCACACGCGCATTTATAATATTAGTTAGGTATTACTTTAATATATGCGGTTTGTTAACTGTAATAGAGAATTTCAGCCATATTTTAAGCTTTTAAGCTGACAAATGTGCACTTTATGACATATTTATGTACAGCTATAAATTTAAAAACGACGATTTAATCTTAGATAATTGAAATCAGATTTATTTCCGCCAAAATTGTATTCGATAAGATAGCATAATAATATATCATGCCGTGCCTTTTTTTATTATAGTACTTCATTGAATATATTTTAATATCTTTTCTTAATCACTTTTTATATTTATAATTAAGAGGTTTTTTTTTAGACTGAAGTAATATACCCTTTTTTTTTTTTTTTTTTTTTTTACATGTGGAAATCCCTACGCTACCCTCCCGGGGGAGAGGGTAGGTTATGTCCGATTCGCACGGACTAAAACCCCACGGTGTACCGTCCGCCGCATGGTAGGGGCAGCCAGGGTTCGAGCATGCTCACTGACCTGATAAACTGCCCCTACGGCAGCCTGGCGAATGAACGCCAGGCTTCGCCCTACTATAGAGAGGCTACTGGGTACACGACCAGCAGCCTCCCCTCGTCAGCCTCACCTGTGCAATGAGGAGATGGGGGGCCCGGCCCCATCCCCTCAGGTTTGGCGACGGTTTTGGGAGAGACGGGCATTACGCTTCGCCCCTCCCGCTGCTCTTCTTTGGCGAAGAGGACCACTTCTGGGATCGACCTCCCGGGCCCTCTCCGCCGCCTCCTTCTGCGAGATGACTGTCTCGCAGAAGGAGGCCACAGCAGCCCACATGTCCTCGCTGCCGAGCATGGCCGAAACCACGCCCGGCAGCGAGAGATCGTCCCCTACCGCCGCAACCAGGGCGCTGCGCTAATCGCCCCACGCGGCGCACTCCGATAGAGTGTGCTGCGCGGTGTCCGTCTCAGCACCGCACTCGTGGCATGCGGCGGTGGGCTCCCTGCGCGCTATCAGGTGCAAGTATCAACCGAAACATCCGTGCCCGGTCAGCACCTGCACCAGACGGTACGTCAGGGATCCCCAGCCCCTATTCACCCAGGCTGACAGGACCGGACGGACGGCGTCTATGGTAAATCTTCCGTAACGCTCGTCAGTGCAGCGATCTCCCTGGACGCCAGAGGTTGACTTCGGGATTTTCCTGCCGCCGCGTAATTGTACACAGTGGCAAGAGTTTCCGCCTCCAGCTCCCAGGGTAAAGAGCCCGCGAGCACCATGGCCGCCGCCGAGGATACTGTGCGGTACCCGCGGATCTCCCTCAACGCCACTGTGCGCTGCGCTTCGCGCAGGACGCGAACGTTGGTGGCCCTGAGGGAGTCCGCCCACACCGGCGCCCCGTAGGCGGCCATGGCCCTCACCACCCCTGTATAAAGACGGCGGCAGGCAGCGCCCGACCCTCCCGTGTTCGGGAGAAGGCGGCCAAGAGCCGCCGCCGCCCCTACTATACGCGGTCCGAGCCCCTTGAAGTGGGGCTCGAACCGCCAACGCCCATCCAAGGTGAGGCCCAGATATTTCATCGTGGACCCCACCCTGATAAGTACTCCTCCCACCGTTATGTGGGCCCCAGAGGGTGGCCCCTGCCGAGGCCCGTGGAACAGCAGGGCCTCGGTTTTTTCGAGGGCCACTCAGAGGCCCAGTCGGCGGATGCGCCCGACCACGAAGGTCGTAGTGAAGTGATATACCCTGCCACACGTCAACGGCTTCACGGCGGTTTCAAATTCAAAAACCCTGGGGAGTATTTCTATAATAATTATACACATATTATTTATATGAAACGTGAAAGACTCCACACTACACACACTATACAAAGTTCACATTGTGAGCAACGTCAATTATACCATAGGCTTACTTGTCTCAATTTGCTTGACAACTCGTGGAAGCAAATGCGAAGGCTAAATCATTTTGCCTACATGCTGTCATACATCCTACTGTTTCACATACAAAACTGTACACAACACATACAGATTAAATCTGGGTCTGTTTCATTGTATTATCCTATATATTCAGTTATTACTCAGTTTTGATATACATATAACTTGTATCTTTTTAACTTCACTCTTGCTACGTACTATTCTGTCTAACTCCCTCACCTTAGCATTGCGTTTACATTGTAGGTGCTTGTGGAGTTACTGTGATGAATAAGACCATGATGACTCGCAAGGCCACAGCACAAGAAATGAACAACAATTTAAGGATAGCACTAGAAGAACTTAAAACATCCAAAGATCTTTGCAAACAGCTGTTGGATGAACGTGAGATTGAATTAAAAAAGATTATTGACAAGGACACTCAATTAAAAAATGAATTGGCAGAATTACACATTGAATTAATGGACAGCCTTGCTCAGCGGGATGAACTGCAAGGATAATCACATCCTTGAATCTCTGCAGTGACACCCATGAGCATGCTCTTAATCACATTACCAAATTAGAATTAGAGTTAAATAATTCCCAAAAAATGATTAATGACCTTGAAATACAAGTAGACAATAAAAACATAATAGACACAAAAGTACTTTATAATAAATTAATAGACAGTAGTCCTAAATGTATTGAGTGTCAGAGAAAGTGCAATATACATTGTATAGGTTCAAACTCATCCCGTCCGTAAATAAAAAAAAATATATTAGGATAAATAAAATAATAAAAAAATGTACCAAAAATATTAAAATTAGAAATAAGAATAGATCAATAGCAACATTAGTAAATGAAAAGTCATTACTAAGAGAAAAAATAGCAAATTTGAAATCACAGTTCTTGGAACATCAGGTTGTATACAGCAATGACATCCAGCGCTTACAGGCTGATTTATAAATGAAGGAAGATAATAATAAATCCATTTTATCTTCATACAATTGCTCACAAAACCAGTTATGTGAACAAATTATGTCTACAAAAGTTTACATGGAATCTGTTGCCGACAATATAACTACTCAACAATCCAGTAGCAACTTTATACGTACAGACTTTACCCATGGGTTAGATTCCATGCACCCTGAGAAGTGTATGAGTGACATTACACCTGAAATTAATTGCTCGAATTCACAACTAAAATTACAACAAGATACATTTAGAAATAATGCCAAGAGTCATGGGGGTGCTGATGTCAGTGTTGTTGGAAAAACGATAGTTTTCAGTGATAGGATAGGTAGGGGTATGAGGTCTATGTTGGCACAATCTTTAAATGAAAGTATGATTAATTGTTGTATGCCTGGTGCCTCATATAATCAAATAATTAAAAAAGTTTTTAACACAGACTTTGACAAACAATGTAACATTGTCATTTTAGTAGGGGACAGCTCTGATATAAAAAAAAATGATTTGTATAAGACATCAGAAAAGCTGTTACAGTTGAATGTGAGAAGCATAATGTTGTGTGCCTTCCAATATTCAAGTTCCCTATCAGAAAAAAAAAACAATAACATTCATTCATAGTGCATAAGACAAAGGAGCAGTGTAATATCACATTGTATCATCAAAATATTAATCGCTTCTCCGGCAAAATATTAGATATAGAGTTATTATTAAACAGAGAGAGACTAAATATATTATGTTTTACAGAGACATGGCTTAAACCTAATAAAATGTTATTTAATGTACCTCATCTTTCAGTTGCCAGTGTTTTTAATAGAACAGTCACTGTCAGTGGTGGTTGTATTATATTATTTAAAAATAATTTAAAATATAAAGAGAGAAAAGATATATGTAGTCTCTCAATAGATCGTATTTGTGAAGTGGCATGTACAGAAATGGATAAATTAATCATTCTTTGTATTTATAGACCTCCATCATCAAGTATTCACCAATCCTTACAAAAAATTCTAATAAAAATATTTAATAGTAATAAGAAAGTTTTAATCTGTGGTGACTTCAATATAGATATTTTAAACGCGTCGCCAGAGGTCACTATGTTCACATCGTTACTTAGGTCGTTTAATCTGCATCCTCTTTTTAATGAGCCAACCAGATGTACGTCTCAAACTGCATCTTGTATTGATAATGTTTTTACTAACTTCAACTAACAACATTGGCGGTAGTATTGTTACTGGGGTACGGTCTGATCACAAAGGACTCCTTGTTAAAATGAATTATGATAAACCTAGCAGTGACTATAAGAAAACAACTAGGCTTATATACAAAACTAGATTAGGTCTTTTAAATCATAATATTGCACAAAATTTATCTTTCAAGACTTTTATTAATCAAGATCCAGATAGTGACTATGACAGCTTAATTAATATTATAAGCGCTGAATTTAGTAAACATTGCCCAAGAAAGGTTATTAGTGTAAAGAAAGTAAACAAATTTAGTGAATGGGCAACTACAGGTATTAAAATAAGTAGAGAATGTTTGTATGATCTATATTATAAGAGGTCACTAACAAATAGTGAATCATTTCACGCTTATGTTAGGAATTATTCTAAAATTTTTAAACGTGTTTGTTTAGCTGCCAAAGAAAAATTTTTAAGGAACGAAATTCTCGAGTCTAGTGATAAGACCAAGACTGTCTGGCATATAATAAATAAAGAATTAGGAAAAAATAAAATAAATGATGACTCAGTTAATCTAAGTGTCGACGGAGTACGTATTTCAAACAGTTCAGAGGTAGCAACGGTTTTCCAAGATTATTTCACTAATATACCTTCACAAATAACAACGAATATAACATCATCAGCTCAGGGTGCCGCAGCTCTTTTAAAGAATATGAGTGCACATACAAATTCAAAATTTAAATTCTCATCTATTAGTGCAGGTGAAATAATAAGGACATTTAAACAATTAAATTTAAAACACACCGAAGACATATGGGGAATGTCGGTAATAGTAATACAGTCCTTAATCGTCACTATTTCACCACATTTGGCTTATATATTTAATCAATGTATACTAAAAGGAACCTTCCCTAATCTAATGAAAGTAAGCAAAGTGGTTCCTTTGTTTAAATCAGGTAGCAGAAGTAGTCTTGGAAATTATAGACCTATTTCTGTACTTCCGTCGATAAGTAAAGTTTTTGAAAAGATAATGCTTAAACAAGTGGTAGAATATTTTACAGTGCAAAAGTTTCTAGATGGTCGACAGTTTGGTTTCACAAAATCGAAATCTAATACTGATACTATTTTGGGAACCTGGGAGGATTCGCAGAATGCAATTGGTGTGTTCTGCGATTTATCTAAGGCATTTGATTGCGTTGACGATAGTACGCTTATTCTTAAATTAAAACGTTATGGTATTTTTGGATCTTCTCTCGACCTTCTAGTCTCTTATTTAAAAGATTGCTGTCAAAAAGTTAACATACATGGGGTAACCTCAGCGGGATCATTTGCGCGAATTGGTGTACCACAGGGGTCTATTTTAGGGCCGTTCTTGTTTTTAATATATATAAACGATCTACCGCTAGTGGTTAACAACTCTGCTGACATGGTGCTTTTTGCGGATGATACTTCTCTAATATTTAAAGTGAAAAGGATAGATAGATTCAGAGGTTGAGCATCTGAATAATACTTTAAATGAAATTTGTCATTGGTTTGCGTTGAATAATTTATTGTTAAATGCAGATAAAACGAAATGTATAAGATTTACTTTACCTAATGTTAGACAAGTTGATAGTAGAGTCAAGATCGAAGGGAATCTACTAGGGTTAGTTGACAGTACTGTATTCTTGGGAATTACATTAGATTCCAAATTACAATGGGGCCCTCACATTAAAAAAATGGGGAGCAGATTAAGTTCTGCTGCATTCGCAATAAGGAAAATTCGCCAGCTTACAGATATTGCCACTGCTAGGTTAGATTACTTCGCTTACTTCCATAGCATAATGTCTTACGGTATTCTGCTGTGGGGTACGGCTGCTGAGGTAGACACCATATTTTTATTACAAAAACGGGCAGTTCGAGCAATCTTTACTAATATATAAAGCTGAAGAGTTTGTTTGTTTGGTTGAACGCGCTAATCTCAAGAACTATCGGTCCGATTTGAAAGTTTCTTTTAGTGTTAGATAGCTCATTCCGATACCGAGGACGGCTATAGGCCGTTACGTTGATATATAGTAGTTACCGTATCATCACGTTAAAACTAACAGAAGCTGAGCACTAATGAAGAATGTCAAAAAAACGGGCTATTTTTGAAGCTTCCGCTGCGTGTTAATGTCAGTATTATATGTGTTGCCATGGTAACACGATAACATTCTATCAAAAATATTTTCATGGTTTATTTTGTGTTCCTAGTCAAAAAGTTTGTTCTACGTTAGTTTTGTTTTCAATTTTTAATTATACGTGGTACGTTTATATCGCAAGCATTCCCAAAGTTTATTTTGTGTTGTTATTCAAATAGTTTAGCAGTAATAATATTCTTCCAATAAGACTGGCGAAGGAATTGATCCATACTGCCAAATCTGAAGTTGTCAATATAGGTAATTATTATGGATTCTTTAGACAGTTTTCTTTTATGTCCAAGTTAATGAAAAGGTATAAGCGCTAAATTCTCTATATAATATTTCGTAAATTTTTATCTTCTTAATTTTCAAAACCAATTCATTTCACTTACGCACAATAAACAAACAAATTACATAAAACGCCGATAATTTAGCATAATATAGAGTCAAGTAACACATTATGAATAAAATATAAAATCTGCTGCATGACAGACTGAAATTCCGCCAAAAACAACTCAAAAAGTTTATTGTACGTTAGTTTTGTTTCCAATTTTTGATTTGTGATATATTACGTAGTATAAAAATAAAGTGTGTGTATGTAATATTAAAATAAATATTTTTTGGTGAATACATATCTTTGTGGTACTAATTTGTAGTACAACATTCTTTTTTATTATGTCGATATGTCTGTTTGTTTATTTGTTCCGAGTAATCTCCAAATCAGCTGGACCTATTTGAACGTTTTTTTTTTCTTAGATATGATTACACTATTGACCTAGCAAGGTCTTAACAGCTTCACCGGACTACAAGTAATATTTGAACGGATATTTTACGGACAAATAACTAACTAATTAGCCGTTTTATTTTAAGCTAGCGGGTTCAGCAGAATTTGCCCGCCCTGACAATAAAACAAACTATACCTAACCCTTGCTCAGGAATCATTTTATATATTAGTGAAAACGGCATGAAGATGCATTATGTAGTTTTGATCTTTTTTTTTCTCGAACTGACTACGCTAATGGCCTAGCAAGGTCTTAACAGATTCACCGGACTATTAAGGCGAGCGCTTAAGGCACTCAGCAGATTTTTTGATCTTATCGCAAACAGACATATAGAAAGACGTGGCAGAGGACTTTGTTTTACACTATGTAGTGATGAACTGTTACCCGTGCATATGTTGTTCATTGTAAACATGCGTGTGAGACGTGCGCTGTACTTGGACTCCAAGAATAAATATAATTGAAAGTCAAATGTTTATATGTGATTTAAATTATAGCAACGTATATCAATAACCTAATTATATCGACAATATGGACATATTATATCTATATAATAAAGGATTTAAAACATGTTCGATAATGTATAGCTTTATATTTTTAATACTTTCTAATATAGTGTAACTGAGCATTGAGGGTGATATATAGTAGTTTATAGTTTCAAGTATGTAGCTGATGATAAATCCCATCCCAATGTTTTACTGTTAGTATTCACATATGTAAAGTACATGTTACCTGTTACAGTATATGATGTGCGTGTCGCACTTACAAATATTTTTAAGAGACTATTTCTGTAATTTACACATCTAATCATAATTTTACATTTATTTAATATATTTAAAAAACGCGTGCGAAGTCGCGGGTAACAGCTAGTATATAATATGGGACCTCGCGAATCATTAAAAACGAAATTCCAGGAATTCGGTATCTTAACTCTACCCTCCCAATACATTCTTGATAATTTAATGTATGTCCGTAAAAACTTTGAAAAACTGATTTTAGTAAAAGACCGACATAATGTAAATACTAGAAACTGTAATAAACTGGTCGTCCCATGTTTCAGACTTAGTAAAACCAGTAATAGTTTCTTAGGTAACAGTGTTAGGTTTTACATAAAGTCCCAAAACATGTTACCGATTTGCCGGACTGCAAATTTAAGCGCCATATCAAGCGGGTGTTAGTGTCAAAAGGATATTATAGAGTGGATCAGTATGTGAACGATAGTGATGTCTGGAATTGACTCCTCTCTGTGCATCCACCATAAGCTGTATGATGTATTTAAATGTATGTAAAAAAAAAATGTACCCGATCGAGTTTCTTGCCGGTTCTTCTCGATGGCTGGGTTATTTCCGAACCGGTGGTAGTTTTTGACGTTCATAAGCGCCTTATTAGGGCCTAAACTGAATAAATAATTTTTAATTTGATTTGATTTGAATTAAATAACGAATACTGCATTTGTAGAATGAGGTGCTATATATATGAATCTTTGCCAGGATGTCCTGTTTTAAAAGAATCTCGGTCTCGTAGCGGTGGCATGGCTAGAGCAGTAAAAATATCTATTTATAGTATATCGACATGATGATTTTTATTAGTTGAAATATATTCAGTTTCATATTTGGTCAATGAAAATATTTAGATCAGAAATGTAAACAAACCAAATTCTCAACAAAATAGCTCTTTGATATAAACATGTAAGTTTCATAGTTTTAAAAACAACATTTCTTTTAAATTTAATAATACTATAGAGGATATTACGTAATTTACGTAAATGAAACATATTTTCAATGTGAAAATTTTCTTGTTTCTTATGGTCAAGTATAAGCTTGTTACGGAGGATTTTTTTTTTTAAATATAATTGACTTCCAAATAACATACTCTAAAAGTGCACCAACACATTCTTAACCTATATATCAATCATTATAAATTTCCTATCGGATTTTACAGAGCTCCCTGGTGTATCATCGAAATCCAGTATCCAATACTGATGAAATTAAAATGGGGCATCCTTTATAATATCTCTTTTCCAAAATATAAAGACTTTTCGAATTGGTTTTTAAATTACGAAGTTCTGATATAACAAAAAAAGAACCGAATTTAGAAACTCCTTCTTCGAAGACGGATAATAATAAGACATGAATAATAAAAGAGAAATAGAGCAATAGGCCATTAAATCGTATAAATAAGAGGCTCATTCTCATAGACGCGTTGTAAAAAATATATTTACCAAAGTCCAGTAAATAAAGAACGTCTGCATATCTTTCAGCATAATAAAATCTACAGACAACAGGGTACTAGTATCACGCAATATCAACCGCAGTAACCCTGACACAATAAAGATTGACTACTCTTATCGAAATAATATCACTGCTTATTATCAATAAATAATTTAGTTAAATCAAAACACGCTAAATTGAAATGTTGTGAAATGCTATTCAGTGAATCTCATATTAATTTTCTATAGATTTAGTATAAAACTGTGTCCATTGTAGCCAACAACAGTCTCGGCCTACTATACTAATTCGTACTATGAGTGTTCTTTGAATGTAAATGTACGAGAAAAAAAAATAGATGCCATTGTGTCCTCTGGAACGTATTATGGAATGTTACGATATTCAATGGTAATGAAACCAATAATAATATAAGTAACTAGCCTCTGCCCGCGACTTCGTTCGCGTGGAATTATTACTTTGAACTAACGCTAACATGCAGCGGAAGCTCTTAAGAGTAATAAAAACCTCGATTTTCAAATATTCTTCGTTGGTGCTCCACTTCCGTTGGTCTCAGCGTGGCGATATCCTATAACCATCCTCGATAAATAAGCTATATAGCATTGAAAGAATTTTTCAAATTGGACCAGTAGTTCCTGAGATCACCTCCTACAACGTCACAAACTCACAAACTTTGCATCTTTATAATAGTATAGAAAAGCTGTAGATACTTAATAAGCGCTTCGACAACGCTTTGTTAAAACTCTGCTAGCTAGCAAACGTTTTTCTTTTTTTTTCGAACTGATTACGCTATTGGCCTTGCAAGGCCTTTACATCTTCACCGGACGACTCTAGCAAACGTAATCTTAGTATCGTGTCAACGTTAATAGAAGCATGTCGTGTACTGCTTGTTTAATTATTTTTTTTCGAACTGGCTACGCTATTGACCTAGTAAGGTCTTAACAGCTTCACCGGGTACTACAGACCGTTTCATAAAATGCCTTAAAACTATGGCAAACGCCATCCTGTATTATGCGATATTGTACAAACTATGGAAGCAAAACTTCTCACAGTGTATTTATTCACATATCATTCATATTACTATCACCTTGAAATAATATTAATATTTTTCCAATATCAAATATAACGAAACCAAAATATATTAGGCAAAGAAATGATAGATGTCAAAGAAACAAAACAAGATGTCCTTCTGTTTTGAATATTCTTTATTTTTGACGGGCAGATCAAAAATGCCTTTTTCACCACCGATATTTAAGAATATACCATCTTACATCCGCATTTTAACCAAAATAGCGTGGCGTTACATTATTAATTACGTATGCATGCTTTATCGTGCCATTTGTTTTGTCAAAATATCATGTAGGTAACGTAACCACACCTTTTTATTTATAATCACTAGCCTCTGCCCGCAACTTCGTTTGCGTGGAATAGATACTTTGGGCTAATGCTAACACGCAACGGAAGCTTTCAAGAGAAAAAAAAACGATTTTTAAACATTCTTCATTAGTACTCCGCTCCTATTCGTATTAGCGTGATGATGTATAGCAAAGAATCATCCTCGATAAATGAACTATATAACATTGAAAGAATTTATCAGGTCGGACCAGTAGTTTCTGACCCGACCAGTAGTAATCTACAACGCCATAACGTCACAAACTCACAACGTCACGAACTTTACTTCTTTATAATATTAGTATAGATTGAATGGAGAGGTGGGTGTCTAATCTATATCAAGATTTTTTTTACAATTACGAGGGTAAGTAAGAAAATTGATGTAGATGTATGTATTTATATACATACATACACCTCGTTGTATATATAGATTCTGTGAATTGTATAGGATAACATGTACGCTTGTATATCTGTTACTTGAAATTATTGAGTTTTGCCAAGTATTTCTCCAGACTAATGTAAATATAAATAGGCATATTGCCAAATATACCCTTAAAACCTATATAAAAGCGCCGTCGCCGGGCCTTGTAAGGAGACAGCCGAGCACACACCGGCCATCTCCTTCGTCCGTCGGACCTGTGCAATGGGAAGATGGGGCCAGGTCCAGCTACGGTGGCGAGAGAAGACGGTCAAATTGCCGCCTCCTCTTGCCTGTCTTCCGTTGCCGAAGACGGCCGCTTAAGGATCGTCCTCGCAGGCCCTATCCGCCACCTCCTTCTGAGAGACGACTTCCTCACAGAAGGAGGCCACAATATTCCATACGTCCTCGCTGACCAGCATAGCTTTCACGACGCTCGGCAGCGAGAGATCATCACCTACCGCCGCAGCCAGAGTGCGGCGCCGCTTCACCCACGCATCACACCCGGGAAGTGTGTGCTGCGCGGTGACCGGTTCATCACCGCACTGATGGCATACGGTGGTCGGCTCCCTGCGTGCTATTCGGTAAAGGTACCAACTGAAGCACCCGTGCCCGGTCAGCAACTGCACCAGACGGAACATCAGGGAGCCCCATCTCCGATTGCACCAATCCGGCAGGACCAGGTGGACGGCGATGATAGAATATCTACCGTACTGCGCGTCCACCAGGTCTCACCTCCACCTCTCCATCATCCTGTCCCTCTCCACCTTTCTCCTTTCCTCCATTTACCTGGGAGCTAGAGGCTCCCCCATCCGTTTCTTAACCACCGTATAACTACATACGGCGACAAGCACCTCTGCCTCCAGCTTCTAAGGAAGGGAGCCGGCCAGCACCATAGCCGCCGCAGAGGATACCGTCCGATAATCTCATATCACCCTCAACGCCACAGTACGCTGCGCGGCTCGCAGCGCACGGATGTTGGTGGCGTTGAGGGCGTCCACCCATAACGGTGCCCCGTAGGCGGCTATGGACCGCATGACTCCCATGTAAAGGCGGCAGCAGGCGGCACCCAGCCCCTCCTTTTGGGGAGGAGTCGTCCGAGGGCCCCTGCCGTCCCGACTATCCGCGGTCCGAGCCCCTTGAAGTGGGACTCTAATCGCCAGCGTCCGTCCAGGGTTATGCCCAAATACTTTATCTGGGTCCCCACCCTGACACAGACGCCCTCCACACAGATGTGGGCCCCCAGAGGTGGTCCCTGCCGAGGTCCATGAAACATAAGAGCTTCGGTCTTTTTGGGGGCCACCTCGAGGCCTAAAAAATATTGAAACTCCTAACCTAACAACGGGCATGATTCTTTATAATTGTTTGAGATAAATATTATGCCAAAATACGATATAAGATTCTTGAAAGAACTCATTTAACTTTATTGCTTGTTGCGAATTAACAAAATTACGAATTAAAATGTTTGTATTGAAGATTGCTCATTAAAATGTTTTGAACATTTTGATTTACGTATTTATAACTTATTTAGCAGTACAAATTATGATTGAGTAGGTATTAATAGTAATCACAGAATTTGTAATAAATCTTACTAATCTGATTAGTAATTCGCGGTAATTTTCGGCCTTCAGTATGGAATATATTATTTATTTCCACGCTCTGAGCCTGTTAGTGACTGCAGAGTCCTATGGCCTTATGTCTATGCCTAAGCCTATTTCCGATTTTCAAAGGTAATTTCAAATTCAGCCAAATCGACAGTTCTATATTTTCCCCATACTACAAGAACTACAGAAACATTTCTTTGGTTCAGATTTCTTAATGACCGTTTTCCTTCAGCTTCAGCCAATAAGCCTCTGTCTAAGTGTGCTGCGTGGGAGGGACAGCGCCGCATTCTGGCTGTGGCGGTAGTGGGGGATTGGGAATTTGTCGTTGCCGAGTGTGGTTTCGGTCATGCTCGGCAGCAAACACGCATGGCGAGCGATGGCTTCCTTCTGCGAGGAGGCCATTTCGCAGAAGGATGCGTCGCATGGCCCCGCGAGGTAGACCCTCTAAGCGGCCCTCTCCGCCAATGGAGGACCAGCAGGAGGGTGCGGCGATTTGGCCAACTCCTCCCACCAACGGAGTGAGAACTGAAGGAATGGGCCGGGGCCCCATCTCCTCATTGTACAGGTCCGACTAATGAGTTGACGTAGTTGGTGTGTACCCAATCTATCTCCTTATTAGGTAGGAGGTCGGCAGTCAACTTCTACTATACCTTGCTGGCCCAATAAAAAATGGTCTGCCGGTAAAAAAAAGCGTCATGATTGTCAATTCAGTCCGCCTAGTCATGGAGGATTGGACAAATAAAAGCTTAGGGTTGCTGACGTTTTGCTTAACCCGAGTACTGAATGGCCACAGATGTTTGAAGAAATATCTTTATCAAATCGCAAGGCGGAAACCGACAACAAATTGCCACCACTGTGTGAGATGTGACGTCGATACAGTGCAGCACACAGTCTAGGAGTGCCCAGCTTGCAGTAAAAAACGATAGCCATTACGGAACGCACGGCAGATGTGAAATACTTAATTGGAATCTATAATACGTATAACGTGTGAAGTATATTATAGTCGGCGTATTAGTATGCATCTGACAAACAGAACCATGTAAATGCACACGCGCTCAAAGTGGATGCGAGACTTGTGGCCTTGGGGTGGCATGATGGTATAATAAGTGAACGTAACGTTTGCCGTGATAATATACGGGTTAATAAGACAAAGGAAACTTCCCAGTCGTCAGAATGTTCTGTTCATGGTATAAATTTAATATCATGTTCAATGCTAACTTAATCGATCTAACATATAAAAGACTTTTCTGTTTTTCACGGTTTGTCTTGATCAATATATAAAATGTGATACAACCACCAAGCAACAATAAGTGAACGGTAGATTATACAGAAAACATGAGATTTTAATATACAAGTACCTAGACAAGAGAGCCTAGCTCAGTTCTTTAAAAAGTCAATTATTTTATTCAAATTAAATTACAAATACTTTATACAGTTTAGGCCCTAATAAGGGACTTATGAGCGTCAAAAACTACCACCGGTTCGGAAACAACCCAGTCATCGAGAAGAACCGGCAAGAAACTCGATCTGGTTTATCTTTTTAACAAATATATATAATATTTAGACTATATTACATACAGGACAGAAACGTTTTTAATGGATGCACAGAGATGAGTCAATTGCAGACATAACTATCGTTCATATACTGTTCCACTCTATAATAGCCTTTTGAGACCAAAACTCGCTTGACATGGCGCTTAAATTCACAATCCGGCAAATCGGTAATATCCTTTGGAACTTTGTTATAGAACCGTACACTATTCCCCAAAAGACTATTACTCGTTTTACTAAGCCTAAAATATGGGATAAACATAGATTATTCCGGCCTTTTACGAAATCCAGCTTATCAAGGTTCTTTTGGACATACATTAAATTATCAAGAATGTATTAGGAAGGCAGAGTTAAGATACCGAATTCCTTGAACTTAGTTTTTAAGGATTTGCGATTTCCATTTTTAATATTACTCTGGTGAAAAATCAATTCATTTTCTAGAATTATTTTATTAACATCTAATGTAAAACTGCACAAACCTCATTACAAGCTAAAATATTAAACCTTTTGCGATCAGTTTGATCTGAAAGTCTAAACAAAAACGTTATATATTTTGTGGGTAACCCTAAGAGGTTAGCCGTTTAGTTTGATCGTCTACTTCTTACATCATTATATGTACCTGCACATAACGATTTTACGCTCTTTTTTATAATTCATAAGCTTTAGTCTTTGAACACAATCTTATTAAATGTTAAATGATGACGTAATCTAAGATGGTAAACACATCAAACATATAAGGTACTGGTTTTCAAGTGAAGATGAAAAGAAAGAAGTTGCTCTATTAACCATGGCTGCCTAAATAAGTAGGTGACTTTTAGTTAGGTTACGCTTCACAAAACCATTTTTTTATGTCATAGGAGACAAGTGAACATGAGGGTCACCTGATGTTACGTGATACCAGCGTCCATAGACACTTGCAACACCAGGGCAGTCGCAAGCGTGTTGCCAGCGTGTGTTGGAGGATGGTGAGAGGGGAGGAAGGGAAAAGAAGTGGGAGGAAGAGCGGTGACATGGATCTCTAGCGTTCTCACTGACCGAACGAAACGTAACAATGCAAGCACTGTTACTTCCCGACGGTTTTCTGTGTGTCGGGTGGTACTACCCCGGGTAAGACGATTCATACATGCTGAAACCAGTAATAGTTTCAGCTTGACTCTACCACCTACAAATGCGTGATTTCTGTGACTATATTCTATGCTCAAACCAAACTCACTCTGTTATTGATAATTTAAATTGTAATGTAACCGAATATATTTCAATATATTATGACATGTATCTGTAGTGCTGTACTGTTGTTTTTGGGCATGTGGGAGGCATTTCAAAAATTCTAACAATCATCATTGTTTTGAGTACCAATGGGTTAAAAAAGGCTTATAATTATAATAATATTTTGTTTTTTAATGAACTGTTACGTTTGCTTCACAAAATAAGCTTATTTCCTTATAAACAAAAGAAATTTAAAAAAGAGAGTGCTCATTTTCGGGCCGATTTTCAAAACGGTCGAGTTCCATCAGAGCTAGTTTAGTTTTGGCAGCGGCGGTTAAATTTACCATTATATTGTAGTTATATTTTTTCATTGCCTAAAAATTATATAAAAAAATTCTATGAATGAAACCTAATTAGATCGATTTATCGTCCCCGAAACCACCTACCTACATACTAAGTTTCACGGGAATTGCTGGCGTAGTTTCCGAGATTCTGAATATATAACAAAATACAAATATACAAAAATTGCTCGTTTAAAGTTATTAGGTAGATAGATATACATTTCACAATCTATACATATAAATAAAAGTAAAGTATCTCTTATTTGTCCGGGCTATACTCTGGATGTAATGAACCGATTTCGACGAGACTTTTACTGACAATTAGATTATTTTTCACAGTATTATTTAGGTAACTTTGAGTTATAATAAAATTAATATATAAGAAAATCACAGATAAACCAGACAAAACTTTTAGTTTTCATGATACGAACTATACAAAGAATCGCTTCTCGGCCTTTTGGCTAAGATCAACCCTCTGTAAGGGAGGCAGTTATAATTATTTGACTATACAAAGAATCATTGCCATGAGAACAAAGTTACGTAATCTGCTGGTATGATATATAAAGGTTTTATTACCGAAATTGAAAAAAAAAAATCATACTCTCTCCTGTCATCAAGAGTAGGGAAACGGTCTCTCCCAACAACCCTGTCTATTTCTTCGTGTATTTTGACTTGTATTTCTGGTTGTAGAAGAATCTGCTCGATAAGGAGAGTCAGAACTGTTTCTCCTGCTGATGCCGTCGGAAACATGTAGTCGGTACACGTTAATACAAGTTGGTCCACTGAAAAAAAAATCAAAATGTTTAACTTTTATAAATTCATCTATAATATATCAATACTAGCTAATACCCGTGACTTCATGTGTGTTATCCTGAACGTTTCATCAAAATAGTAGTATTTAATCAAAATACTAGTAATTTCTTTTTTCTTTTTTAATCTTTATTTATAATTGGGGTTTGGTCACAAACTGACCATGTCACCCCAGTGATTAACAAAAAATAATTACAATAATCAAATTGTACATAAACAGTCAATAGTTTACGGGTTCTTCATTCCAACCATAAGCAGCCTGTAAAGCATTCTTGCTTCCTCGGATGTCGGGAAAGCAAGGATGGCATTACATACACCCACAGACATTATGTGTTATACATCTTCTACGCTATTACATATGTCACAATTTGATGACGACTTCAGTTTTATCAAATGTAAAAAGCTATTCAGTGGAATGTGCCCTGAACGAAGACGAAAGGCAGTACTTAATTCAGCTCGACTTATTTTAATATTGTCAAACCAGGTATAGTGTAGTAAGGTAGGTTGCAAAGTTTTGTACATATGCCTTTGTTAACTGATCGCTCATCGATGTATTCCTTCCACATTTTACGACAATGTTTTCTTATAAGATAAAGATGATCAGCATAGTAAGGTATATAATTAAATGGTATACCACTGGTAAGAGCCTCTCTAGCCAATTGATCCGCTTTCTTATTTCCCGCCAAACCTATATGGGACGGTATCCACTGTAAAATGACCTTTTTATTTTTTTAATTTAGATCGTTCAATAACTTAATAATTTTGTTTGCTATCGGTGTTCCTCGAACTCTCGTGGTACACCGAGCTACGTGTTGAAGTGCACTCTTGGAATCCGTAAAGATAACATAATTCCTATGTTCTAAAGAGTCAATATAATCTTGTGCTTCAGCGATTGCAATCAATTCACCCTGCATAATTGATATAGAGGTTTTGATATTAAATCTACTATAATTTTGTAACTCCTAATTTCTTAAAACTTAAATAACTTTGTGTTCAGTGAAGATATCGTGAAATCTTTTATTTCGATAAAGTCCAAATATCTAAGAAGTGAAAATAAAGAAAATTGTACGAGACTTCTATGACCTAATAATC
>JACEII010000139.1:787468-807468 GCA_014332785.1 Antheraea mylitta
TACGAGACTTCTATGACCTAATAATCTATCTTCTATCTATCAATCTATCTTCTATCTATATATATATAAAAATCAATTGCTGTTCGTTAGTCTCGCAAAAACTCGAAAACGGCTGGGCCGATTTAGCTGATTTTGGTTTTGAAATGTTCGTTGTAGTCCAGGGAAGGTTTCAACAGTGAGAAAACATTTGCGAGCAAGATAGTAAAAACAACAATTTCATTTTCCCATACAAACTGGTCTAGCCACTTTCCTGTCAAACTTTTCACAACGAACGTCACAATGTGAGTAGTCCGGTGAAACTGTAAAGGCCAAAAAATTAAGGCCAATAGCGTAGTCAGTTCGAGAAAAAAAGGGTCACAATGTCCTTTCCGTACGGTAGACTCGGGTCCAATTTAATAAAGAACGTATTTAGTTAAGGGATTTAAATCGACAGCATATATCCAAATTAGTCGGATCTCGGATTATCGCATATTTAAATTTTAATATTTTGATGGTTGTCATTGTTGGTTCGTTTAGAAATGTTTGCCATAGTATTCGACATATTTTGATGGCTGTCATTGTTTGAAAGAAAATAAAAAAGTCTTTATTGAGAAATAAAGATATAAAAACAAAATCGATATCGGTTTTATTGGATTGGGTTATGCAGTGTTTATATTTCAGCCGTTTGTCAAAAGTCAGACGAAAGGTTATAAAGTTAAATATCATTCTGTCATTACTACACCGTTAATAAAAACTTCTATCATAGGTTTGTTAGTGTGTGGGAAAATGCCAAGGAAAAGACGAGCTGAAATAGATTGTTGAAGTCAATGAAATGTGCTACGAGCATCCTCACGTGTAAATCGCACTGATGACCACCAGGAAACTGATAATGATAACATTCGTGTTGGTATGGCAGAATTGCGTTCTAAAATTAACTAGACAAGCGTAGAATGAAACGAGTTCGGGCAAACCAATCACAACAAAAGCGAGCAAGATGAAATGAAATTAAGCGTTACCGCAAAAGAAGTGTTTCTGTGAAAACGGAACGAGTAGCATTCCATTAGTTTCCTGATTTCGAGCATGGAAATTATACGTTGCGTGTTCGCGCGTCGTAAAACAATCATTTTTATATATTTACACATCGCAAAAAAAAGGAAAAATATTGTTTATCAGAAACCTTTAAATTAATTGACTATATAACTCAATTTTTATTTAATTAAAAATGTTGTATTCATACGAAATGTTAGTTAAAAATAGCACATCCGAACACGTACCACCGGTGGTACGCGCCGCCAGAACAGACAGTCTAGTGCGGGCCACCGGTGGTACGCGCCGGCATGAACGTGTTAAACTACGTTGATCCATGCGTTGTTCGAACATACTACTACTATTATTAAAGTTATTTTGGAGGTTAAAAGTAGCTTGAACGCGGGTTTTTTTTTTTAATATTGATATATCTTCGGTATATGTCAATCATTTGCAATTGAATAAATCCAAGAGATCGTTAATAAATGTTAATGATTAAAAAGGGGCCAGATCGGAACAAAAAGAGACAACTAACTGTGACTGTTTTATAAATATCAGCTTACCGTAACTGCAAAGGTTACCGTGTATACTTAAAATAACCAGTTTTGCTATAAGGACAAAATTAATGACACGAAAGAAGGCCTTTGAGAAATCTGTGTAAATAGCATCGTACCAATATAATCAATAAGCCTTATTGCGAAGGTTGAGCGCTGTTAAAACTTATACATAATCTATGGGACTTTCTTGGTAAAGATCGGTTGTAAAATCAGGATATGCTTATTTAGAATTCGGTTGCATTTAGTTTCCGTTTAATATGTTTCATATATTATTTGTAGCGGTCAAATATTATTCATCCCAACTGTGATTAAATGTAAACACTAAAGAAGTAGTGGTAGCGCCTAGAGAATAATACCAGCAAATGTAACTACGTTCGCAAAAAAAAAACCATGTAAAAAATAGGTGTAAAAGGGAGACTAGATATAATCGTAGAGAATTTTCTGCTCAATATTGCAATATTTTAAGAGACACAAACGAACAATCTCTCATCCTCCAAATTAGGCCCCCTTCGACAGCGGCTCAAACCTAGGTCCATTCCCTCGGCGTGGAGCCCTCGAGTGCGCTGCTCGCGCGATACTGTGACACAAAATCTTACATCACTGCAACAACATTACACATATCACCTCCACGCACGTGTACGCATACAAGCTTACACATGAAAGTGGAAGGCTCTTATTTCTTTCCCTTATCGAACTGAAATAATTTAGAAAATTATCCGAGGCTAAATATATACAAGAGTCTTTGAGGTATGTATGCTTGGTACACATATATATTCCAACAACTCATATATGTATGATTAGTTAGCTTAGGTTAATTTAGATAGGTCGCGAATTGCATTTATCAGGCTACAGCCTAAGCCGAGGTGTGCCGTGAACCTTTGAGCTAGTTGTCAAATAAGATCGGCTGAGTGCCCTAAGCGCTAGCATTAGTAGTCTGGTGAAGCTGTTAAGACCTTTTGTTTACCCCACGGTGTACCGTCGGCCGCATGTTAGGGGCGGCCAGGGACCGTTCTGGCTCTCTTCCTAAGAAACCGCCCCTGCGGCAGCCTGGCGAGTTGGTCGCCAGGCGTCGTCCTACTATAGAGAGGCAACTGGGTACACAACCAGTTACCTCCCCTCGTCAGCCGGACCTGTGCAATGAGGAGATGAGCCCCCGCCTTCATCCCCTCAGGTCCGGCTACGAAGCTGTTAAGACCTAGGTCAATAGCATAGTCAGAAAAACAAATCTCTCATCCTTTTATTATTATGTTATTTATATTATGTTAATGCTGCTTCCAGAAACGAATAATTAATGGACTATAAGTTCCTTCTATAATTACAGTTTAATTTCTTTGATTGCGTGGTTGAGTTTAGTATTATTATGTTCTATAGTTTTATAACTGCTATTCGTTAAATATCTCATGCAAATGTTTTATTTTCTCTAGCATTGAAAGCCACATAAGACTAGTGTATTGGCTCTTATATATGTGCATTTTATGTGAATGATAGCGCCTTTATCTTACCAGTTCCACTATGAACGTAATCAATTGCAGTCATTTTTAATTTACTTTCTGATATTTGGTGTAAAATTTCTGCATCTGACAAGTTAATCCTTACATTATTTTAAAAATAGCAAAGAACAACATGACCTCTGGTGACATATATTGTTAACGTAAAAAGAATAAAATTCCTACAGGTATTTGTATAAATGTTATCATACAAAAGATTACGCTCCCAGTTTGTTTAGAAACAGTATACGTACAGATTATTTCTTATTTTCTCGAATTGACTACGCTAATGACCTAGCAAGGTTTTAACAGCTCCACCAGACTACAATAGTGTACGTACAGGTTTTAATATATACAATGTTAATTACATTTTGATAAAAAAACGAACATAGAATTTTATATTAGTGATCACTCAGCGAATCGTCATAAAGCTATAACGATTTACGTAGCGCATACATTTTTAATAACAAGATTATTATGAACAGTAAAGATAATATTATAATTAAATATATAAGGTAGGTTATGTATGTTTTTACATCATATTTATTTAAAGGAAATGTGCTAGCTGAAGTCATAAACTTTTTATTCGAGTGGCTGATCATTACCACAACGTTTTTGAATAATTTAATATAAACTGCGCTATTTTTACATTCGTTAAAATATAGCATACTACCCTCTGCCCGCTAATTCGTCCGCGTAGTAATAATTACTTTGGGTTAACGCTAACACACAGCGGAAGCTCTCAAGAGAAAAAATCCTGATTTTTAAACATTCTTCATTGGTGCTCCGCTCCTATTGCTGTTAGCGTGATAATAATAGCCTATAACCATCCTTGATAAATGAGCTATATAACATTAAAAGAATATTTCAAATCGGACCAGTAGTTTCTGAGATTACCCCCTACAACCTCACAAACTCACAAACTTTACCTCTTTATAATATTAGTATAGATGGCAAAATATTATAATATCTAAAATTTTATATCTATTAGCTGTGCTCTTGACCATGTCTGCGTGAGATTCCTTATGTAAAAATAGTGATTTACAAGATCACAGATACATAATTTTATTCAAACTCCACATCGACAACTACTGTTCTTTTTTAATCGCTCAGCGCGGCCACAGAAGTATTCAGTTTAAAAATATATGTAATAAATTCGTAAGTTTTTTATCAAAGACCGTGCAAACAATAATTGCAAATATGACCCCTATTAAAGTAGTTTTTTACAATAAACGCGTACAAAATTAAATAGTATATACTTAACATGCCATTTTTGATAAAATATCAATTTTCAAATTATTAAAAGCACACATTCAATCACAAAATAGATTTTTTTTTATTAAAAATGATTTGTGTATAACAAATTAGTGAAACAAAAACATTTTAGAGTTATGCCAAGACATCAAGAAAATTTTAGAAATTTATTTTTGAATTAGATTTCAGATTATAATGACACGTATGAGTTATCGCTTTCCTTTTGTATCGTTTATCGACTTGTATATCTGTACGACGCTGATTTCCTAATAATTTCGTTATTTATTGATTAACGCATGACGTGGTGAATACCCACTCCATGGTAGCGTTAAAAGTTTAACGCAACCTTGTTGGAAGTCGCAATAAAAGTTCACTTCAAAAAAATCGTGGTATAAGATCTGTAAGAAAATTTGCACGCTACATTTAAAAATTTAAATTACTAAAAGCTAAGCTAATTATCGTATTCCTAACTATTATTATAGATACGACTGTTAGTTTGTTAATCAGCATTCACGCCTTAACTTCCCAATCGGTCATCATTAAATTTTGTTTGCACTTTATCATGGATATATAAAAGCACATAAAGAACCTTCTTCCAGGAAAAATACTATTTCCGAGGGACAGATCTAATCCACGTCAACACCGGGGAATCCAAGGATAAAAACTAGTTAATAATATGTCAAAAATCCTTACATCTTGTTTTAAACTTAACATGAAATGTAAATCGGCAAAAATCTATAATATGGCGTATGAAATAAGGGAATAAAATTTATAACAAAAATTTCCACCTATATACACATAATAAAACTGTAACTAGGCCGAATCTGTACATTAAATATTTTTTCAAAATCATAATCGAGGTAGACTTGGGTGTCGATATAGAAGCCAAAAATAATTATGTTACAATCTTTGTTTGTGGAACCAATTTACCACTACTACTTTTGGAAAAATAATTCCATGTTTTTAAAATAAAATTAATTTAAAATTAGAATTCTTAGCCACACAAAAATTATTTTGATTTGAAATGGCCAGCACTGTAGACCGGCAACTTCATAGGTAAAGACCTATTATTATAAAGAATTAAAGTTTGTGAGTTTGTGGCATTGTAGGGGGTAATCTCAGGAACTACGGGTCCGATTTGAAAAATTATTTCAATGTTATATAGCTCATTTATTAAGGAAGGTATAAACTATATATCATCACGCTAAGACCAATAGGACCGAAGAACTAATCAAAAATGTTTCAAAATAGTGTTTTTTCCTCTTGAGAGTTTCCGCTGCGTGTTAGCGTTAGCCCAAAGTAACTATTACTACGCGGACGAAGTCGCAGGCATAGGTACTAACCTAATATGATAATAAAAGTCGTTATTATCAACATATATTACCTGAAAATGTACTTCGATCTTTGTCTCTTAACTCCTCATTCATCTTAGTTACGTACATATCCAAAAAGTGCCGATCGTAGTTTTCGTCGTGTGATGCTATTATTTCACTTATTATTTTCTGTAACGGTGTAACAATATGTGGTTTAGCAGATTTTTTTTTTCAAATCATTTCGATAAAAAATATGTCTTGTCATGACAAGGGGGTTAAGGTAAATGTTTTCATTATTTGTTTGAACTTGTATGGCTACAGTAGGAATCATTAGCACGAGTATATATGTATAGTCTACGTCAAACCTTTTGACCTCTCTTAATGTAGCTATAAGTTCAGTTAAGCGCATAGTACAGTCAAGTGGTTAATTTCAAATTAAGATAATATAGTATTATATGAATTGAAAATTCACATTTTATCCTTAAGTTATAATGATATAAATTATACCTACAATATAATATGTATTTTATTAATTGTGATTAAGGTTGCTAATTTCGTAAGATTTGGAAGATATGATTTCGACTGGACAGTCTTGTAAACCCTTTGTCAACTAATTTACGAACATTTGTGAATTTTTAATTGAGAGGCATATATATACTTACATATAACTTATCTACAAGGGATTAGAGATAAAATTGGTCAGACAATAAAGACTAAATACTGCTGAATTAACAAAATAAAAGTGAAACTACAAATGAACAATATTACCTGAATAATAAAGTAATTTGCAAAGCTAGAATAATAACAGTTCGCGACATGATATATTTGTCACTTATAATTAGCTCCATATAACGTTTGATTATCACTTCGTCGGTGAGTTTTAGGTTATCGCGTACTAAACTGAAATGATCCGCCTTATACAGTATTTGTTTCTGTCTATTTATCTGTGTTTGTGTTTGTTTTTTCTATTAGCATATACTATACTTTGTAGGTACCGTACCTTTACCATACCGTATATTGTAGATGAAATACGTTCGTAGTAAATATGTAATTCGTAATAAACATTTATTTATAATGAAGCGACAGTTTCCATAGATATCGGTTTTCGAAATGGATGGAAGCTATGGCTAATAATAATATATCAATGTAAAATGTCAACAAGTAACGATAACAAGAAAAAAAAATGTGTGCTTGTAACCGTCACACGTGATTGAAGTAAAACTTCTTTTAATCGTATCCTTTTTATTATTATTCAATTAAATATTTTTTGTTAATTACTTTTTTGCGTAATTTTCTATATTTTATTTACTTTATAACAAATACTTGCTAATAATATTTTCCGTGTTATTTAAGTTCCGAATACCGATGACACTATAGATAATGAAGCTTTGATTTTTTTTTAATTTACTTACATTGAAACCAGATGGCAGCACAGTCGTGCGCCCTTATATAAATAACTAATTTTATTATTATTCAATTTATTTATTTTTATCAAAAGTTCTTGATTGACATATTTATAGAATATTTATTGCCCAAATTAAAAATATTTAAATACCGGATGGTATAGAAACGTGACGCCATATTGCCGTAACGGACTTCCGTTGCTTTGTCGATCAGTTACCTCCTAGTCGCGCATAAAGAAGTTTTACTTCAAAAAAGTGCGAAAATAAATGTCAACAAGAAAAAGAAAATAACGACGATAGCAATAACATGCAATTGATAACAACGAAACTATTCTGAATGCGACTAAACTGCAACTAGCTATGACAGTGCCACTGTGGTACACGTGTCAGCATGGGAACAATGGGAGGTGCGGAATGCGCGAGGGTAACATGTTCTGCCTTCATCTCTTCTGTACCTCTCTGTTACCAAAATTATTATTAGGGGTCATTCAAGTATTACGTAAACACTGATGAGGGTTGGGGGGTCCTTGACTTGCTTGTGATTTTTAATGACACAGGTGATGGGGGTCAGGATGGTAAGTACGTCAGCAATATTTGTTTATTTAACCAGAACAGATTTTAAAATAATTATGTAAGAATTACGTAAGCATGGGGAGGTGTTAGAGCATTGCTTACTTTTGCCGACCAGGGGAAGGAATCGGTCAGAAATTACAATAATTCTGCTTACATAATACTTGAACGATCTTATGTATCTACTTCAGAGCGATCAAAAAGTTTGACACGGACTAAAACTCCGTGCGTTCATTGTTGGTTACCCACCTGAGTAAATTGAAACTACAATCAAACGATGATAAATCAGAAAAAAAATCAATTAAAAAACGAAAGAAAATGAAGAATATTTTAGTATACAATACAGGAGGACATTAACTTCTTTTATCATTAATACCAATAAACATTTCTTACCCTGAAGAAGTCTAATAAGTATTGATTTCCTTTAACCAAAGCGTTGTATCCACTATAGCTTGGTAAAACATCTTTTAACCATGGGGTCAATGATAAAGCACCACCCATATCTGTAGAGTTCCGTTGAAACATCAATGTGCCACGTCCTAATTGCCAAAGATGATGATATTCAGACCTCGGCAACGTAATTCTGGTTAAACAATGTAACAACCCGTTGATAAAAGGCACGTCGAGATAGTGTGGTAGGTATATTAGTTCGCCGTTAACGACATCCTGAAAAATATTGATAGAAGAATAAAAAAATATATAAAAGTATCTAAGTACTACTAACTACAGTATAATTTTTAGATTAATAAGAATATACCCATACATATACATACATAAATTTCATCAATCATTTCAATTTTATTATTTTCAATTATTGTAAGTTAGTAATAAGTCTAGTTGAGTAGTTCCTTGTCTCTTATAATTCTTAATTTAGTTTTTTCTCTTTGTAAATGTCACTATTAATTTTAATGTGAACTTTTAGGTTTAAATTGCGTAACTTACGCTAATTAAAAAACTTTAACCAGTGAATATTGTCAACCTATGCAGGTAGGTCTCTTTCTCTTCTTCGTGATATCACGTGATATACCGTTCAGATATGTCATCTCCATACATATTTCCGTTTTCTATTTGCGTTAGTGATTGTCGATAAGTAACTTGGTTAGGCCCCCTGATTATTCAGGATCAAAGATATGTATCTCACCAATGTACAAAATTTTCGCATTGTAGCGTAATGGTGTTTTCGACCTGATTATTACTATTGACCAGAGGGGCCTCTACAGCTCTAGCAGTGTTTGATGTATTGAAGTAAATAAGCAACGTTTGTGGATTGTAAAGATTTATTTCCCACAAAATTTCTTAAATATCAAAATTTATACGTAATATTATGCAAACTAATTTCCGCTTCAATATAACTATTTGAACTGTCCGTCAATGTTGATTGATGTATTTGGTTATAAATTTTATTAGATTTCCCTTAAAATATATTGTTATTAATGGTGACAGTTAATGGGCTTTCGCCACTTATTGTGCGTAAAATGTTGTTGTTTTTTTTTTATTTTAAAGTTATAATAAAAATAAATAAACACGTATTTTGTTACTAAAACTTGAATTATAGATAATTATTGCCACATCAGCCTGTAAGAGACCCCCTTCAAGTCCATAGGCCTTTCCTCAAAGAAAGGAATAAGTATAATCATCACGCCAATCCACTATGTATTGCCTGGTGATTTTAAACTCTGAGAAATCCACAGGTTTATGTTTTCCCACGTACAATGGTACTACAAGTATGTATTTCAGGTTCAAGTTCCCTTACGTTGTTTTCCTTTGTATTACCAATTTAAATTAGTAGATTCCGAAAAATTCGTTCATATAAAAAATGCAGACATAGGATTGACATTCCACCGGTCAAAGCACTCGACTACAACGATTGAGATAATAAGTTAGGTTGAATAAGAGAATATGTAATCAACATCTAGCAACATTAGGTACAGCTTGCTGGGATCCCACAAACATTCCCAATCTTCACATACGCTTACTTAAGATATTTTGGGTCAATTAAACCCATTCGTACGCTTGATCTTCACACAGTATTAGCGTCGGGCTTCATTTCAGAGTTTAGTGAAGTTGGTCCAAGTAATACCACAGTTGCGTATTTAATTTATAAAACAATAAATACGTAGAGAGACACTATTCTTTTTGTAAATTATATTTTTCCTATAATACTCCTGTGTCACTTCCATAATTAAGAAGAATCTACAAACATTTCTCATGTTAAAATCCATCACACCGCTTGAGCTACAGAAGCTAAAAAATAGACATATACGGTGTTATTACAAAAAAGCTAAATACTTATTAAATACTTGATTCAAAAAGTTTCGTATAAAACGCACCGCGATTGCCCAAAGCAAGTTCGCGTTATCCTTTTTCGCAAATCTGATCTAACCTATCCAAAGCGCGACAAAAGAGCAAGATGGCGAACATTCAGCGGGCGCGGTGAATTTAATACGAAACCTTTTTAAAGCAAGTATTCAATATGTATTTAACTTTTTTTGTAATAACACTAATAGTATATAATAGACATATATCATAATCGAAATAAATTAGCCTCCTTCTGCGCAATTGATTAATTAATACTGATATATAAATTCTATCTTGTTAAAGAAATATTCAATTTATCATGATAAATATAATCCTAATTAGCATCGTCATAAAAAGAAAGGAAAAAAAACGTAAGCACTTATAAATAACATAAAACACGTATGAACTCACATATATTCTTATCATAATAAATGCTTTTACCTTCATTATAAATACAATTTTATGAAAAACGTGACCAAATCTATGTGTCATTCGCTGTTGTGTGATAATTTTGGGGATAATAGAAAGTGATACAAACTAAACGTGCTTAAGTCACTTCAAGACCGATAGGAACAGAAGGAGCATACTTAGTTTCTCCAATTTTTTTTGAGACAAAACGAACGCATTGCTTTTAGATAAATTACATACTGAAAATTATATACTGCGTTATTGTTATCACATGTATTTCAAAAGAAACTATAAGGAAAATAAGACAAATTTAATAAAAAAATTACGACTGACCAACCATGTATTCATAATGAAATGAATATGCAAGTATATTACATCTAATTCCTCTGTGTATAGACCTGTTTAAATACGCATAAACTGGGTACATGATTTGCATATTGTTAATTAACATTAGGGGTGTACGAATAATGCTCGAATCGAATATCATTATTTCCAATGAATATTCGAATAATTAGGACTATTCGAATATTTTTGAAGTAAGAAAGAATTATTGACCTTTTTTATATCATTCGAAGGCAAACGAACAAACGGGTCACCTGAAGTGATTACAGCCGTCCATAAACACTATCAACATCAGGGAGTCGCAAGTGCGTTGCCTGTATTTGGGGGAAGAGGGAGTGGGGATTGGAGGGGAAAAAAGGAGTTGGGCCTCCGGCGATCTCACTGACCGAACAAAACGTAACAATGCAAGCACTGTTACTTCACGTGGGTTTCCTTAAAGGGCGATACTATCCCCGGCGAGCCGACCCATTCACGCTGAAACCAATAACAGCTTCAGCGTGGCTCTACCACCTACCAAATACTATACACATACACATTGTGAACAAAACGGTTCAGTAATTTGTGTATGCTTGGTACACATATATGTTCCAACAACTCATATATGTATGAATAGTTAGCTTAGGTTAGCTCCGCCTGGCGACCAACTTGCCAGGCTGCCGCAGGGGCGGTTTCTCAGGAAGAGAGCTAGAACAGTCCCTGGCCGCCCCAAATATGCGGCCGACGGTACACCGTGGGGTTTTAGTCCGTGCGAGTCGGACATAACCCACCCTCTCCCCTGGGAGAGTGGGTATCCGTTAGGGATTTCCCCACGTTAATATAAAAAAAAAAGATAGGTCGCGAATTGCACGTATCAGGTAACAGCCCAAGCCGAGGTGTGCCGTGCACCCTTGAGTTGGTTGTCAAATAAAGTCGGCTGAGTGCCCTAAGCGCTCGCCTTAGTAGTCCGGTGAAGTTATAAAGACCTTGCTAGGTCAATAGCGTAGTCAGTTCCAGTTCGAGGGTCATTTTAATGTTTTGAAGCTTTAAAGACCTTGCTAGGTCAATAGCGTAGTCAGTTCGAGTTCGAGGGTCATTTTAATGTATTGAAAAATTCAATTCTATTAATCTATACTCTTATACTAAAATTATTAGAAAGAGGCAAAGTTTTGGAGGGAAGTCTCAGTATCTACTGGTCCGATTTGAAAAATTATTTTAGTGTTATATAGCTCATTTATCGAAGATTAATAGACGACGCTACTGACCTGCAAGGTCTTTATAGCTTCACTGGACTACTCTATAGGGTTAATATTAAAAAGTTGGAGGGTTTGTTTGTTTGTTTGTTTGGTTGAACGCGCTAATCTCAGGAACTACCGGTCCGATTTGAAAAATTATTTCAATGTTAAATAGCTCATTTATCGACGACGGCTACATGATATATCATCACGCTAAGGTCAATAGGAGCGGAGCATAAAGGAAGAATGTTTCAAAATAGGGGTTTTTTCCTCATGAGAGCTTCCGCTACGTGTTAGCATTAGCCCAAAATAACAATGATTTTTATTTTGATTTTGATACCGCTGTCTGGGATAAATATTCTCACCTTCTCTGCCGGGTACTTAGGCCCATTGATTCTAATATCAATCATCACTTTGATTTCGCTTGCAACGACAGACTCCAAAGTTTCATCTCGCCTTCCGAAGCCGTAGTCCCGTAAGTACCGCAGTGAAAATCTCCTTTGTTGGTGCCAGAAATAGCCGTCAGTAAAGAATATACCTATAAAGATACTGGTTTCATTTGTATATAAACATCTTATTAAATGTATTAAAAAATGTATAGATGATCTTATTAATCAATTAAAAATAAATAGCATTCGTTTTTTTATCCATTGTTATGAATGTATTTCTTAATAAAATTATACCAGTGTCTAGATATTAAAAGTCAGGATATTAAAAGCAAACACAGTAGTAGATTGAAGTCTTAAGACATTTCTATTAACATTTAATCAAATGTTAAAATGGACAGTATGATTCGAAGACCATATTGAAATGATCAAGTTCTTCAAGAAATTTCGGTTCGTTCATTATATGAAGTTTTTTAGTTTTTCGGTTGGTAATATATTTATTTACATGCAAAATCCCTGTCGTTCACTACAACTTATAAACTACTGATAATTGCAAATGCCTATCTAATTGTATTATTTATTGATTGACTATGTGTATACAAGTATTCAGGAATTTTATCTAAGCCCGACCCATATTTCCGAATCAGTGTCAAAATTAATTCACCAGCATTTGATATTTCAAAATACATCAGGATATCGCCTAAATTTATTTCTTATACTCGTTATCCTTATTCCGCCTAAGTTAGGTCGGATCAACATATTTTCCTTTTGAACCCTTTTTCCTAGGTGCCATTTGGATTCAAATTTCATTACACACAAGATCCATCTATACCTACTTTGGTCTACATCAACTTTCTTTCGTCCATCTACATTCACACTAACTCCACTAGTTAAATGATTTAGATACATCCACATGGCATATCAATTTCATTGCTATCCATTATTCAATACTTTTTCTACCACCAGTGCTATTTCATACTTCCTACAATATACTTGTTCATAATGTTATTAATTTTAGATATACCACACATATATATATATATCCCAATATTCGAATTTGAGTTACATGTAATTTTCCTTCATTTGTTTCTTTCTACATCTTTATATATAAATTTCTTCTGTAGGTGTATATGTCACTGAACTCCTCCTAAACGCCTGAATCGATTTTGACGAAATTTTGTGTGCGTATTCCAGTGGATCAGAGAATGCTTTAGATTCCAATTTGACCTGGTAGTTGGCGCTCCGGTTGACTCTAGGATTCTTGTTACTATCAAGGCAGATCAACGTCCGCCGGGCCAGTTAGTATTCATTTATATTTTGATAAACCTCACGTTCCGGTCAATGTCACCGACATTTTAGATCAATGAACCGATACAGTGAAAACCAGAGCAAGCTGATAAGACTACCCCATTTACGGTCATATGATAAAAACGAGATGCATTACCGAAGTCGCAAATTAAATCATCAGGTGTTTCTAATGACCTTCAACCCCACGTGCTCCAATTTTTGTCCATATTATTCAGAACCTTACTGAGGTTCAGCATTTTCTCCAACAAAGACAATGTCATTAACAAACTAATCTTTTCTCTACCGTATTCCGAGATAGATTTTTTAATACAGATGTAGTGAATCAAAGACTACGTTCCATTAGAAGCTCACAACGCTCACGCTCACGACCGCGAGTTTTCCCGTTCCACTAGCTCGCGTGCGTTACGATCGTAAGAGCTAGTGGAACGCATTTGTGGGCGTTTTGAGCGTTCAGATAAATAATAAAATGGCGATCTAGCAAAAATAAAACAAAAGCTTTGAGAGGTTAAGTTACACTTTGTAAGTCTTAACAGTAAATTCATATAATTATTAAATTCATTTAAGTATATTAAAGAAACAATGTATAATTCAATTTTTTTATTTTAATTATCATAACAACATAAAAAACGACCTTATTGGTTAAATGAAAAATATTAAATATATTAAATTACCATGAAATGATTATAAATTAATTTCTACATTGAATTTTAGAATTCACAGCATTTTTCAAAAGAAGTAAAATTATCAAAATTTTACTAACATATTTCATTTACGTATTTCAATACAATATGTTATTTAATGTAAATATCCTATACCGTATCAATTAATGACATTTTCATGGTTGCTATTTTCATTGAAAATCCCGCCAATTTTGACAACGCTCACGTCGACCCACCTCCAGACATGGGGCGTCGTGAGCTTCGCGTGAGCGTATCTTATGACGTCATCAATGACGTTTTCGCCACGACCGCAACGCTCGCGGTTGTCTAGTGGAACGGCGAAAAGGGCGTTGTGAGTGTTGTGAGCTTCTACTGGAACGCGCCCAAAGTACGCTTGCACTTTATATAAATTGAAATGACAACGCTTTACTCAATTTGTAACATTTGTATACCTCCCAACAGGATCCATGTTAAATATGTCCACAGTAAAACGGTAACAAGAAATAGAAATAATATCTCCACTTTGATAAAAAGATGTTATCATTTGAGATAATAATTTCTATAGTCTATATAGTAATATTATAAAGAGGTAAAGTTTGTGACATTGTAGGGGGTAATCTCAGTAACTACTGGTCTGATTTGAAAAATGCACCAAAAAATATCAGTCTTATATAGCTAATATATCGAAGATGGTTATAGGCTATTATATATCATCACGCTAAGTCCAATAGGAGCGGAGCACCAAAGAAGAATGGTTTAAAACCGCTGCATGTTAGCATTAGCCCAAAGTAAGTAATCCACGCGAACGAAGTCGCAGCAGAGTGTTTTATATAAACTAATATTATGTGACATAACAGCTAGGTAGTATATAAACATAGTTAAATTCAAACCATATAATAGGAATTTTAATAGAAAAATATTAGCAACTAGGTGTGCCAGCGATTTAGTCCGCGTGGAACCTTATGTTAAAAAAGGGATTAATAAAGTCATTTGAATGTATGTCCATCTATTCATCTACTTTTATCTCTGACTTAATTCGCGTCGTCATTTAAATTATAATTGCTTTTGATAGTCCGAACCGATTTTAATGAAACAAAAACTTAATGTTACTCGAAGATATGCTTTATCATTATCTTGAAAGTTTTTATCATGAATGTAGTACTTTAGCAGTGATACATGTTCATACAAGACAGAGGGATAGCGAGACATTTCTAAAATTGACCGAAGTGTATTTCATTTTTTTTTTTCGTAATTAAAACGCTGTTAACCTGGAATGGTCTTCACAGCTTCACTGAACTATTGAGGTGAGCGCTAAAGGCACTCAGCCCATTTATGTATTTGTTATATTGTATGTATTTCATCACTTCTTCCAAGACACCCGCAACATTTTTTTTTTACAAAAATCGAAACCCACGGACACCTTACATTTATATTGTTATTATATGTATAGATTTACGATTTCCTTAAAATATATTATTCTCATGATATAACTTACCCAACTTTTTCCAGTAGGACCTCAGCCTGAAGAGAATAATATCCATTCTCCCATCGAACTCCTCGCGAAAGAACATTTCCTTGATATCAGCTGGATCGTTAAGTACAATTGTTGGGACAGGTCCCATGAAAAGTCCAATTATTTTAGTCTGGTACTTTTCACCTATCTTACGGAAAGCGCCAGCTAAGTTGCTGAATTCATGAGCCAGAACGATCCAGAAGGCTCCATAAATGGGTAAACTGGGTGGACCTACAACACACAACAAAGCCGTATTAAAATCTTTTTACTCTATACCTAGGTCAAAGGTTAAACACTCGCAGTATTATAAGATATGATATTTCATAGTCACATTTACCATATAAAATAAAAATATACAAAATAAACACTAATAAACAACGAAGAAACCCTAAGTTAAAATTTGTTCTGACTTTTAAAAGTATAAACACAACCGTAATAAACCCAGGTGTAATGAGCGGTGCCAATAGCTACAATGGGCGACCCGGAGTTAATAACTTTCGACAATAAAGCGGACATAAATACTTTTGTTTTGTTCTTGACGTACCCACGTTCACTTTTAAGTGAAAGTGAAATCAACCGACATTCATTGATACTGTGCTTTTCCATAGACACAGAGAATTGTGTATAATTTTTGTTTTTTTTTTCTAGATAAGAATGTCAAATATTAAGAACTTATTTTCCAATTTATATGAAACGAGAATCGAGTGCAGTGTATCCTCCATAAATATTACTACTATCTAAACCTTCAGCCTGTAATATATATATATATATATAGGAAGAAACAAAAGGTTAGGTTCATCTTCCGCTCTTTATCAACCGATTTTCTTTTTTTCTCTATAGTTGGTATTCACGAGATTTAGTGCTGTGAGTATAAAATATTAGAAATATTCCGTTTATTTTTTGTAATATTTAAACTTGATAAATTCAATAATAACAGTCGATTTTGACAACTAGACGACCACCAATCTTATAAAAAAAAGTAAGGGATAAACCATTTTAAAATATCACGGCCCTCGGTTTCTTAACCGATTTCCTTTTCTAATATCCAGTAAATTTTATTTAGTAGTCTAGTAGTATCTATTTAGGAATTGATCAAATTACGAACACTAGACAGCAAGTAGTAATATCAAATTATTGTATTTTATTACTTATTTCAAGATACCGATTTTTTTTACAGAAATCTAAAAAGTACAGTCACGTTAGAGTTTCATTTTTATTAGTACTGGTGGGCGCCCAGTGGTCGACATTCGATCACAGTTCATTGATTTTTTAAAGTTTAAACTTTATTAGGGTTCTTTTGTCATATTGAAATGTTTTCATCATGGCTACTCAGTTATTTGCCATTCGCCATGATCTTTAATTATATAAAAATAACAAAACTTGAAATTAATTATAAATTTGAAACAAGAAACAGGTGGTAACATAAGGTGGTAAGGTTCTCAAATTCTAAGTAAATATAACTTTACGAAAATAAAGAAATTTATCGCAACCCATGACACAATTTTCAATAAATTTTAGACTACACCATGAGTGGGTGGTATTTCTGGATGATATTGAAATAAATGTTGTCTGTTCATTATGAGAAATAGTGATATGCCCGTATTATGTTTTGGAAAAGTACAAACACAGCAGAATCAAATGAAGAATCCAAAACACAGATGCTTTTAATACTACCATTAACTTCTGAAAATAAATTCATTTTTGTTGCTACATAAGGTTGAACTGCAACATTGTAATGTTACAATCTATGTAGATTACTTTTACGAACAAAATCCCTATTTTGATTATAGAAAGTATTATTTGGCTCATTTTTTTATTAAATCATCATTTGAAGTGAGTTCACCATAAAAAATAATAAACATTATAATATTGACTTTGAATTTGATAATATTGCTTTACTTTTATGAAATCAACATGAAGCCAAGTAACATGAAGTGATAGCACTCCTGTCACCTAAAAATTTTGGCATCCAAATAAGATCAAAAACAATAATAATTATTTTAATGGTTCATAAATGTATATTATTATAAAATTAACCTATAATTTGACCAACTGATTTCAAAGGGCATATAGGGCATGCAACGTCATTCATGTTAAAAATATTAAAAAGGTAATTGGAACGTAAGAGTAAGGTGACGGATGTCAAAATGTCTTTTCCATTACATGTGTGTATATGTTGTATAAAATTCGAGCAGTAGTGTGAGTAATGCAAATTTTAATTAATTTAATATACTTCTAATGCATTTTATATAGAAAGAATAGCTTTCTGCACTTCTCCTCCATATAAAATTAACTGTGCCAAATTTCACACGCAACCTTTCGCGCAATTCGCTTAAAAAGAGGTACAATGTTTTGGCTTCACGTATTAATAAATAGATATTTATAGACTTAAAGGGGGGGGGGCTAATCAATACCAGGCGGAAGTAGAGTACACTTAATTACTTATGTGTAGGTTTCCGCAAGATAACACTTTCATAAATAATACATTTCTCATATTTTCTAAGTTTATCTGAAGTCACATGAGAGATTGTGTTTGAGTCATAAAAAACTTCAAAAGACATTTCTAACCTACTCGTGTCCAACCATTAAGGTATTATGATGGTCGTGGATAATTTCAATTAAGTGCATTTAATTATAAAGTTAGCACTGTAATGACGCCCTGACGTCACGTCAATTATAATTAATTAATACCTACATATGATTTTAATGTAGCATAATGAAATAATATTTATGGACATACTATTCCATTTTTTTCCAATTACTATAATACAAGAAAGAAAAACAAAGTTTTCCTTAACTGCTGCATAATAATATTCATATTTTTACTCTTAACCTCGTTATGCATTTAATGCGTTATGATTATTTGTTTAAGTCCTACGTGTATTTTGCATATTTTTTGTACAACATTTCATGTGTGACCGTAATCTCAGCTGACGGTAGATGACAATAAGGTCTAAATTCGAAAGTAGGGCAAACCTAAAGCGGAATTGACTGTCAAGTGCATTTCCCGGAACACGCCTATAAGGGAGTCGTATAGAATCTAAGGTGGCCATCTCACTTTTACTAACTTTTGAGTAAAGGAAAAAAACGATTCTATTAATTCTGGGCAATTACTGTGTGCGTCGGGATTTAACACTGCTTGCAGTAAAGATCAATCATGACATGCAACAGTACAATATCTACTTGTGACTGTAAATTACAGAATTATTCGAAATTATAATTTAAAAATGGCCGTCTTTGTATCTAAGTATTGGTAATAGCCGTTTTTGACTCCAACGTCGATAAAGATGGCCGCCTTTGGCACGAAGTTTTGTAAATATAGCAACTTTACTTTTAGGGTTGTCCAAGATGAGAAATTAACCAAAAAGTTCAAATAGGTAAAGAAATGATTTATGTTCGAAGGTAATAGAATATATATTACATCATAGGCGGCAAACGAACAGGTGGGTCACCTAATCTTGAGTGATCACCACCGTTCATAGACCCTTGCAACACCAAAAGAGCCGTAAGTGCACTGCCAACCTATGTTGTGGGGGGGGGGGTAAGGAAAGAGGAGAGGTGGGCCCCCGGCGCTCGCACTGACCGAACGAAACGTAAAAATGCAAGCAATGTTACTTCACGTCGGTTTTATGTAAGAGGGTGGTACTGCCTCTTGCGAACCGACCTATTCATGCTGAAACCAGTAATAGCTTCAGCATGGCTCTACCACCTCCACGTGATAGATACATATTATATTAATAGGTGGTATATATTATATTAGTTATTACAAACAACATAAAATTGGATTACACAATGAAATATTATTTATAAACCCTTGTTGAAATAAACAATCTAATCAAAAACATTCAAAAAGACATTAATAATGTATTAAAATAGTAATTATTTAGTCCCAAAAATAGAAAAATAAAGAAACAACTATATTTCGTATAAAAAAAGAGAAATTATAAAAAAGGCTTATACCATTTGTCTATATACCATAGCCATTTTATATATATCAAAGTCATCTAATTTAGAGTTATCTTGCTCAATCATAAACAAGCACACCTCCGAAAATTAAGGTATATAAATGAACAAACGTTTGTTTATATTCTACAACTAAAAGTATTGTCCTGTATATCGATGAGATCGGCTGCTTCGAAAATCCGTTTAACTCCAGTTCGAATCCGGGTGACAGCAAAAGAGATGTCTTTTTTTTAAAAATATATATTTTTTTATAAAAAATGGTATGTTGTGAGGCAAACCTAATAATTTATTTTGCTTTCAAAATGTATTTTGAAGAACCGATC
>JACEII010000139.1:809968-814331 GCA_014332785.1 Antheraea mylitta
TAATTAATAAATTATCTTCTACTGAAATAATAATTATTCTTTTTGGTCTTATTTCAATTTCGACGACTAGGCGACCACTAATATTTGATAATTACGTGTAATTATATTTTTTCTATTTTTTTCAACCCACTATAACGAAAAAGAATTAAACAGCTATTCAAAAATAAAAAAATAAATACATTTTTTTAATATCTGACAGATAAGGTAACTTTGCCAGCCAGTATTTCCTTTTTAATTTTCAAAATAATAGCCTTATTATCTCTGTTTATTGAACGGCAAGGAGCGTGATTATTATTGACATTGATCTCGAACGATTTATTATCTAAAAAGAAACCGAATAAATATTTATATTAAATAGTATTGAATTAAATAACTGCATTAATATTATTTATAGAATATTTTCTTGTTGTGTATATTATACTTTTTTTATACTTTATTTTTGGCAATCAATCTTTCCGATTATTACTGCCATTGTCACGTAGTCAATAATATCACAAGCGTCGTGCGATCATTTAAATGTTAAGCATCGTGTGAATCAATATTGTAACAAGATGGTGGTTCCCTTGTTAGAAACTTCCTGGGAGTTTTTGTGGCATCTCAGAATTTCACGCTCCGTGGTATATTTTCCATTCACTTCACTTATGCACAATAAACTAACTATATTACGTAAAACGTCACCAAATTTATACAATATATAGTCAAATAACACAAGATTATGAATAAAATATAAAATCCACTACATAACAGACTAAAACCCCGCCAAAAACTCCTTTTTTTTTTGTTAAAGGGGGGAAAATCCTGCATCGGATACGCCTCACGTTGCCGGGAGATAATGTGAGGGTTATGCCAGACTCTTACTGGCTAAAAACCCCCCTGCCGCTCAGCGCGAATTTGTGGACCAGGATGCGGGTGCACGATCAGCATTCTTCCACTATCCTGGCCACGCGCTTGGGTGCCCGCAAGATGGTAGTGCAGGACCCTCCTCTCAGGGAGAGAGATGTCTCTCCCCAGGCTTCTGTGTCGAAGCGGCTGCTGAGACCGTGCTTCACGGCTCGGGCCTTCTCTTCACGGCGACGGACGCCCCCGCATCCGCCGCCATAAGGCGTGTTATGGAGGCATTAGGTGGAAGCGGCCACCTCCCCTCCTTCGACGTCCTGTCCTCCTACGGCGAACCACAGGAGCCTCAGGGTTAAGCTCTCGTGCTCTTTCAGCCTCCTCCTTCTGCCGAAAGATATTTTCACAAAACGAGACGACAGCGCGCCATGATCTCTCGCTGTCGACCATAACAAGTAACAGATTCGGCAGGGAGAGATCACAGTCCACCACTGCCATCAACTCGCTCCGTTGGTCAGCCCACGCCGGGCACTCCTTGAGAGTATGAAGTGGGGAATCCACATCACCCGTGTTACAATGGTGGCAGTTCGGCGTCACCTCCCTCCCGGCTATCTGGTGCAGATACTTGCCAAAACAGCCGTGACCGGTAAGCATCTGCACCAGCCGGAAGGTCAGCGCACCGTGCGGTCTCTCCAACCATTCTACCAAGATGGGGCGGATGGCTTCCACCGTCCACAATCCTGCCCTTGCCGACTCCAGGTTCTCCTTCCAAGCCAGCGTTACCATCTGTCGCTAAAAGTCTCGCTGCGCCTCCAGCTCCCTGGGTGAGATACTTTCGCCCCGGGAAATCTTCTCGACTCGCCACTTGTAAAGAGCCGCATGGGCACGGCTTATGAGGGCCCAAGGTGGAGAGGCAGCTAGAACGCACGCTGCATCGTATGACACAGTACGGTACCCCCGTATGACCCTGACGGCCATTGTTCTATGTAGCTTGCGCAGAACAGCCGCGTTACTGGCGGTCAGGGCCTCGTGCCAAACTGGGGCACCGTACAATGCCATCAATCTCACCACGCCAAGGTATAGCAACCGGCAACCAGCGTTCGCTCCTCTTAAGTTGGGCAGGAGGCTTGCTAAAGCAGAGGCACTCCGCATAACTTTTGTGGACAGTTTGTAGAAGTGCTCTCGAAATATCCAACGTCCGTCTAGTATCAGTCCCAAATACTTCAGCGTGGGCCTGACTTGTATCCTTACTCCGCCGACTATGAGATGGGTGTCAGGTGTAGGCGCCCTACGAGGCCTATAGAAGCAGATGGCTTCTGTCTTTTCGAGAGCAACTTTCAACCCCAGCAGTCTTATTCTGGACACCACCAGAGCCAGACTGGCAGTCGCTAGATGAACAGCGTCCCTGACATTGTCTCCTCGGGCCGTGACGAGCGTGTCGTCTGCATAGCACGTTAGAGCTGCGCCGGGCAAGAGGGCACCTCGCAGCACCCAGTCGTACCCAATGTTCCACAGGAGCGGACCGAGAACCGACCCCTGTGGAACACCACACGACATCTCCCTCTGGTGGGTGCTGGAATCTTGCCCGACGCACACAACGGATCTGTTTCCGAGATACGACCCAACTATGGCGTCCAGGTATTGGGGCACTCTGTGGTACCTCAACCCTTCCCTGATGCATTCCCAGGGTAGGGTGTTAAACGCGTTTGCTATGTCCAAGGACATAGCCAACAGCACCCCTCACTGGGAGACCGCTTCCACCAAGAGGGCCTTAACGCGTAAGATCGCATCGATCGTTGAACGGCCCTCCCGGAAGCCAAACTGCACAGGTGAAAGGTCGGGTCCTGTGCGGGTCAGATGCTTTATAAGTCTCTGCGAGACGACACGCTCAAACAACTTCCCGACTTCATCAAGCAGGACGATCGGTCGATACGCCGACGGGGAGTCTGCCGGTCGGTCATCCTTCTTGATGAGGACGAGGCGACCTGACTTCCACTGGGCGGGGAACTGGCCAGACTGCAGACAGGTGGCAAATAGCCTCCGCAGTCGTTCTCCCAGCGCATCCAGAGCTAAAACCCATGCGCGGCCTGGGATGCCATCAGGGCCAGGCACTGTGTTTTTTGCTCTGAGCCGTTTTACAGCCGAACCCAGCTGTCGATGTAGAGAGAGAGGTGCTCTAAATGGAGGTCTATGCTCAGCTCGCTGTGGGGACAGCGCAGACATTATATTGCCCAAAAGCAACGGCTGGAGACTCTGCGCGACCGGAGGAGCCCAGGGGCGTAAAGAACCTAACACCATGCGATAGGGGCGTCCCCACGGATCACTATCTGGATATCTGGAGTATCGGCGCATCTCAGCTACACACTGTCTTCGCAGACGCGCGATCTCCGAGGTCCACCAGTATACACGTCACCTTGGAGGCTGAGGCCGGACCCGGGGCATGGCAACATCACATATGCGGGTCATGGTTCCCCGGAACCACCCCACCTCCGCAGCGACGTCCACCGGCTCGTCCGACGGAGCCGACCAGGATGCGACTATCGAGGCCTCAATCAGGATATTTTCCCGCATTTGTTTTAGCGACCACTTGGCCGCCAACGTCGAATCCATGGTTGGAACTGGGGTTGTCGCGGAAGGACATATGTCGAATCTAATATATAAATGGTCGGACATAGTCTCAGTCTCTTCCATGACTCGCCAGTTTTGTATGCCCCTTGCGACAACAGGGGAAGCGAAAGTAAGGTCTATAATGGACCCACCCTGTTGCCGCACGCAAGTGTTCGTCGACCCCCTATTCATTATAAAGAGACCAACGATAATTGCCCATCCCTGTAGTATGGTGCCCCGCGCATTAGTGACAGGGGATTCCCACAACAATGACTTCGCGTTGAAATCCCCTGCCACCAGAACGGGACACGGCAAAGTTCGATTAATAAGGTCTCCAAGATCGTCAAGTAATTTCTCAAATTCAGGAAGAGATCTGTTCGGGGAAAAGTAGACCCCGATAACCACTACATCCCTCCACTGAACTGCGACGTATCCGAGACCTCTCTCCTTAACTGTCGTCATCGGGGATCCTACCGACATTGAGGTGACGATGGCCACCGTACCCGACATATCCCCTACCCAATTACTCCTGCCGGGGAGATAGTAAGGCTCAGAGACCACCGCCACCTGGATCGACCACTCAGCTATAGTCTGAACCAGAAGGTCCTGAGCCACAGCCGAGTGGTTGATATTCGCCTGTAATAGTTTGTAGGCCATTTAGATTAGGCTACTTCCATTTCCTGCCCTTCCTCAGTCCTCCTAGAGGCACTGGTGGTAGCTTTAGCTGCATCTCTGCCAGCGGGTTGATTGTCCTTGGCCCCTCTGCCCTTTTTCCTGGGAGGAGGCTTACACGTCTTTGCGCCAAGCCTGTGATTTGCAGGCCGTTTGGCTTCTGCGTACACTACACAATGTGGGACATCCTTGCACTGGGCAGCCTTATGCCCTGGTTTGCCACAGCGGAAGCACTTGTCGCTGTGATCAG
>JACEII010000140.1:0-12376 GCA_014332785.1 Antheraea mylitta
ATTGATTGACACGACGCTTGATATTGTAATGATCGTACGACGCTTGTGATATTATTGATTACTCGACAATGGCAGTAATAATCTGAAAGATTGATTGCCAAAAATAAAGTTAAAAAAAAACTCCTATTCATAATATAAGACAGCTTATTTCCCGTGATACAGAAGTCTGTATTATCTATTAGCGGCACATTATGACAACCGTTTTGACGTATTACATATAGAAACTCACGGTTGAAATAGTTACAAGGTTGTATAACGAAGTCAAGTTTATGACTGTTTAAAACAGTTCTCTGTGTATGTTTGGACATATTGACGAAATCCATAGTAAAAGGATTAAACATAGTTCAAATTAACGAGCATGGGTCAATACTAATGCAGTATCAATAACAAAAACTCAATGCCTTAACCGCAGTTTGGCTGATCATATTATGAAGTTATATAGATATAGTATATGATTAATTCATTTGGTGCCCTAAAAATAATAAATCCAATAAATTGTATGACTTACTACATGTCATTAAGGAAAATAAGGGACAGCAATTTTTCCTGCTAATTGATACGAAACTTCATGAGCGGACTAACGTCAAAACAGCCATCCTAACACGCTGCTATTATACAAATATTTCACATATGTTTGACCGCGACGCGCGTGATGACGACGTGCTACGTCACTGGATAGGTAACTACGCTAATCTACATAATTCGTAGTTTTACCGTCGCATCGCAGAATTCGGTCATTGGGATTATCAGCATATTGCCCCATAGGATTTGTGCATGAACAACTCTAATAGCTTTGTTTACAGCAATATGACTTTAGGAACGTGCGCAATCGAATACCAACTACATATATAAATGAATGAACGAAGGCGGTTTAATGATTTCCTCATGACTTATTTACCAAGGTTAATACTATTTAACGGGAATCTTGACCAATTTTTTTTATTTAGACGGACCAAATTTTCGAATCAAAACGCAGCAGCTTAGTATCGTTTGAGACAGAAAACGAGATTTTAGAACCTACGATAATTCAACTGCTGTACCATTATTCTGTAAACAATATTCATAAAATAATTAAAGACTATACTGCCACATAGAGAATACTCAGTCCAGTCTTTAAGACACATGCAAGTGGCAGTAGACCACTATTTTGAAGCTCCATCGCGACCATCCGAAACAGGTAAAACCTTATTATTGAAATACAATTGTATATTTTGCTTTTGGTTTGTTAGTTCCAGGCCTGTAAACGGATATATACCATCATCTACCGTTGGCATGTAAGTGACGTCCAGCCGATTAAAAGGACGCGGGAGCAGACCGGGATGTATCTACCACGCTGTCCTCCAACGCACGCCTGGCCTTATTCCGGCAGTATATGGAATCACCGAGCTCCTGAATCTAACAAGAATTAAAGAAGCTTCCAGCCAAGCTGGATTAACAGAAGCCGAAGCCGAAAAGAAGTGCCTGGTGTTCCTGAGGAAGATTCTCACCTCCGGTGACTAGGTTTGCCAGGCAGCAGCACGGCCACGTAGGTGGCCCTTCAAGATCACCACAAACGTCACAACAGGCACAGAGACCCGACCGCTTCGAACGAGAAGCAGGTAACGAGAGTAATGCGGCGCCATGATAAGCTTCAATAAGCACCCCAAGGACCGACCCGTTTTCACGGGTCGCGATTGAAATCACTGAGGGAGGCAACAGCCTCGAACAGTTCCCCGCGTAAAGACCCCACCAGAAGGCTCCGGTGATGTATGTAATTGTTGTGTACTTGCAATCAAATCAGATGTATTTCAGACAATATTAATACTAATATCAGACCGGCAGACGTTATATCACACTAATAATTTTAAAAAAATCTTGATCAATTTACCAACAAATGAATTATTAATAAATTTTGGTTTTAACATACTAAGTTTTAAAACGCAACTAAAAATAATTTCTCTCAGCCTCATAAAATTTCAAAACCTGATATATATTTTCGATTACAGATCCCCTGATAATTTGTGATTGCGAACATTTCCAATTATAAGAAACCAAAAACGTGTGGACACTTACTTATTTACCTACCCACCAAATTATTCAATATCACGAAATCCTGAACTGCCTAACATTTCAAGTTAAAGGACATTAGAAATTTACTTAAAAATCGATTAGAAAATTTCAACCAAACATATGCACAGGAAAGCGAGTTAGAAAACCTGCCAAAACCTTGGCATATTAGATGTCACATTTGAAGATATCGATTGTATAATATGCACAAATATAATCGAATGTTATCTTAACAATTGAAATAATAATAAAATCTAAACCCAGTGTACACGTGCGTATTTCCAACACATGTTAACGAAACGTAGGACGAATGTCGTATTTTACCGCTCATTTCGAACTCAAATTTAAAAAAAAAATGGGACCACACGGAAAGCAATAGCTTTCAAATAAAAAAAGAATCTTCAAAATCGGTTCAGCCAGTCCAAAGGTAACAAACATAAAAAAAATACATACAGTCGAATTGATAACTTCCTCCTTTTTTTGAAGTCGGTTAAAAACGCCCGTGCGAACTAGGCTTACAGTAAAAAGTTCTAGTTATTCTCCACAGCTGCACTAAAAAATTAAAATATGCGCAGTTTTGTTACTAATAAAATATTTATCAACTTAACAAATATCCCGATGACCTTCAGTTTTAAGATGAAAAGGCGATCAATCGTTTTTACTCCACGCCTGCTAAAAATTTATCGCTTTGAGGAAATAGTTTATGTCATATAAATTAAGATCGTTATCTAAAATCTTAAATGAATATATCTATAGTAATATTATAATCTGAATAGTTTATTAGCTTGAACGCGTTAATCTCAAGGATTACTGATCCGGTATGAAATTTAGTTAGGTAGCTCATTTATCGAGGAAGGCTATAAGATAATGTCATTACGAAAAGACCAATATGAGAGGAGCTCCAATGAAAAATGTTTCAAATTTTTTCTTTTTCTTTTCAAAGCTTTCGCTGCGTGCGCTGCGTAAACGGTAACAATTCCACGCAGACGAAGGCACGGCCAGAAGCTACTTAGAATATAAGTACCTATATGAGAATGATAAACCTGAATAAATTTGACCAATTAAATAATAAGTTGGATTAACAAATCAGTATCTAATGACTCTACGCTATATTTTGTTGTTATTTAGTTGAAAATACTGTAGGGATGTTCAATTTATATCGATGTTAAAAAAAACATCAATATTTGGCTTCAATATATCGAGGCAATCCGATACAATATAATATACAATCGAGATGGTATGGGTCTAATTTCTGGGGGCTGTACGATAATAGAATGCAGCGGAGGATATCAGTCCAAACAACTCCTCTGAACACTCACCGTAGTAGATGCGATTAATGATGCAAAGAGACGCGATGTCCCGTCGCAGTGCAAATGAAGCAAACTATAATACTTATATTACGAATGCAAACACAGCGAGAGCAAGAAAAACAAATGCTATGACCACTCACTGGTACTGTGCTCTGTCCGATGCCGGTAGTGGGCGCTGACGAATTTCGATGTTGTAAATCACAATAAGGTCAATGTGATGCGATGAGATGGCAATTACTTAAAAGGACACATAGTTCAAACACGACGACAGAAAACGAACTGGGCATAATATATAATACTTCCTATAATACTTATTATACTCTTTGGAACTGGGCTACGCTAGCGCCGGGAGCTATCATAAAACAAGAGTGCCTTCTACCCTCACTTTTAATATATTTATACTACAATAGCGTTATCTACCCACCTCCGGTGCCGCTCGACATATTCAAGGAGCGAACATAGATACAAGCACCACAATATTAGAGATATTCATTGATAATAGCTCCAAGCGCCAACATATAAGCGAGACACATTAACACTAGCGCCATTTTATTAAAGAATAAGAATTATTATTATTATTATTATATAGATTTCAATGAGACATAAATAGTAATTGATATTATTGATTCATTACTTAAATAACATTAGCTCTTGCAGAATTGTTAATTAATACTTGGACTTCCATAGTTTGGCCTATAAGAGGCTAGATGTCGCTACTCTACACACATAATTGTATGTCTAAACATATTTCAGATACATAAATAACAATGATCTTATATAGAATTGATGTACGTAAATAATATTAATTTATTCGTTGATTATAATTTTTGTTACTTAAAACATTTTGAAGAACATTTCTCAGATTCAGGTTTCCCCACGGTGTTTCCATCATCGTCAGCTAACAGTGTTACCAAGTTAAATTAGGAAATGTACACGAATTCCTAAGAATTCGTTGGTACATTCTGGGGATCGAACTAGATAACGACGACTATCATATATATATAGAGGTTCTAAATAAATAGAGCTCGAAATTACACCGTTTAGTTTTATGCATATAATTGAATCATATTTAGTCCATGTATGATCTCCGTCTTTGTATAGAGTAAGATAAGATTATTTAATTAAATATTCAATTTTATCCCAGCCATATGTTATTTTTAAAACATTTTGTCTAGGCAAACATAAAATATAATAAGTTAATATAACTACCACGGAGGTGGGGCAGTGACACGTGCGCAGATATATGACGCGCGGTGACGTCATGTGACGAGATCATGACTGCGTTAATTTTCCTCAAGGAAACCTACCCAAACATAGATAAGAAAGTGATAAACTAATTAAGTCATTCTGAACGGAAGACGAATCGTGTATATAATTATGCAAACCTGAAATATTTATGTAAACAATATCGTTTGTTTACCAGACAAGCTTGATTCTTATTGCCTGATTTTAATTAAAGTTGTGGTAGACATTGACAGCTAGGTAGCAACCAAAGCTAAATAGAAAACTGCATCTCAGAAACAAGAACTGGAACACTATTCATAACACAGTTTTTTTATATATATATATATATATATATATCAAAGGAGGCAAACGAACTGGTGGGTCACGTGATGTTAAGTGATCACCAGCGTCCATAGACACTAGCGACATCAGGGACGTCGTAAGTGCGTTGCCAGCCTGTATATGGGAGAAGGGGGAGGGGTAGAAAAGGGAAAGAAGGAAAGAGGAACGGACGTGGGCCTCCGGCTCTCTCACTGACCGAACAAAACACAACAATGCAAGCACTGTTATTTCACGTCGGTTATCTGTGAGAGGGGTGGTACTACCCCGGAGGAGCCGACCCATTCATGCTGAAATAGCTTCAGCGGGGCAACAGACGAGAATTACAAAATGTACTACACATTATCACTTCATTGCAATTTTTTCTATGACCGAGACCTCAAGGCTATTGTAGACGATGTCTGAACGTTCCAACACAAAGTTATCGCTTTAAAATTGAAAATGTACTTACCAAATAAAAGATCTGATAATGAACTATCTCTTTTGTTGTATTATACACTGTGTGAAGCTTGACCTCAGTCACACCTGATGGAAAGTGAAGACGAGGTCTAGGATGTAATGCGTTCACCCAGTAAAAGCACATTCACTCTTCTTTTCTTCATCATACACTTCAGGAAAAACAGACGGAGGCAGCGCTTTCCATTCGTTCACGATTCTCATAATAAATGACGATGCAAAACACTTCGTATGGTATGTCAAGCATGAATGAATGGAGGCCCGTACTGCGTCTGGTAGTTTTAAGATGGAACGGAGACTGTGGAATTATCTCTCATAATGCTAATCTACATATATATCGATGTAATCTGTCCTTAATTATCGCTAATAAACACCATCATGTTAGGTATAACATTAAATTACTGATTTACTGGATATGTGCAAGCACCATATCAAGCTGGTTATAATGTGTAAAGGATATTGTAGAGAGGATCAATAGGCGAACGACGGTAATGTCTGGAAATGAAGCCCTTCTCTGTACATCTACCAAACACCAATGTGACTATCTTAATTTGTAAAATTATGTACGATGAAAAATTAAACCAGAACGAGTTTCTTGCCCGGTCTTTTCAAGTACTGGGTTATTTTCCGACATTTTATTTGTTTCACTAGTAGGATATAAAAGCGCAACCTGTCTAGTCGACGCAACCCACATGTCAATAAAAATATTTTTTAATGTATTAGAATTTTTGATTAGATATTAATAATCTCCGCTTCACTTTACAGTATTTGTAGGTCACCCGGCTGGCAACACCGCTTAATGTTCACTTTTTGGCATGAACAATATGATTGCAATTATTGTAACATTATATACAAATAACATACACTAAATACATATTATGATTATTGTACAGATATATGATGTTCTATGATAAGTGCTTTCTTTACTATGAAGCTTTAAAAAAAATACTAGCGAAAATAATAAAAACTGTAGCTCCTATTTGCTACTAGAAAATTACTTTGGAAAATCCCTCGATATATTTAATTGTGAGACATACAGTGTCACGACACGGTTTCATATCATACCTGTGATTTCTTTAACTATCTTACAAATTACCTAATAATCATATTATATACTAACCTCTGCCCGCGACTACGTTCGCGTGGACATAGTTAATTTGGGCTAACTAATATGTAGCGAAAGCTCTCAAGAGGAAAAAATATCCCGATTTTTAAACATTCTTCATCGGTGCTCCGCCCCTATTGGTCTTAGCGTGATGATATATAGCCTATAACCATCCTCGATAAATGAGCTATATAACAATGATAGAAATTTTCAAATCGGACCAGCAGTTACTGAGATTACCCCCTACAACGTCACAATTCACAACGTCACAAACCCACAAACTTTACCTCTTTATAATTTAGTATAGATTTATTGAATCATTAACTAAGTTATTAACTATATCTGTGAAACAAATAAAAAAAATGAAGATAGATTAAGTAGGTAGGTAGGTATTCAATTAAAATAGAAATTTGTTCTCACTAGCAAAATAAAGGTAAACAAGTTGCCTACATTGAATAAATGCATCAATCACAATATTCAATTTATTTTAGAAATCAATATTTTTTACAGATTTAATCCGATATACCTACACATCTTTTAAGCTTAACTTTGTATTATTCTTGTAACCTTCAAAAAAATTGGTCATATCGCTCTAACACTATGAGGAGCCCATTGTTAGAACTGTCTAAGGAATAGAAATATAAATTTACAGCATTATATTTGCCATAAACATTATGAAAGGCGTTTATGCTATGACTATTTTGGACCCTGCTATAATGTTACAATAGGCGTTCTGTAAACATAAATTAAATATTTTCTTTTACAAAATGATATATCTCTGTAAATACTTTAATGTTTTGCTTCCTAAATTTATTATAACTGAATAAATTTTTATTTAGAATTTTCGTCGCTTGCATTTTATAAATCCTCTATAAGTATTATTACAAATAACGAGAAAGAAAAAAATGTGTTATAATAAAATATTACGTGTACAGATTACAGTAACAAAAAAAAAATACATTAAATATGAAATTATGAAGAAACAATTTTTCTTCCAAATATCATTCAAAATACAAATATTAATTTTACAATGGCAACAATAACAAGAAACTGAGTGCTTGCTTACACGTCAAATATATCATTACAATTTTCAATGAAATGTTCATTATTTATCGCTAAAAACGGTCAATGCAGTCACGATATTGACAAATAATTTAATTCTGTAATATTTTTAAAAGCATTTGAATGTATTAAACGCGTATTAAATATTTCCTTCCCTAAATAACTAATGTTTTAAAGTAGTTTATACTTATCAAAAAATGGGTAAGTACTTTATTCATCATAAAATCTGTTTTATAATATTACTGCTATGTAGATAAGTGTAGAATGTTTTTATTTCGTAGGTGGTTTATTTAGTTACTTCAGAGGTTTGCTGGGAGCAAGGGAAATGAGAATTTTAATCCTCGGTCTCGATGGTGCCGGCAAGACTACAATTCTATATAAATTGCAAGTTGGTGAGGTCGTCACAACCATACCAACGATTGGATTCAATGTGGAACAAGTCACGTATAAAAATCTAAAGTTCCAAGTGTGGGATCTTGGTGGACAAACCAGTATAAGGTATAATCAACTTATCACTTGACTGTTTTTAGGTTAATGTAAATTTATCATGGTGTTTGCTTTACTGGAGGCAGAATACATCGTTTTTGTCCTTTAGAAGGGCAAGTAGACCATATTTGGAATCTAAAATGTGTATATTTATAGGTTTTTTGGTAATTAAAGAGACAAATTTCCTCAAACTAGAGGTTTTATCCAATTGTAGAATATTAACAAACTCTTATTACAGTTTACAGGTTCAATTCTGGCATATGGCTAACAATTGTGTGATCAACATAAGTAACAATTTTGTGTATGGATGTTACTTATTAGTTGTTTGATTAAAATAATATAAGCTAAGCTATGCTTACTTTGAAATTGAGTGGAACCGGTGTGAAATTGTCCCTATATTTATGTATCTATTTTAATTTTTCTCAACAATAGTCTACTATAAAAATTAGGGTGGATTCACTCTTCTGCTTGTTTTTCACTGATATGTCTTAACATGTTTCGCTCTGTTATGGAGCATCTTCTGATTAATGTTAATTGTTGCTCAGTGATGGAAAAAACAAGACTTACAGAGATCAAATAATTCTGTTAAAAAGTTAACCTCCACCCTAATTTTTAGTGATGGATTTCTGCAAAAATTATTACAATTTTTTTTTTGTCATTAAAATGAGATTAAATGTAATTTAAATAATTTTTTATTCCAGGCCGTACTGGCGATGTTACTATGGTAATACAGATGCCATAATATACGTCGTGGATTCAGCAGATCGAGATCGAATAGGAATATCAAAAGATGAACTGGTACATATGTTAAGGGTGAGTGTAATAAGTTTGTTTTAGTCCTTAATTTGTATTTTACAAGAAACTATTGCTATTGGTACAATTAATATGTAATTACCTACTTGCTATAATTATTTACTTCATACCTATTGTAACGAAAAGTATATAAAGATGGGTATTACTAGAAATTTAGATGTCTCTTATTGATAATTTAAAAGAAGGCAAAAATCTAACTGTACGCTGTTGTTTAAATAACACACTAAAGCAAAGTCAAGAGAGGCAGCTGAGAGATTTGCATTCTGTAGTTAGTTGTTGGACTCAAACCAGCTGCCATATCTTTCAGCTGTTGACTTATTCTAAAACAAAATACCTTTAAACATACCATTAAATGTTAAACCTGGTAAATCATCATTGAGAACAGTCAGATAAAACTGTATTGTGATGCCTAACATGGAATGTGCACTCTTACTTTATTGTGCCCATTATTTAGTAGCCTCGATATACTGAGTATCTAATGCGTAATAAATATTACAAATAATACAAGCAGTTCTTGTAATTACAAATTTACTCCCCTACATTATCTTATCTATACTTTAATAAAACTGTAACAAGTTGAAATCTGTACATTAAATTTTTTATTTTATTTTAATCAGGGTAGACTATGTTATCGATATAGAAGCCAAAAATAATCTTTTTACAATTTTTGTCTGTCTGTCTGTCCCTATGAACACGCATCACTCTGAAAGTACTGAACCAATCTTGACAAAACTTGACATAGTGATAAATAATATTACGAGATTACATCAAATATACTTTTTGTCCCATAAAACTCAAAGGGTTCTTCAAGAAAAAGGATTAAAGTCTAGAATCTCAACCCATATTACTCTGAAAGTACTGAAATATTTTTTATTTCATTTTGTATTTTTTTTAACTTCATTCCTTTTTTTTAACATTATTGAATCAGATTTAGCATTACTGTATTCAGTATTTCCAATTAGATTTTTGTTCGACATTCCATAAATCCATCACATCAGCCTGTAATAGACCTACTTCAGGCCTATAGGCCTCTTAGCTAAGGAAGGTTTTGCTATAATAACCATGGCAGCCTAAGACATATTGGCAATTTTAAACTTCGAGAGATTCAAACTTCTATATTTTCCCAAATATGGTGGTACTACAAGAATATTTTTTTATGTTTAGATTTCCTCACAATGTTTTCCTGCACCACAACCAATATCTTTACAAATATAAGTTAGTAAGATAGTGGTGAGAATTTCGAAAAATTTGTTGGTTCATGCCAGGTTCTAACTTGCAGACATTGAATAGATATTCCATGGGTTAAACCACTTAATAACCATTACTTTTATTATACCATATGTGGTCAGTCTTAATAGGTTGTTGTCTATATTAAAACATTGTGTTTGAACACTAGTTACTGGAACTACCTTTAGATTTGAAATTTATAATCCAATTTGTATTTTATAATCTATTTTTTGAAGAAGGCTATCTAACATCAGTCTACAACGTTTAGGAACAGAATACCTACTATACAAAATATAGATCAGAATGTGTGCTATGCTGGACCAAAGTAATAGTACAAACAATTGGTCTGAGAATTGGGTAGAGTGTGGAGAAATTAAACACGAGCCAAACCAGGAGGCACAGCTAATACAGTTATAATTTGCTTATATCAATTACAAATAAATAATTTATAAAAATATAGGTTTGCACTTTGCATTTCCCATAAATTGTTTTAGTAAAAAGGCATTTCTTGTTCACATTATCAATGATCAATACAGTTCCTTATCTATATAGATATATGATATGTATTTTAAAAGTTCTAGTAGTACAATTTATCAAACAACAAATCACACTTTTAACATTTTGTTAACTGTGGTTTATTGGTAGAATACTAACTGGGGCATGCTATTCGTTGCCGGTAATTATTTTTTTATCAGCACTTAGTGATATTCATTTTTGAAACCAATCACTTTGACAAAGAACAATAATTTAATATGTGAAATTATATTTAAAAAAGTCTTTTTAGGTTCAATACATCATATGAAACCTATAAAATTACATGATAAAGTACATTTGTGTTGTTGCTTACAGTTGTGTTCCTTCTGTTGATTTCAATTTATAATTACAAATGTGGATAATGCAACAGTCAACAGTCTGATGAATATTATAATAACAATAATAAAAAGGAGTAAATTTTCACAAAACTTACAAAGCTTTATCACAGGGATGCAACTGACACTATTAATAATCATCACTGATTAAAATTAATGTAACAGTAGATATTGAGAAACTTTAGACAAAGAAAAAATAGTACAAGAATAAGTTAAAAAGTAAAAATGAATCCATTTTTAAAAACTTAAATTAACGTATTGAAAAGAAAATGTGGTTGCAAATACAATTAAGAATATTGAAATATAAAATTGGTTTAAATTCACTCCAAAATAATAATAATAATACTGCAGTATTCGCCAAGGTTAAAATTACAATACAATTCAATTAAAATATTTTTGGTTTTCGATAATAAAGTTAGAGGATCATCACCTCGCCCTCTATGATGTATATGACTCATAATACGAGTTTAGAGTCTAAATTAGAATTTTAAGTAAGGCAAGCTGTTGCGAAATTTCCCCTCAAAATTTTATTGAACAATAGAGGCTGAATTTTTCTATAGTCTATAATCCAAAATTATGACAAATATACAAAAACTTTCATATTTTTTATTGTGTTACTTAACCGGTTAGTCAACATTCCAATCAATCCAACACCAAGAAAGAAGTTCCAATTTTACCCTCCATAAGGTTTTTTTTTACGTTCTTAATATTTTACATAACTTGAAGACCTTAAAGAATTATGTAAAATATTAGGAATGGCGAAAATTAGATTTAAAACTCATTGTGAAATGTACTAACACAGATTCTCTATATTGTATATGCCAATGTGTTTGTTAATAAGGATAAGATTAGAATTTCATTTTGAAATGCGAAATAATTATCTTATATACAAGAATATATGCCTCATAAAATTTAAAGTATATTTTAATGATCACTTACAAGTAGTATAGGTTTTAAAATAATATTGTACATTTTTTACAAGTAATTATGATGCAGTAGTGGAATCTATCTAACCTTAAATATATAAAAATCCAGTATCGTTATGTTTGTCCATAATGAACTCTGAAACTACTTGACTGATATTCATGAAGGTTGCTATTTACTCGTATGTATAATTTGGTCCAACTTCAAAAGTAGGATAATTTATATTTCTATTAATGGCCTCAATATTATTTAATTGCAGCTTCAATGATTGTTAATGTTGGTTATTGTTAATTATTCTAAGTTTGTTCAGTCTCGAACAGATGGCGCTTTAAATTAATTTGCTAACAGATAGCTGTAGGGGTGACTGTTATAGATATCTCATTGACATAGACACCACGTTTTAATTATGAATGTTCGTTTTTTTTTTTTTTTTTATATTTTGTTTTAGTCTGCAGACTCTTGGTCCGCACCTTTTTTTTGCTTATATGTAGTTTTTTTTTTTTTTTTTAACGTAA